>JAVJGI010000065.1:43199655-43219277 GCA_035590275.1 Ibycter americanus
CCCTTCCGCCCCAGGCTGACCCCCCCCAGCCGCCCCCCCTCACCCGGGTGCCCCAGCCCCTTCCCCAGCCCCCTGCCCGGCTCTGGACACACTCCAGCCCCTCTGCGTCCCTCTCAACATGAGGGGCACGAAGCTGAACACCGTATTCAAGGTTGCCAGAACACTAAACACGCTAGAGACATTAATACTTCCCTTACTTAATTCTGTACATCAGTAAAATAACCAAGAAGTGAAAGGGCTGTGCTAACTGATTTGTTTGACCTTCACTTTGTTATAGCTCATACATATGTATGCCTGAAAAAAATATATATATAGATACATATGTGCGCTTAAAGCAGAAGGTACTCGGATCGTCTCATCATTTTACAAAAGCTATTACATAATCATGTATAAAATTAGCTGTGTAAATATTGCCAAATAAAGTTTTTGCTGCTGCTGCTGTTCTAAAATGAAGTATTCAGGTCAGCTGTAATAATTCATAGGTCTTCATCTATGCTGATGAATTGTTTTGATGAAAAAACCAAATGTGAAGCATTTCCAACTAATCTAAAATATACTTTTTCCTTTCAAAGTGGCTTTTCCTTTGGAAATTTCCTTTTGAAAATTTACATAAAGTTACCCAATTTAATAAGTTGAAAAATCTTCAGTATTTTTTATTCAGAAAGGCAAAAAGATAAATGACTAATTTGTCAAGTTCTATTTTGGATTAGCTTTGATTTTAATTATGATGAAAATTTCAGAAAACTTGCCAGCCTCTGTATTACAAGTTGTCACTGAGCATGCACATCATATCCATACTGATTCTCAGCAGCTATAAGTTAGTGATTGACAAGTCAGAGTGATTTAATGTACAGCCTAGACCTTTCACTTTGCCCTTTCTAATTTAGAACTTACTTCGACATTCACATTCTGAACCAAATCGTTCCCATTTATTACTCCTTTTTGCACCCAATGTAAATGCCATCACATTCTCAGATCTGACAGTGGTTGCTCTTATTTCCTCTGTTTTTCATTTGTAACTGCCCACCTTCCCATAACTAGCAGATACTTTTTTTTTTTTAAATCATGTGTCTATGTGCAAGTAGGTACGTATACACTTTATAAATATATGCCACTAGGCCATATTTTTAGACCTCAGCATCCATTCATTCAAACAAAGTCCATACAGGATTATAATAGTTTTGAAGTAACTGAGAATGGTGGAATCATATAGCTTTCGTACCTCTGTTGCTGTCGTCATATAATTAAAGCAGATTCAAGAAAATGCTGCATTCTTCTAGTTCTAGGCTTCTTAGGGTTATTTTATTTATTCATGAGTGCAATTTAGGACTAACTTCTCATAATTATTATTTTTTTTTAATTTAAAAAACCTAGAAAGATTAAGGATAACTCATCTGCATTTCGGGTTGAAGTCACCAAAGCCACTCAATGAAGTAATGCTGCTTTCAAGAAGCTGGGTGCATTTTGAAGAAACTAGATATGTAGATGCTTCAAAATTTGATGAAAAGTAAATTACTTTGCTTTTTTTCAAAAAAAATCATTATTTCTGTATATTCAAACTCAGATGATCACAAGAACTTTCAAAAACTTGTACTTTCCCACACTTACCCTACTCTTCACCATCATTTTCTCTAGTTCCTTGCTGATCTCAGCAAATGTTGGTCTTTTATCAGGTTCTTGCTTCCAACAGCGCAACATCAGGTTGTACCTGTGACCCACCGCAAGGTGAAAAAAAAACAACCCAGAATTGTTAGAAGTGGGTCGTGCTTCTGCTCAAATAATTTATAGCACTGAAGCTGAACTGTGGCATGAAAGCCATCCACAAGTACATCAATCTTTGTGGTGTGTTCTCTTAAACATCCCCTTGAATCAACAACTGACATTCACAAGGATGGGCTTTTACTTCTGTGAGCCTGTATGAGTTTAAATAACGATGCACTTGGCTGTCCTTGAAGGGCTGTAGCCTTAGGCTTCTTTCATTATTTTCACTTTCTCAAAGGGCCACTTCATGTGTAGGCAGCATGCCAAATTTCTAATTGATTTTGTTTGCATATGACTTTGAAGAAATTTGTGTATCATCACTGGTGTGTGTCTCTCAACCTGAAGAACTCTGCTGTTACCTCAGAAAGTAGAATTTTGTTCTTCATTTGTTTAAATTTTAAAAAGTTTCCATGAGTTTTTCTTCAAAGTGAAGCCTAACCTAAGACTATTGGCGCAAACTTAACATTCTTTTGATTAGTTCTATTATTGTTATTTTGATTATATCTGTTCTTAGTCTGTCTTTAACTGCCTTCTGTAGCATACAGAGTGGAAACAAAAGGGAGCAGGAATAAAGTTTTATAGTTGAATGACTATCAGGCAGACATTGGCCGAGTTTGGGATGTGTAACTCTCCAGCCTGTGCCTTTCATGTTATTTTTCTAGCTCACGTGTTTCCAGGACTAAGTGATCTAGTCACAAAAGTTCTCTAATTGTGGAAACAGTTGGCTACAAGAACTGCACCAAGCTATTGGAAAGCATTGCGTTCTTTGCCCTCATCTATGATCTCTCTCTTACTTGACTGGGTAAAGCAGAGAACGCAATTTAAGAAAAACGGTGGGCTCTCAAAGGCTCTCAGAAAAATCTCTGAGCAAACCAGAAAAAATCTGAAGCAGTCAGATAACCATGATGTGGCTTGAATAAAAAAAGAACTCAGACACGGTCAGCTTGCCTAACCTAATAATTATCAATGATACAACATGTGATTGAGGAATGAAGTCTTATTGCCTGTTGAGATGAAAAAAAAAAAAAAAGAAAAAAAATTAAATATTAAGTATTTGCTAGAGTATATTTGCCAGTGACACTTGCAAACTTCTACCCTGCCCTAAATTCAGAAATCCTTAATGTTTTTTCTCCATATATAGTACTAAAAAAAATTAGGTTATATTATTTATACTGTATTTTCTCAGCCTGGATGTGGCCAAAGCATCCTTCATGTTGAAAATCAGTCAAAAGAGATGTTGTAGTGATTGTAGCCTGGTAACTTTCTAAAAAAAACTGATCATGACCACATTTGCAAGCTGAACATAAAATCGTGCCTCATCTCCAAATACCATGGAAGAACCACAGAGAGAAGATATTCCACATTAGGAGCGTTTCAATAAATCAGCCAATAATGTATGAACTGTCTCCAAGAGAAGAGAAATTGCCATGGGCTTATCTGGACTTATCAAGTCACAGAAAAATTGTGTCTTCTAGGGTATAGATGTCAGTGTATCATTTCTCCTATGTAATGCCAGGACAACTAATAGACAATGACTGTGGATGGAACATCTGTCTCATTTGCAGAAAAGTACTGAAACGTTTTCTTGAGCATTTCAGCTACCACTATGTTTTATGAAATTCCCCTCCTCCCCCCACCCTCGGGAGTTTTGAACATTCAAACTCTCTTAATTGTTTGGCAAGTGTGTTACTCAATAGCCTACAAATATTTTGGATGTAGCTGCAAGCATTCTGTTGGCAATTCTTTTCCTGCACTTTACTGTTCACTGATTTTGTTACACTCTTTTGAGGACTGCATATTTTGATTATACCTCTGAGATAATACAGAATAGTATTTATGTAACCCTTTTAAAAGATTTATTTATTCAAGAGACGTTTTACGAATCTACATCAGATCAAGAGCTACTTACATTTCTTCACTGCAGTTTTCTGGTCTCTCCATTCTATAGCCTGTTTTTAGGAGGTTAAAGAGTCTTTCAGGAGCAATACCTGGGTAGGGATTGCCTCCCAAAGTTACAATCTCCCATAGCAGAACTCCAAATGACCATCTGAAAAACAGAAAATGAGACTTTATTTAGAGTGGTAGGTTTCAAGAGCTTAGTGTGGCTTTCACCCAACAAATCTCTTCCTAGTGTTCCGAGAACCCGATGAAATCTAAGACATTGCTGAGCCAGAGGGGCTGTACAGATGCGTATAGGGCCATCCTTGTTCCCAAATACCGTTCATTAAAAGGATTAGCAACCCAGACAGTAAAGACAATGGATACACCTCTTGTATCCACTGACAAAAGCTAACTGTATCCTGGGAAGGCCCATCTTCTCTAGACAGCAGAAGGAGAAAGTCCTTCCCATGGTGGCCCAGCCCAAAGGCTTATTCCTCTTCTGTAGGGTGCTCCTGGAGGTGCCTCCCTTTTTCCTTCGACTATAGAGGGAGTCTAACCTCCCCAGTTAGCCCTTATAGTCCTATTCAGAAATAATTGTCTGGATTTACACAGGCTGGCTCAACCAGTTACCAAGGGACTGGTTTGCTGTCTTGTCTATGAAGTTGTGTTTCTTCACGTGCACAATGTATTTATTTCAATCATAACCAACACCTTTGATTTCAGCTGGCCTGCTGGGGCATTTCAGTAATTCAGGACTTAATTTTCATCTTAGAGTTGATGAAAGAAGCAGAAGGAATTTATTTCTGAAATACCAAATGCCTAAAATATAGTTCAACATAGAACAGAACACAGAAGAAACTGTTTTCTGAAATGAACAGAAGAAACGGTGACTTCTTTAACCTACTTTATTGATGAGCTCAAACCAAAAGACCTTGCTTAATAGGTTGGAAGTATTTAGATAGATTAAATTAATCCATTTTTGGAGGGTAGGCCAGGAGAAGAGAGGCAAAAATGGTTTTCTTCCCTTAGTGGAAGGCTTTTTCAAGACACAAAGTGGCTACAAATTACTCTGAAGTTGCTCAACTGACCGAACTGCCAAAATTTGCGTGTTCAAATGGAAGGAAACCAGCCAAGACTGTCTCACTCAAAGGGATACATCTGGAAGCAAAAGTACATACAACTTATGAGAAATGTTAGCTTTTGTGCTCTCATCATTGGGTAATTTCTGTGAAAACTCTGCTTTTAAGAAGATTTTAGGAAGCGTTACACACCTAACGCCAAACCAAGCGGCAATGTCTACCTCCCTTTGAAAATTCCATCTCAGAATGTTGGCCACAAACCTCACCTCCTGCCTGACTACATTTCACCTGTCCTTCTCGCATCTTAAAAGAAGAATGGGAACCCTGGATATACAGCAATAAAACTTCCAAACCGGGCAGAGAAGCCAAAGCGAGTCTCAGGCAGCTCCAAGTGGTATGCTGCCATTTTTCTCCCTAACACCACTCACTGAATTAATTTTTAATCACTCTGCACATTCTTGAAAGCTAATGAATATTTATAGCATTTTCATGGACTTTATTAATATACCTCCTCATACGCCCTTTTTGAGGCCAATTATGCTCTGCCATCAGCTTATAATTCTGCCCATGATTAATTCAAATAAACTTTGTAGCGTGGCAGGTTTTATTTTTAAAATCCACCTCTTCTGCTTAAGAGGAATTTTACGAAATACGGAAGGAGGGATCAGATGAATTTCTTAATTAAAAGTTATTTAGTAAATGGGTATATTAGAATAGAATGCTGTAGGATGCTGCGATGATTTCAGGTCATTATACAAATTAAGTACTATGGGAAGAGAAATGGGGGATGAAAAATTTCCCATTGTGCTATGTTTATTGCTGAATAAAAATGCAATCAGAGAAAGTCAGGAAAGAAAAATATGTGAAAAGGAAGACAGCAGGCTAGCTTTCCACTGATGTCATCAACCTCTGAAGCAAAAATGGGATTTTACAAATGCTGGGAAATGGTACTGCTATTAAGCATTGCTAACCACTAACTATACAGAAAGGCTTTAGAAGGAAGAGGCTGGAAAACAGAAACACAGACCAGCAGGGGAAAAAGAGCATATTGGAATGGTTGTTGGAATATATTAATATATATGTTCAACTAAAATATAATTGCATCACCACAAACAACAAAGAACATTCATAAAATAATATTTTCAGTGAGCGTAATTATCTAAATTAACAACCAGTGCTGCAAAAAAGTACTTAATTTATCGGTTTGCTGCTGTTGGAATGGCACTGATGGACCCTGGCACTGGAGAGGATTTGCGCTGTGTCTCAGTATTGTGCTGTAGCACTTGGCTAATTAAGGAGCTGCTATACAACACTCTTCGATTACTTCGTGTATAATGACACGAATAGTGAAGGTGACCTCACCAGTGAGTCAAAGGCACCGCGTAAGCGTGGCAGATATTTAGACCTTTTAAGTCATTGTATTGAAGCGGACATACAACGCGCAACGCATCGCTCTGTTAACCATACCTGGTGCATCTCCAAGAAAGCTGGTAAATCAGCATGGCTTAAATCAGCATGGCTTTACATGGAGATGCTAATCCAGATCTGGGAAGCAGCAAAGCTACGCAGCACCAGCGTGCTGCCCAGAGCTCTGAGCTAGCTTGCTCGATGCCAGCTGGGCAATCTCTGCATGGCTTTGTATCACGGTACAAGAGATGGGCTCCTGAGCTTAATAGCAGCCCATCAGGCAAACAAACGGGGAGGAATGGTACTGGATCCAGAAGATCAATCAACAATCAAAGAAGAGGCAGTTACATGACAACACAATCTGTTCTGGCCCCAAACCATAGTGACAAATCTGTTTTGCAGAAAATGAAGAAATTAAAAATACGCTAAGAAGTTTTTAAAAGAATTTCAACAATCCTCTGGGAAAAGCCATTGTAGAGAAGCAGGTCAGCACAACAGATACTCTGAGGAGGATAAAAAAAGACCCAGAAAAACCAGTAAGCAGACCTAAGTGGAACTGACGCTCTCCTGAGAATTACCCCAATCTTTTTTCTTACTCCAAGCAAAACAAAGTAAATGAAAATAGTTTGGAAATTCATATTGTAAAGAATTTCCAAGGCAAGTACAATATTTTATTTCACTAAAACTGCTCTGACCTGCAGAGAGAAAAGTAAAAAGTGAATGTAAATAATTTTAGAAGTACAAATCAAAAGGTTCCTATTTGCACATACTGCTAGTATCAAAGTGTTTTTCCCCAAAGTGGAATGCTACTGCAATTAGTATGTTTTACTCCAATTGAGTTTAATGAAAACACTAGTTTAGTCAGATGCTCTTTCACAGGAAACTTGGAAGGTATCAAAATGCTACCTAGCAGCAAATCAGACGTAAGTACTGCTGCTTTTGCAGTGCCTTAGAGGTTTTTCTCCTAAATAAATAATACTTAGGTTTAGTGTCTGCCTGGTGAGTAGTCACAAGAATCATTCATCCCAGAGAGCAAAAAAATGAAAGTATCTGATCCCGAGTTAAATGTATACACACTCCTCTGCCTGTCTCCTTGCTTATCAGACATGAAAACAGCTCAGCCGTGGTTGCTTTGCCACCTAATCATCACAGGTGGAGACAAGCGCATATCCATCTTCAGGATCTCTGTGTCTCTAATCATGCAAATGAACTTGCATCTTGGCACAGGAACTGGACTATTCCCCTAAGGTCTGAGCTGGTTGTCCTTAAAATTAATTGGAGTTTTGTCACTGATTTCAATAGGAGTGAGGCCAGGCATTAAATTCTTCTTCCTTTCTTCCCACCCCATCCCTTATCTGCCAGCAATTGGTACAGACAAGTGATTAACAGGAACTGGGAAGTTTGGGTATGACCATTATCTTTAGCAAGGACTAATGATTTTTGTCTATATATTCAAAGGCGACCTTGTCACATGAACACATCCAACCCTTGTTGATTTCAACAGTAATTATGTGCCTAAATACCTCTGATAATATTTTCTTCAGATTTAGTTCAACAGCAGAAATCTTATGTACCATTGCCAGCTGATGGTGCCATCCAGGCTGTGTTCTTCGTGTCTCTTTGTAAGGATAACAGCTTTGGCTACTCTGTACCTTGTCGTGCTTCCTCCCTCATCTCCTTAAACAAGTACAGAAACCATAAGTAACGCAAGAATTTACACTTACACATCACTCTGTGTTGTATAGATATGATCAAATAGGGACTCTATTGCCATCCATTTAACAGGTATCCGACCCTGGGAGAAAGAAAAGCAACAATGCAATTACTAGTCAGAAAATTCAGTTTCCAAGTGGAAAAACAAGGTATTTATCTTCAAACCTGTACCAGGTACCCTAACCATACTCTAGTATTTTCCAATGGGCTGAACAATTTGGCATTTCCTAAGAAAAACAGTGAGGAGAACAATTTTAAGAGTTTTTAAAATCACTCATTCGTTTCATTCCACATACTTCAGTAATCTAATTACATGCAATAAGGTGGAGTGGTTTTTTTTTCCCAGATGGTCACCAGTGTAAGTCAGATAAACTCAACTCTCCTCTTAACAAAGAGCTTCATCCAAAGAGTTATTTGTACTCTTCAAACATGAATGTCTGTCTTCCCGTTGCTTTTGGGAAATATGCAAATGCAAAAATGATGGGGCATGATGATTAAAGAGGAAGAGCTAGCTCATTTATATCAGGTATGATGCATAAATAGAAGCATCTAGATGTTAAGATACCTTTGGTTTCAGAACTGTACCTGCACAGTCATATTTGATTACTGGTTACTAAATTGAATCTACAAGTTGCTACTTTCCACTGGCAGAAATTCACTCATAATGTCTGAGAAATCTGCTCCAGACATTAATGAAAAATCTAGCTTTGCAAAATTTCTAAGATGTTTCATAACCTTCACGATATCACTAGCATTCATCTGCCTTACTTCTTGTTCTCATGAGATTCATATATATATACACACACGCACACATATATATGCAACAACTGTTTCAGTAGGATTTGAAACTTATCCTTCTTCCTTCCTCTAATTTTTTTCTTTTCCCTGTGTCCCTATGCATGCAGACAGATGCTTGTTAGGCTCTGAATAATACTACAGCAACGAGTGTCTCAGAAGTAAAGAGAAAATATCCATTCAGTACATCAACACCCCACCAAATAAAATGAAACTGCTTTTATGTAAATGCATCATTCTTAAAATACAGAGCAACTGGTAGAGATCAGTGTGAAACACATACACCAGAAGATAGCTAAATGAACATAGCAAAGCCCTTTTACGTATGATCATGTCTCCCAAAAGGTGTTTTTTTCTTTGCAGCTTATTTTGACTTATGAAACATTCACACAAACTGGCCTGAAAAAACAGGGAAAGCTGAGCTGAAAATTCACAGTATTTTTCATACAAAATTCACAGATTTCATAAAAACCAAAAATTTTCACAGACAAAAAAATTCTGTTGGTAACTCTTTCATATTAAGTCATAGAAGGAACTGAACCAACACTACTCATGTTAGAAAGAGTCGATAGAAAGTAGTGTTAGTGAATGTCACAGCCTGGCCTGGGACTGACGTGTAAAAGTTCTGCTGCTGTCAGTGACAGGTGGATGCAAACAGGCACAAAGCAGGACTTGCTGTGTTTGACAGTATTTCTTACAAGAATACGTAAATGACAAGCCTCAATTTATCTTCTTAGTCTCAAAGTGATTACGCTCAAGCATTTCTTTTCAGGGCAGCAGTGATGTGACTCAACAGCTCGTCTTTCCATCGCGTTTCTTTTGCACAGTCCTACAGGTGAAACGTTGCTGTACGCTGAATCCTGCCGCGGGCACTGCGAGCAGACGGACCTGTACCTGGGCACCTGGCAATAACGTACTGTGGCAGGCAAAATACAATCGTTTTAAATAACCTCTGACACTTATCACTAACTCCTGATCTACCCCAGCCCGTGAGGTACCGCTTTGATTAAGATTTGGTATCTTTCATACATTTAGAAGTATTTGTAGGAGGGCTTTGCTTCAAGTTTTCCACACAGATGTGATAACTCCTGGAATTAGGATCTTTACAGAAATTGTCTGCATCTTTTTCAGCTCCTTAGGATTTCTTTGTTTACATTTTTAATTATAAATCGAAAAAGAGACAGAGAAAAATTAGGGTGGTTTTTGCTTGTGTTTTCAAGCAGTGTGGTAAGGAAGTGGATAAATGAGAGGGCCCACCTCTTTACAAATGGACTGCCCTCTACCTGCAAAAAGGTTCATAGTTAAAAGCTCCTGCAATGAAACAAGGTGCCATTCCTCTCTACGCTAACAAAACACATGCTATTTTTAAGCATCCCGCGTGAACACTCTAGCCTCAAGAAAACGAAATAATTTATTACAGTCTATTTGACAGACTGCTTTTAAAAAACTAGCAGATCTCATCCTGCTTTTTACATGTTTTCTTGCAACTTCTCACAGCATCACAGAACTGCTGAGGTGGGCAGGGACCTCACCCCCCTGCTCAGCCAGGCTCAGCCACCGCAGGCTTCTTGAGACCCTTTCCAGCCAGGTTTGAGTATCTCCAGGGACAGAGATTCTCTGGGCAGCCTGCTGCAGTGTTCGATCGCTGTTACAGTAAAAAAAGGTTTTTTCTTGTCTTTAAATGGAATGTCTCGTATTTAAAATAGCTCCCATTGCCTCTCGTTCTGCCACTGGACCGGACCACAGGGAGAGGAGCCTGGCTGCGCTGGCTTTATTCCCTCCCCCCAGGCATTAATACACACCAGTAACATCCCCCTGGGCCCTCTTTGCTTCAGGCTGAACAAACCCAGCTCCACCAGCCTCTCCTTGCACCTCAGATGCTCCAAGGCCTTAGTCGTAATAGTGACCCTTCTTCTACTTTTATTAACTCTTACACATTAGAAACAAATTGCTTTTGTTGATGAGTCAACAAAGAGGTGGAGGAGGTAACGGTGACTTAAATATGACACGTCTTTTACACATGTATGTTACTGTCCCACTGGTAAACTCCGTAATTTTGCTTCATCTTCATTTTTATTTGTTTAAAATAGGGAATGTTTCTAAGTTAATAAAAATAGCTATTATCTTTTTCTTCTGTGCTCAAGTCCTGCAGTATAAATTCATTCTCTTGACGAGGTAATAATGCCCACTACAGTTTTTAAATGTGTACCGTACCTTGCTCCTCTTGACATATGAATCTTCTTCATATACATCACGGGAGAGGCCAAAATCAGAAATCTTCATTTTGCGTCCTTCTGCCACCAATACGTTTCTCGCTGCTAAATCACGATGGACAAGCTTTTGGAAGAAACCAACAACAGTGTTTACGCCGCTTGTCAGGAACTGACTGCTGACATGTCCATCTATCGCAAGGACACGCTCAGATCACTATTGCACTGCCCTACCTTCATTTCTGCAAGGTACTGCATTCCTCGTGATATCTGCCACGCAAACGAAATCAGATCTCCCATCGTTAAGGCTCTCTCGTCGGGGTTATCCAAGTAACTTGAATTTCTGTTGCCATCGCTGCCCACATAGCTTGGTCCTACTTTGCGACTTTCCCTGAGAAAACTGCGCAAGGAGCCGTATTTAGCATATTCCACAATTAAATACAGCGGGCCTGAAATAAACAAACACACTGATCAGTAAACAATTACCAGGTAACCATTTTTGGGGTTTCTTTTGGTTTTGGGGTGTTTTTTTGGGGTTTGGTTGGTTTTTCTCCTCCCCAAAAACATCTCTTCTAATCAACACATTGTTTTGAACAGAGTCAGAGGCTCCAGACACCTCTGGCCTTTATATAAAAGGCACTGAGTCAGCCATGGAATCATGGAATAGTTTTAGTTTACATCCTCTATGCACAGTGAGTGGGTTTCAGCCTAAATCAAAGCAGAATTCATGCTCTTGCCTATATTCCCGCATCTAGATAATCTGAGACTAGAAAAGAGACAATCTTCTTACAAATCTGATCTGTGAAACAGCCTAACTTAGAGAAACTTAACAAAAATAAAATAAAAAAAAAATCAAAATTTTTCTGGAGTGTGAGATACTGAGCTCACAAATCATCTGCTAATTCCAGTGTTGTATTTAAGGTGCCTTTTCAGAGCACTTAGAGCATTCTGACATTTCAATCCATTAGTTTCTCCTCCCCATTAGCCACATGAATAATATACACTCACAGTGCTTTAACGCTAAATCATTTGTCTGCTGTATCAAAGCCCTCCCACCTCATACGCTAATGAATTAACTTGATATTTATTAAAAGCCTATGACTCAGAAACAATTAACTTCCTTTGGGATGAAAAAATACATTGTAATGAAAAGAAAAAAAAAATAAAATATCCCGCCCTGCTGGTTCATTACCTTACTAAGTCTCAGAGATGACTCAGCCCTGAATTACACTCTCTGCCTACAATTAAAAGTGCCACTTGCAACAGAACTGGGTGGGCAAAGGCGGCAGGCCCCTGCTCAAGGTTGCGACATGCATACCGTGATTTTAGGCTGCATAATTACAGATGGCAAAAGGAAGAGGGTGTTGCCACACAACCTCATTTAAAACAAGCAGAAATTATTCAGATCAGTTCCTATGCACAACAATGAATATTTGCTTCATTGGCAGTTTATAATACACGTGTGTGAAAATTTTCCCCTTTGAAATATAACTTTCAATCATTGTGGCTTTTAACAACTATTCCACAACAAGAAAGTGACAATAGTTTTGTGAAAGAGGAAGAAAACTGAGTATCGATCTAACTATCCAGCTGTATTTTAATGAAAGGATCTGTATTTTTCTTTGGTTTGGCGGGTTTTTTTCCTCAAAGGGAGATCTCACTCCCTGGCTCAGGCCTCAAGGCATTGTTTTACTATGAATAACAACAACAATAATGAAGACTCCATTAAACTTTAAATATATTCCATATTTGAAGACACTGAGCATCAACATGATATAAAAATAGGTATTGATTGGAAGAGAATTGGTAGTAGATTGGTTAAATTTAAAATAGCTTCAGAATCAAAATGTGTACTGAAGACGACCACAGGAAGCATGCTTAGTTACACGGAATTAGCATTTCCCCTTCCCTTCAAACACTGCTTTTCTTACACGTCCCTAATTTTTTCAGCCAGCAACAAATTTAAGAGGTGCTCGGCAATTACTAAGCAATGGTCCACCAACAAACTGCTCTTTATTTCCTTGCTTGACGTTTTTTCATCTTAATAACGAGCTTCTAATATTTACCATCTTGACTGCAGGCTCCATAAAGTTTGATGACATGAGGATGGTTCACCTGTTTCAAAAGGTTGAACTCTGAAAGCAGATCTCGCAGCTCGCTCTGGGAAGCATTTTCTGCAGAAAGGGTCCAAACACACAGTTGTGGTTAGAAAAGCATTACTCAAGAATTCTCTGCATCCTGTCTGAAGCATGAGAACAACCATTTCTCCTGAAATTAGGAAGAGGTTGGAAAACTCCATACTTCCCCACGGGAGAGAAATCTCCCCATCTGCAGTGCCCTGCAGTCATTCATGTCAGAACCAAGGGAACGGGACTGCTGCTGTTCCGGCTTGGTAACCTGCTCTAATCATCACCCTGCCCTGATACAAATGACTACAGAAAGCGTAGGTCAGCCAAGAATCAGGACCAGAGTCTGTAATGCCTTGCAGACGCCATGAAATTATTACAGACCTTTTCTAGTTTTCTAAAGCAACTTTTTAGGGTGAATCAGTGCAATCGAAGCTTCAGAAGCATAAGAAAGCCAAGATTTTATGTTGATCAAACAAAAAAAGACTTGCTCAGTTAATTCCCATGATGTAGCTCTCCTCCTCCTAAATACATTTTGTGATGGAGTAAAAATCCACTAGTCTACTGGCTTACACTTGTAGTACACATCCGCATTTGGAGTTCAGCAGCTCAAAGTCCAGTTCAGATACGATTTTACTGCCACACAAGTATGTAGACTTTGCTGATGTCAGTGGGAATCATGTGACAATATATAGTCCCTAGAGGCTTTTTTAGCCTTTCAAGCATTTTGTTTTTGCAGAATTTTGACTAACAAACTTCCTCTCTGAACGCACTGGGGCTTGAAGGTGACCCCTAGTCATAAGTATACCACAGGTCAGAGATAACGCTTTTGCTGCCTCATCCTTAATCTCTCTGACACACAGAACCTGCCTGGATAGTTCCTACAGAGCATCATTACGGGGCAGTTGACAAGTATGTGGTCACCTTTACTTCCAGCTAATAAAAAACAAGCTTAGCTTTTGCTCTTTGGTACCGTACTGTTTGTTTTTCCACAAAGGCTGTAAGCACCAAAGGACTTATTTATATACCCATTTAAAACACATGTGCTAATAGTTGGCCCTAGTCATGATAAATTTTTATTCTGTTCTACTGTATGTTAGTATCTGCCATATATTATCTTATAGTCTGAACCTTCACTCAGACTTCAGAGTGTTCTGCCCCAGGGAGTGCAATATCAGATAGTCTCTCACTGCTGAGAGGGACTACAAAAAAAAAGCATTTATGTAAACCAAAAATGAACATCATCACCTTAATGCCTGTGAGGAAGTCCTATTTTTCTAGCTCTGGAACTGTGTAGCATGTGGAAGAACAGAACAGTGTTCCCCGTGTACCATGCCTGTTTGTCTGCTGGAAAAGCTATTGGACAAATGATGGAGATAATTAGCTCTGAAGCTTTATGCCCCTTGTTTTTACAGATTGCGAACAATGTCTGTTTACACGTTGGTGTGTGTTTCCCCCTTCAGTTTTATTGTAATGAGGGCATTCCTACCATGCAGGAGGTCAGATTTAATTCATCTGAGAAAAGTGGTAATAACGGGCTGAAAAAATTATCCCTCTGTTCCTTTAAACCTCCATCCATAGCTCCAAGACTGCTTTGGCTCAGCTACTTACTGCTCTTGTTCCCTCCCCAGTACGTAACACCAAGGTGAGAAAGCAGGGAGAGCCCTACCATGGTTTGTTCTTAACCGCAGATTGTGCCCGGCTGCACAGCTCAGGCAGGAGGTATCTTTTAATCAACGAGCAAGAGGCTTTCTCCATTAACATACCAGTATACACACCTTTCCCTTGTAAAGATCAGGCAGCGCAGAGTCCCTAGTACTTGGACAAATTACCCCCGTTTGCCTCTGGTACAGGGAGAGAATGGGTGATGTTGGCCTGATCCAAACCAACTGTCCTTTACACTTCTGACAGCATCATGAAGACCGCTGTGGGCTAATGCAATATTTCTTGTACCTGAGTTGTCCTGTGTTAACAGTGAAGTTCACCCGTAACAACAGACAAATATTTGCAGAATGAGAAATTCTCTCCATAGTCAAGTTGGAGAATGGCATTTTAGGTGACTGTCTGCAATGTCATTTACATTACAAAGGGACTCATTAGAGCCTGAAGTATTACTGTAAATGTCAGATCAATTGATTAAAATAAGGTGCTTAAAATAAAGGGTTACACCTTCACACTATCAATTCTGTCAATTCTTTCCTTCATAATAGCTAGGGAAAGCTGAATGTTTAAATTACCTGCAAGTAAAAGCCACTTTTTTACCACTATGTCTTGGAATCTTAACTCAGTCACACGTTGATGAAAACGTACTAGAAAAAGCAGTGACACCAAGTGCACAAATAAATATGAAGTGAAATAATGACTAAGACTATTCTATTGATAATGATATACAGGTCATTACTTGAGTTTTACAGGTAATGGTTAACTAATCTTCACTTCTGAAAAACCTCAGTTCCTAGACTTCCTCTATACGACCCGTTCTCCACTGACGCTCTCCCAACGCAGGCACGCGCTTCATAACGCATTTGTTTCTTTGGTACAATGATGAGATACGCAGCATCTTCACTGTCAAGCAGCAGCAGATGTAGGGCTTTTTTTTAAAAAAACTTGCATATAATAGAAACTGTAATGACGACTATAACATTTTTTCTATAACGACACGTTTTTACTTATAAGCAGCAGTGAATGGTTGAGTTCAAGGTTTCACTTTATCATCTTAACATTATCTAAGCACACTTTGTCTTCCCCAGCTTTAACTTCTTAGGAAAAACTGAAGACGCCAGAAGACAGCACTGGGCTACTCAAGCCAGTTTGGCAGAGCTCCTAGTAACTGAAAAGCAAATCAGAAAGTATAAAAGTAGATGGAATTCTCAATCAGAAAAGTAACTTAATAGGCCTGTGCTGTCTTTTGACATGATTATAACAGGATTTATTTAAAAAGCTCTGTCAAAGAAAACTGGGTAGAGGGGAAAAAATATCAGAAAGCTTTAATAAACCCTTCGAATATTTCCATCAATTCCGAACAAAATATAATAGATTTGTTATGTTAAGACAGAGGTTCCTTGCGCATTGTTAACTAGGTTTGTGGAAATTACTTCCTTGGATCAATGTGATGCTAGCTCCTCAAGTCAAAAAGCTGTCAGAATACAACAGAATGCTGGAAGAAATGGAGGCCGTGGCACTGGCTGGTTTTAGCTGACCTTTCACTTTCATACTACCCCTCTTAAAATCCATTTAGAGTTTATAACAAATAGTTTTCAAATTATTTCAGAACCTGATGGGAACGTACCTTTTAACATTTTCACCGCTACAGTGGTATAGCCAGCCCTTCCCTTGAGTCGGAATGCTGTTGCCTTAACGACCTTTCCAAATTCTCCTTCTCCAAGAGTCTTGCCCAGAACTAGGTTCTTCCGAGGGAATTCCCACTTTGGATCTTCCTGCAGGAGAGAAAAGGAGTGAATAGCTACACCCGAAGCATTAATGTTCAATAGGAGACCATTCTTCAGGAAGAGGTACACTTCAGGGTACAACGTTTGGTTGCTCTTTTTATCAATATCAGTGTATTCCTATAAATCTTCTGAATCTCTAGGTATTTTGCAAGTGTTTCTTCCATTACCTTGAAAACAACTCCTTCAAAACAAGCTATACATGTAGTCTACGGATAATGGATTTTATTTACAGGTCTGGGAAATTGGGTACAAATGAAAAATGGAGTGATACAGAGTAAACGCTTGTTTTCAGAATAACCACGATTACGTGACCTTGGACTTCACAGAGAAGTAACTCAGTTTTACTCACAGCATAAGGCTTTCCCTTAAGAATTCATCAGAGACAACAATCCTCCTCTTATGAAATTAAGTGTTATGAAGTCTTAAGGATGCAAAATGATGACAGATGCACAAACCAGACAAGAAATTAAAGCGAACAGAGCACAACGTCTGTGAAGACCTCAATATCTAACATTCAAATAGCTCCGATGTTGCCACATACGTCATATAAAACGGCAACTCTACCCTGTCGGTCCATGAAAATGCACCAGCTGGCAAGCATCTGGGTAGTGTGTGATTCAACACAGAAGAAAGGTAAGACAGCATATCTGGGCAAAAATCCGTAACACGTGGGTAAAAGTCCCATTCCAACTGACACCTCCAGTCTGTGTATCAGAAATCAGGAACAGATCTTGGCGGGTTTTTTGTTTTGTTTTGAACTTACCCTTGTTGTAGTACTATGGCTCATCACAGAGACTACAAACCTGCTGACCGTTAGTATTTAATTGCACAATGTTACAGTAAAACAGCACTACTGTCAAATGCACAGTTACATTTAGAAAAAAAACATCAGCTCAATTTAGACATAAGATGTTACAGTATATTAAAGCATAAGAAAAGTGGAAGAATATACTGGCCTTATAAATTATATGGTTTATCCAATTACTCATTAAATATCTTCAGTTCCTGGCTGGTATGCTTGATTTCCAATTTAGTTATTTGAGTTGGTTATTTCTATGAATAGACTGCATTTCTGTAACATTTTCTGCATGTATAGACAATATTCTTTTGGAACAAGACAGACATCAGAAAAGAGCATGCAAAATGACATCAGGCTTACTGGTATTTTAAAGGTGTCTACAGACACCTGGTTCTCCATGGAATCTAAAGAAGGCCGGCGGACATTAGTGGAAGAGTAACTGATGGGGTAGGACTGGGCTGGGCGCCGGAACGTCATTTCTGCAGAGGCGATAGGTGGCTTTGGAGAGTTCTTGTGGTAACGATGGATGAAATAGGAGGAAAGCAGCACGGAGATGATGAAGGACAGCAGCACTGCTCCTGCTATCACCGTCTTGCATACGTCATCACATAGTTGCTCTGTGGACCAAGAAGAGCTCCTTAGAACTTTGCTTGTTGTCTCCTGATTTGGCAGTGCATGTCACGCACACAGGTGTGAACAGAAACAGAACTCAAAATAATTGAAAAGAATTTGTAAGCTAATGCTGAGTGAAATTTGAGAACTCGCAAATACGCCCACTGCACCTACCAATTCTTTTTTTTTATTTTGGACACCAGCAGGTAATTAGTTTGCCTAACTGCCCCTGTAAATGTAAGGCTAGCTAGCTTGACCCCGTGTTCCTTATCCTGATAGATGTAGGCTACTTCTGACACTCTTCTTTAGACCCAGCCTACCATATATTGATCTCCTGATACCACTTGTCTCCCTGGAGACCTATGACTGAATTTTGCTTGGGCACAACAGTTTACGTTAGAGCCATGCAACCCACCAAAATCTTCTTCACACGTGCATTTAATTCATTATGTCAACTGTTAGATACTAAAGAATATTTCTCTTCACCTTTTTAGATTATAAGGAGACTTCAAATATTTCTGCTTTTTATTTAACTAAATAATTGTTTCTGAAAACACTGCCTAATGCTGCAACTGCTTCTGAAGTAATACGCATTTTTTAGCTCTCCATTTACTGCTTCCCCTTTTGCAGAACCACTTTTAGTGTCTTACTTTGGAAACTAAGTTTCTTGAAGTTTAAACACCCCCAGACCACATCCTAGGGGGTCACTTCCTCAAAAAACTCCAAGATCCAAAATACTGTCCTTTGCACTGCTGTTCATCAGACAATCCTGACTTCAGACACACAGTGAACTTAGCTACATCTGCGAGCTGTACCTCAGAAACAAGTGGCAACAGCACAACACCTTTCTAGAAGGGGTGGGGGGTGGGGAGGGGTGGGGGTGCAAAAAAGAAGAAGGAAAAAAAAAAAGAGAGCAAGAAGCTTTATGCTTCCTCTTTTTCTTATGTCTATAGAAAAATTACTGAAAAGAGCGAACAGATAAATTCTAAACTATTTGGATTTAGAGATGCAAAATATTTCATGTTATGTTTATTATCAGCAATAATAAAATTGATTTTAAATCGTTTAAAAAAACCTAATTAAATCAATTCGTTTCAAACAAGTGTGTAGAGATTTTCTGTTTAAACAAAGATCAGTGAAAAAAGTAACCCGCTCCTCCTCCTAACACAAGGGGTGCTGGCTACCTCTGACATTTTGAAGCCGAGATTTTCAGAGGCGATTAGAAAGCTGGAATTACTTGAAAGTAATAGAAGTCGTCATTCTAATTCTCCTAGCTGTCTTTGCAAATATCAGGTGAGTCTCACTGAAATGCAAATGCTGCTGGAAATCAAAGGACGACCAACCTGTTTGTCATGTAGTAATGGATAAAAAGGAATCTTTAGCCAAGGCTAGAAATAATCCCCTCTGGAAGTTTTCAGGCTCTATAGTAGAAGTCAAGGTGCCAGTTCTTAATTAATTTTATCTTAGCAGTCTCTGACCAAAGATATTGCTTATTCACATGCCCACAAGTTTAGATCGCTGTATATATACAGATGGTAGATACGAACAGAGGAACAGATTCATATGAGAACAGCAGATAACGTTTAGACTTACCCTTGATATCATCTTTCTCACAGTAACAGTTCTGTCTTGGGAAGCAGTAACAAATTCCATGTCCTGACTTAATTCCAAGATTTCCAGTGCCTTTCCCATGACCACCAATAATGTTTCCACCTAATCAAATGCAGACACAAGCTAAGATTCTCACATGGAGTTAAATGGGGGGGGGGGGGGGGGGGGGGCCCGCCCAA
>JAVJGI010000065.1:43219287-43266315 GCA_035590275.1 Ibycter americanus
CCCCCCCCCCCCCCCCCCCCCAGGCTCAAAGGTGTCCATGGGTTTATCCTGGTATGTATATGAAATTCAACAGTGCAGCGCTAATGACAGCAATTCCTGGGAATTAGGGGAGAGCCTAAATTCTGAAATTACTGACATCCTGAAATGAGGGGACCTTGGACTGCGATTAGCAGTTATTCCCATTATGGAAAGCTCTACAGTAAAATTTATCTATAATAAAAACATAATCATTCTCTTTGCATTGCATAGTTGGGATACTTTCCTAACTTCATGTACCCCTTAAAATTTTATATAGAATTCCATTATTTAATGCCAAACATCTACCTCAAATGATCATCTCATGGCTGTCCTGACTAACTTGCCTCATAAAGCATTACGGTTCTGTAGCAGTGAGGTCATCTTACATTTTAAAATTGTCCCTAAAATATCTTCTCTAGTCTACTTATTTTAGTTTCTCTCCACCACTGGTTTAGGTATTTTTTTACTCATGAGCTGATGTACAGCCCAGTGGTACAGACCAGCGGTCCACAGACTTGACTTCTGTTCCTGGTTCTGATGCCAATTTCCCCTTACCTTGGAAAAGTCAGCATACTGTTCTAGATATCATTTATTCCACTGTCAAATGGAGGTAACGTTACTTAATCACATCTGTAAAATGCCATGGGACAGTCTAGTGAAAACGCTAAGAGTAAACGCCTAGTGTAAGTGACGAAAAATGAATCTTGCCTTATCTAAAACCGCATTGTTTAATATTAGGGAAAAAGTGCAGAAACTCATACAGAGCTACTCTTGATTTCAAGCAGGAGTTCTTCATGCAGAGTAATTGCAACTTTATTTCCAAGCAAATAACTTTTTTTCTGCCTGGATTATAAAAATGACCATCGGTTGTGACATTTTTAATCTATAAACCACCTTTAATCACAAACAGCATTGTCTACACAGAAACCAACCAAGCTCTGCAAGTTTAGCTGCCTTCCAGAAAAACCACCTAAACCAGACAGGGATTCAAAAGATTACGAAGTTGTTTTCAATATACTTCTTTTTATTTCAGCTCATTTTCCTCTATCCCATCTAAGGTGACAACACAGTGACTGATGTTCCTTTTACATTTCTTTGGATGTGTAACACAAATTGAGGCAGAGGGTATTTTTTGCCAACATAAAGGTAAACATTCTTTTTTAGAAGTGAAACAGGGACTTGAGTTTTTAAGCAAAAGAGATTTTGACCATCTTTCTAGAGAGGCCACATCTACTAAACTGTGTGCAGCTCAGCTGGTTCATTTTGGGAGAGACTGCGCTGCATCGCTGCTCTCCGAGCTGACGCTTGTTCAAAGAAGCATTGGTGTTCCTAAAAATTCTTGATTATTCCCCCACCAGCCAACCTTCTCTGTTGTGAAGAGGTGGTGAAATAGTTTTCAATAGCCTCAAAAAAAATCATATGTATTTATCTATAGCCGCCTATGTTTGAGGACCTGGAAGAAGGGGGAAGCAGGGGATGCACAGGTCCCATCTAAACTGTTCTTGAGCAAGAGACCTGAAGACGACGGGGTTTTATACAGCAGGGAAAGGGGGAGTACATTGCCATTGCAGGTGTACAGTAGAAACAAGGAGCTTCCTATATGCATTCCAGAGACCCAAAAGTATATTTTTCACCAACGCATTGCTGGTAGGAAAATTCCAAGAGTTATCAGTGTTGGTTTGAACTGCATAGTACTTCACGTGCTGCTGTTTTAAATCATCAGCTGTTTCCATTGCCCTGTAGTGGGAAAGAGCTTTCCCTGCTTCAAGGTCAGCTGAAAAAAGGAAAAAACACAGCCCTATACCACACTATGTAGAAGCTCCAGAAACTCAGAAAGCAAACCCACTGGTTGTTGGACAAAACCAAAGATGTCGTCTCACTACCACTGAAAACAAACAAGCACAACGTAAGGCAGAAGCCTAAGCACTGTATTATTTTTTTCCCCGTTATCAGACAGCCAAAGTTCAGAGGAACCTACAAAGATCAGATTATTTACAACTCTTTAGCCAGATCCACACACTGCAACCAGCCCTGAAGCAGTTACCTACTACAAGAAAGCTTCTTGCTTAGGACGCTGCTAGGTTGCCTCTATTTGACAGGCACAGCCAGAGCACCAGTTGTTGCAGCTGAGTGCCCTTGAATGTAATATTCATAGCGTTAGTTTGAGAAAGCAATTTTGGGACTTAAAGTACATAGCCATCATAATGATAGATGAATTACAAAAAAAAAGTATTTTAGCAACCGTCTGTACTTAAAGAATATCCTTGATCTTAATACATCTGGGGCTTTCTATCTATTGCTTGCCATTCCTAAAGAAATGTCCCCTGCCAGTAAAAGCTGATATATTAATGGTACTCCTGCACCTCTGGGCTCCCAAAACACACTCATTTCTTTGTCTGTAAACATACTGCTTTTGGGTACCAGCCCAGGTTCTGAATTGCATCAAATCATGTATAAAATTATCCAACTCAGGCATTAAAAAGGCATACATAACATCTTGAAAGCTTGTCTTACTTGCCTGCTTCTATTATCTAATAAGACAGCATTTCTTTCAGGCTTCTGTTGAGCAAAACATCTGATGCTGCATATGTTGCACATTACATGTCTTAGCACTGCAGCCTCTGGCATAAATATTTCCACTTTTAGCACGACAACTGATAGTGGTTACTACCAATAAAGAATTCTTTTCAGACGATTAGATAAGTTACTTGCATTCACTTCAAGCATTTCTGCCACATTAAGGATTGGTTTTATGCACTCTAATGAAATAATTATCTTTGTGATATAAGTCATTTACAATACACAGTCCCATCCTTGCATGTAAGAAATACAAAGATGCCTCTTTATTTACTTGTTTTACAGAATAACATAAATCCTAGCCTGTAAGAAAATGCTAGCTCCTCCAAGACTCCAATTTAAAATGTAAACCTGGAGTACACAAAGTCAGAGCCAGAAGAATTATTCAAGAAACACCTATGTTTTATTCCTGAAGTAGATACTGATAGATAAAAAAGATCCACCTGCAAATTATCATCTCGTGGAAGACTGAAATTGCTCAAGTGCAATACACTGTTTTTCTAACCTTTACAACTTCAGGGTGATTTTTGAACTTGCAGGTATGAGCAGTTATACGAGCAGAATGAAGAAAGATGTGTTCAAGAAAAAAAAAACACAAACACATTTCAGTTTTTCCTTCATAAATGCTGCTCATATGAGTCGCTGCTTGCATCTTCAAATAGATAAGGCATTGGATCATTTTGATTGTCACCTGTCAAATAACGCCAGGTGCATTTCCCCAGATGATCCTCCATAAGCACGTTTATTTTAAATTGAAATGTGTTTCTTCATGCTTATTTAAATTGGAGTTCAAATAGGCATGGTTTCTATCATATTGCGCTAAAGTTTGGAAATGGGGCATTAACTTGCCTAAAATCTATACCTGTTTCAGCAAATACCTCCACTGAAAAGCACTACCTGCCAATTAACAGGGGGAGAAGAACGAGAATTACCGAGAGAAAGTTATCTTCCCATCACTGCCAGCCAATAGGTGTTAGTTGACTGGCTTAAAAAAGAACAAGATTAAGTCCCTGTAACCTTAACACTCTTGTATGACTCAAATGCAGGTACGACAATGCAAAGATGCTAAATGCATAGAGCTTGTAAAAGTATCTGGGATCAAGAAAGTGGAAACTGAACAGCGATCAGCGGTGACACAGAAAAGCCCATCCTAAAACATTTCCATACTTGTGCAGTCTTGGGGGCACACGGCCGGGTCTTTGCTCTCAATCACATCACAGACGCCATCCGGACAAGTCTTGATGCTCGGGGTGCACGTGGAATAGTTTGTGGTGATCCCTGTTAACACAGAAACAGGCAGCTGCACAAATACCACCAGGCTTTGCAGGAAAGCTTATTGCATCTTCTCAGTGCACGCTAACACACCAAAGCGCAGGCTGCTTTTCTTTTTAAAGGAAACATCTGTGAACATAAATATCATCTGCTAAAGTAACAGGCAAAAGCAAGTGGAAGAAACATATTTTCCACTATATTTTCTGATTTTGACAGCCCTTTGGGCATGTCACTTGCAGTTACAGTGAGCATTACTTGAAAAAGAGCTAGCTGACCATTTTGAGACTGAAAAGTGGCTTTCGCAGCTGAGGACGTCTCTACCCAATTTCACACATACTTGAACATGAAGGTTACAAGTAGGCAAAGGGAATTTGTGACACTCGTGCGGTTTGAAGGCGTAAAGCATCGGCACAGAAGCATTGTTCTGGAAGAGTCAAGAGTCACCTGTCAGATCTGTGCTCCAGCCCACAGAAAACAGAGACACCAGATACACTGCTCCTGCGCTCACCCACTGTCTGTGACACATAACCTGCTCAGAGGCTCACTGCTATGTTCCAAACTCAGTTTGTGGCCGCAGAGATTATCTTGCAAGCCATAAGTTACCCATCCTAGTTACACTGCTGCAAACCCAACTCACTACCTGGCGTTTTACGTATCGTGTTCGACATCACCACGGACAAGATCAAGAATGACCATTCCAGCTTAACCTCATTTTCCTTCCTAGTGTGTGTTTCATTTGAATAATACGATCCATTTTTTTAGCTCCAGCTTCTGTGTAGTTTACTATACCACGTTGTCCAGCTAGAATAAATCAGTTTATATCTGTGGAAGTCAAGTGCACAACTACAACTAAACAGAAGCTTCACACAACAGAAATTACCTTTTCCACTCCCCTGTCTCCACTGGCATCTCCCTGTCAGCACTCCCAGGCCACCACACTCTTCGCATTCAGCACGGTGCTTACTCACGGCACAAGAGTCAGGGCAGTCCTCCTCTTTTTTTAAAACTGTTGGGAAAAGTGTTTGCTGTCAGGTCAGGACAAGGGTGGCGAATACACAAGCAAGTCAGCTCAAATCAGAAGGAAAACTAGTCTTAGGGGTAGACAGGAAGGAAAGAAAGATGAAGAAAGGAGTGAAAGACTGAACACTGACTGACCCAACTATCCATAAACTTAGATAACAAAGAAAAGTCCAGGTGTTCCTTTTCTATGAAATAAAAGATAAACAGCAAGATCATGATGGTATGGTTATCTTTGCTTGACAGCATTGTCAATGCCTAGAACTGCAGAAATGTGCTAACATACTGATAACAGAAAAACGGAGATTGTAAGTTCTTATAGCTTCGTGCAAAAATTTTAATTAAGGGAAAACACTTAGTACTTGGGCTAATGCAGTAGTAGTCCAAAGAGCACCAGCTAGAAAGGTGTGATTTCAGACAGCACAAGGCTCTTGAAAAAAAGAAAAGTCCACTGCAGGCTGTTGCTGCTTCTTCTTCAGCCCATTCGCTCTTGGCATATGAGCTCTGATGTGATAGAAGGGAATGGAGGCAATTATCAGGTAGAATTCTAAGGTTTTACATAAAGTGCAATATGGTTTGGAAAGAAATAAGTATGTTTCCAGTGTAATCCTCCTCTGCTCTGGCTGTTACAGAATATTTCTAACATTCTGCCCTTCTGAATTTTTCAGTAAAATTAAG
The DNA here is from genome assembly GCA_035590275.1 of Ibycter americanus. Taxonomy (NCBI): domain Eukaryota; kingdom Metazoa; phylum Chordata; class Aves; order Falconiformes; family Falconidae; genus Ibycter; species Ibycter americanus. The sequence continues at coordinate 43,224,850 of JAVJGI010000065.1, forward strand.
TCAGTGCAATTGCTACAGGAATGTTAAGCAAAAATCTCTCTTTAAAAAGGAAAACCTGGAGTGAGAAGTGGGGAGAAAGATGATTGAATAAACATAGTTAGGCCAGAGATCTGTGGTTTCATATATATATATATATATACACACACACTTTTTTTTTCTTCCACAGGAATATGTGAAATACAAAAATACAAAATAAAGGTCACAGAGATACAGAAAAAATATTCTTCTAAACTATATGCAATCATGAACATTAGGAATTGCGTATGATACACCACCCTCCTGTGCATTAGTTCTTCAAACAAGTATCTGTAACAGGCAGGTCTGAATGAGAATTCCAAACGCGATCTGTACCTTGTAGCTTAGACTCATTTTCATTGTTAATTCCCTCGGTTTATAGCTCACCCTATGAATGCATCACCCAACAGCGGTAACACTTGTGAATACATAGATAGTTCTCATTGACTCGGGTACTTACGATTTCCTTCCAATACAATAGTGAGGAGGGTTTTGGTATGTTTCCTGCTCTGCTTGTCTGTAGCTTGAATGGTGTATTGTATTTCCTTGCATTCGGGTCTGCGCAGCACAGAGGAATCGTTCACGTAAAGGCTTCCGTATTTTTCTTCTCGGCCTTGAAGTATGCTGACAGGATAGCAGCTTACGTTGGGGGACAGTAACTTGTAGGTGATGTTCACCCCACGGAATTTCATACAATTTTCAATGCAGATTTTTCCTATCTAGGCTCAAACACCAATAAAGAAATCACAGGCAGCGGAAACAACACTATACATCAAAAATATTCTGCGCTGCCCAAAAATGTCTGATAGAAAATTGAGCATATGAAACCTTGCAGAGTTCAACATTTATCTTGGGTTTATGGATTTGATATTTTACTACCAATGCAGCACATGAATTCTTCAAATGTGATTTATTCTTAATAAAAATGAGAGGTAAAGCATTACCATTGTCTTCAGGCTAGCAGTGGAACCGCAAAAAGCCTTGACCCAGAGGCTCAGTGGTATTTGGTGCCTAGTGCTGATGGCCAGCAGCGTGCAGTGAGAACAAGACCCTTGATTTGGGAAACTCTGACTTCAGTCCTTGCTCTGTCCCAGGCTGATCAGAGAGAACAATTTTGGTCTTGCTTGGGGAAGCAAAGAGCTCAGCGTGAACAAAGCTGAGGCTCTTTTTAAATAAGATAGAAATTGCTAATGCATATTTTTCGTAATATTACAGTCAAAAGGTTTCTAGCCAGCAGAGTTGTCTGAAAGCCTTAAAAGGAATAAGAACCTCATTGTTTCCCATTTGCAATTTTTAAAACATTTTCATCTAAAAATGAAAATATGTTGGTTTGCCATATTTGAACTTGTGTCTGCCAGAATATCTATGCTAGAGCACTCTTCAGTCTGAAACAATTCATCTAAGCAGCACAGGAATGTAAAGCCCTGTTTTCTGTCCAGCTCCTATAGGAACCCATCCAAAGCTCACTTTGGTTTTTCCATTTATAAGAGTGGGATTCAGATCAGGCCCAGAGGCATTGGCTTTCCTTGTAGGGAAAACCACAGCGTGAAGGGTGGGGTGTTATTGAAGGGAACTTGGTGATGGATTTTTTTCAAACGCTGCAGTTAAGATGTGTTTTCAAGTAACACCACTGCTGGTAAAAGCATATCTGTACATCTTGGGTTTTTAGCATTCTTAGTAAAGAATGTAAAATTTAGAATTTTTTTTTTTTTGTACTAAGACTCCTTCCTAAGAACTCGCACTATTTAAAGCCAGAGCAGAGGCTTTTGTAGTCCTAGGAGCATACTTTGTTACAGGATAGTCCCACTTCATCTAATGTATTCCCATTCACATCACTGGACACTTGGCACCGTTTTTGTTGGGGTTTTTGGTGGCAGGGTAACACACACAGACTATTAAAGCAATCAGAAGCTAGGCCATTTCTTCCATGCCGTCTCCTCTCCACAGCATGCTGGGACTGGCAGGAAGAACGGGAAGTAAAGGCAAGACTTCAACTGTTCATAAACTGTCTAGACAGAAGGTCTAGACATGTCCCTTCCAGAACCACATCATCTTAGCTGTGGTGCTGCGTTGCAACTGGCAGTGATTTGCAACTGCTTAGATGGTGTTTCTTTGAGGCAGCAGGAGAACGTAATGATGTTCCATGGCATTAACCTTTATATAGACTTAATCTGTCCTTTCTGCCTCCTCTGTCATAACTGCTTTTTCCAGGCACCTCTTTGATCAACAGCCGTTTCCTGCAGAGGGGATGGAGAAGACCCCATACAGTCAGGGTCCCTGAAGAGCAGATTATCCTTAGAGTAGCGCACGGGACAGTTCTGCTTTCTCTATACAATGTGAGAAGTTAAAAACGCACACACCCTCACCCTCCCCCTGCCCTTGCAATTTCTATAAGACAGGCTTTCTCTTTTTGCCTGACTCCAAGCTGGTAGCTTTGCCCTGCACTGCCGGTGCCGGAGCCGGCAGGGTGCTGGGGTGCAGCACAGCACAGCCCCGGGGGAAGGAGGCAGGGGCAGCCCGTTCCTCTTTCTCATCAGGGTGGAAAAAGAGGCCGGTCATCAGTATTAACATCAACATACAAAGGAGGAACTTACAAAGGTGCATTTTCCAAAACTCTCGACACAGAAATACCACTATCAGAAATAGGAACAGAAAAATCCATCTTTTGAGCTCCAGAGTTTAATAAAGTCTGGAAAATTATAATGATAATGTTCCTCTTCACTGAATTCCAGGGACATTTGGATATATAGCCTTTCTAAAAATCTCCGCTGATGTTATTCATCGTTTTTCTCAGTAAATGTCAATACAGCTTTAAGTCCTTTGATAAGTTAAATGCCACTGGGCAAGCCTTGTGCCGTCAGGCCATGCTTCTGCTATTCAATTCATTTAGCTGCTCAAACAGACAAATGGCATCAGCCCAGCAGTTAATCATTTCTTCACGCTCTTGTGTTTTCCTTAGGGCAAGAGACAGTTCAGCCTTCATATCGATTTGGCCCAGTACCTTTCCTCACTGCTCTAGCACATCACGGCTAATTATGCAAATGACTTTAATAATGTGAAGTGCTGGGGACTAAGCTGCTGACACTGACTTGTGCTCCAAGCCGAGCACACCGTAAATTCAACCCCAGCCCCAGAAGTAAGCAGATGACACTACCTGATTGAGAACACCATCTCCCGAGCCAGGATGAGTTTTGCACTTTGCTGGTCGAGAATGGGAACAAAATCTCTCTGTGACCTTGTGTTTAGGCAGCACAAGAAAGATCTCTTCCCACAGACTCGGGAGTTCTTGCCAGGAACAGTTTTCCCTGCTGCTGCTGCCACCCAGTGAAACTGCACAGTTACTGGGAAGCACCAGTTTCCAGAAACCCTGACATTCCCTTTCAGATGCTCGACTGTCCTGCAAAACCAGCAGCTTAAAAGTTAACTAGGGGGGGGTGTTCAGTTTTGTTTTCCAGAAGTACAAATCTATATGCTCTCACACTTCAAACGGATGTGTTCAAGCAATCTAGGATATGCACAGATAATCATGGTTTAACCAAACTTAATTTGGAACTCATTCATCCATAATATTGTTGTTTGCATACACCTATACATAAAATCTGAGTATATATGTACACACACACAAACCAATTAATGAACCTATACTCATACATACCTAACAGCTAAGTTTCCACACGTTTTACAATTACAGTCAATGTTGTGACGTACACACATACATACAGTTGGAGCCCATTTCTAGATGCTAAGAGCTAGACTGGGAGTATCTTACACACCTTGCTATTATTTCTTTTAGGAGGAAACCCACTGATTTCACCCTGTCTCCAGGCAAGTGTATTTTACACTGCCAAGATTAAAGCTTTCACAACCTGCTGCTACAAAAAACCCCAAACCTAACACCAAAAATATTGTGATCTGCACAAAAAGCACAGGCCAGGATATGCTCTGAAGTTTCCAACAGACCGCAAATTTAGAAGATGCAGCCACAACGCATCACAAAATGTCATTAAGCAGCAGCTTTTTGGAGGGAGCCCACCATGTAAGCACACTTGGTATCCTTCTCTTATTGAAGATACTCAGTGCAGACTAGGGGTAAAATGTCCCTTGGCGAAGCCGTACCGTTTTTATTGCTTGTGTAAGGCCTGTTCCGTACTCTGAAGAGCTATCAAGCCATAACGCGTTTCATCAGGTTATATTGCGTGGTCTTACATTTATCTACCTTTGTTTTTCTTTCTCTTTACAATTAGCCAGAGGCTTAAAGATCAATAAAACTGAATTCTTCCTGAGAAGTCTTCTAATGAATTGGTTTTCTCTGGGTGATCATCTTTTAGCCTCAGTCCTCCTCTCTGCTATGAATACAGCCGCAGTTTTATAGTTTTATTTAGTTAAGAGGTATGCTTTCCAGCAGCTCTCCCAAAATGGCTCATGACTGATGTTTTTAATATTCACTTTCATAACATTACTTACATTGAACTAGTTCCTTATTAATATACATGTTCTGTAGGAATTACATTGTAATATTCACCTGATTAATGTCAACCTGTTCAAAAGTGTTTCAGGAAGGCGTTATTAATGGCAATTGTGGTGATTAAGCTAAAATGAGGGTTAAATTAGGAAACACATTAATTACTAACTAGCCATTATCTAGAGAAAAGCCATTAACATACTGGAATATGTAGAGCTGGGATAAATTTCTTCTTTTTGCCCTTGATATTCTTCCAGTTATTTATGCCTAAGCCACTCATGGTTGCAAGTCCTCCCGCCTATAACACATTATTTCTCCCTATTAATACTTCCATGTGTGGCCCCTCCTCTGTTATTATGTGACAGGAGAGCCAGTGTCCAGTCTACCTGCCATCCACATCCAGCAACAGTCATACTGATGGCACATTTTTCATTGATTCTACCGAAAAACAGCTAAAGCCAATGCTTTAAGGCGTCTCACCCCAGTGATCTCTCTACTAAGCTCTAAGAGAAAATGAAAGTGTAATTAACACAGTCCTTACCTGTGCAAAGCGTTCAGCATTTCTGTTCACTGTGAACTGGTAAGTCACGTTTGGAAACTGAATGCTGACAGGGAGGATGGAGACATTGAAATGCAGCATCACCGATCTTTCTGGGCCATGAAATTCTGTGTCATTCACCAAAACATCCAACTGAAAGGAGCGATGCTCTGTGACTGAAATGCTTTTATTCAGTACCAGTTCTGCAAAGGAAAAGATTAGTCTGTTATCTGCAAACGTGGATTTTGATATTGCAATCCCAACAAAATTATACATATCACAATTATACGTACCAACGTTATTAATAACAGGGAAGAGAAAGTGAGTTAAATATAAAAACATGCTCCTGTGGAATTACGATCTGTGCCGTTCCAGATGTTTGGAGAGGTCCTCTTCCCTTCTACCTATCATGCTGAGAACCCCGCTATCAGAACCTCTTGCTTACCAGCATACACAGCATCATCCCAGAATGCTCCCTATCCCAGACATGCACCAACTCCATTTTTTCACTACACGTTCAAAGCTCAGCACTTGCTTAACTTGAAATTTCTCACCTTTCTTTGGCTCAATATTTACAAAACGCTTGGAAAAGTTCAAGGGCTTATTGGTCAATTACTAACAAGCAACCGCTTTATTTGAAGAAAGGGACCTTACTGTACTCGTGTCGAGTTCCCCGCACTTGGCTGCCATTTGGGCTGAAGTGGATTTCATCGAAGATGTGCTCTACCCGAAATGTTTCACTTATCCAGGGATCGTCGGTAATGATGGTTCCTGTGTATTTCTTTCTGCTGCTTTCAAGGGGATAAATAGGTGTGGTGTCTGCATCATATACAGCTAGTGTTGCAAGAACAGTCCCCTAGAAGCAAATCAGAAATGACATTGCTGAATGACCTGAAGCTTTCCTCCTCTGATATGTCCTTGGGAGATTGAAGTAAATCTTACAACTTTCACTCAAGCCCACTTTCATTCAAATTCATTTTAAGCTTCAGGTTACCACTATTTCACACCTATTTGGATCTGAGTTAAAAGCTCAAAAGAAGATGGCAGTGAGAAAGAACTTGTCATATAATCATTTGAATCTACGTCTAAATACAGTGCAAAACTTTTCGGGTAGGAAATGAGTGCACATGCACAGCTCTTGACTTTTTCATTATTTTTTTTTTTAAAAAAATGTTATTCTACAATACCACTACAAAAAGACAGGTAGAGTAATATGCACACTCAAAAGACATGAAATATGTTCAGACAAATCAAAGCCATCTCCCAAATATTTTCCACCAAAGTGGCCTGGGTTGACTGCCTGCTCCTTAGTACCAGGCTGCTGTTCTCTACCTGGACACTGAACCCACAAGGCTCTTAAGATTTTTAACAGCAATCCTGTTGTTTCAAGTTCATTTAGTTACTAGAAAAGATTGAAAGTTTCCAAATATAATGCGGGTTTTTTTCCCCCACTGCAAAATGCCAGTGAAGTTCACTACGCTCTGAACACTTTGCAGGCATGTAATTTCAAAGAGAACATTTTACTTTACGGAGGTTTTATGGGACCTCCACTTTCTTTCGTCCAGAGCTAAATGAAACGCCCCACTTCCAAAATTTTCAAAAGAAAAAGGAATTACTTTCTACCCAGGCAAATGTGATGGCCATAGGCGTCCTGCCAACACCCATCCCAGTCGGGAGGTGGCAGCAAACTCCCAAAATCGCGCTTCTCCCGTCCAGACACAAATATGAGCAAAACGTGCTTCGAAGGGAAATGGGACTACAAAAAGCGATGTTACGTAGCAGCAGTCCTCTCGTGGAAAACGCATCATTTAGGCCCCAAAAGTGCCTTCTTTATACCACTGACTTGTAAAAGATTCTTCTGGTGGAAGAGATGAATTGCCCACCTGTATACTTGTCTACCGAAGCAAGGGGTGTACGCGTGCGGGGGGCGCACACAAGGACACCCAGGGGTCCAGAGTGCTTGGAGGGGCACCTTGGTGCAGTACGGGACATGTGGGAGGGCACCATGAAAGCAAGATCCTGGAGCTCTCACCAGCCTGATGCTGGAAACGTTTAACAGCTTTGCAGGTGCAATGTTTGTCCGCAGAAGGCAAGCGCTTCTTCAAACTTCGTGTTACTGGTACAGCACCCTAATAAATGTTCTACATACAGTTCTGGTATCTTCTGTAGATTTGCATGTATGGGAAGGGTACACACATACACTTGCTCTAACAACACTCAGGTTTAGTCGCTTGGGGGAGGCAACCCTGTAACGAATACAGAGCAGAGCTCAGAATGGGGAGATACGCGATCCTGACCACGGTCTCTGCCGTGGTCCTTCCTCACCTCGGGAACTGCTCGCGTGTCTTTACACTGTTTCTAACTCAAACGCTTCTTTCTTTGTGGCCTGAATAACACAAAACTCAGGGGGGAGGAATCCTGCAGACTGAGCATTTGGCAGCGGCAGGTGTGCAGAGCACGGCGTGGGGCTGTGCTCCTTGCGGGGTTCCACCACCCGGAGCACGGTGCTCCCCAGCGATCACGCCCCCCCACCGCCCCGCTCCTGCTGCAGGGACTCGGTAAGGCAGAACGTTACCTCCTTCCTGTTGAACTCCACGACAGCATCTGCAGTATCAGTGCCATTGGGAAGGAAGGGAGGAGAGTCATCTTCATCCAGCACGTTCACCAGGAAGGGCACCTCCACCTGCATTTCCCTGGAGCCCTCTCTCACCGTACATTTGGCGATCAGCTCATACCTCTCTCTCTCTTCCCGATCTAGGCGCTGTGTCACACTCACGCTGGTGGTGTTCTCATTGTATCGAAAGGGCATACCTTCAGCTGAAAAACACAGCCACAGCATAAACCAGGGACAAACACTTCCCATTATCGGAATCTGATCATTTGCTTCCTTAATACTCTTTTGCAATCCCGTAAATCCATTCAGACATCATGACTGCATGATAAAAGGCATACTCAGAAGTGAAACAGAAGAAAGTTGTGGGGTTATATTAGGGTAGGCAGAAAACATGGAATAGATGGGAAGGTCCTACAGTCTTGGAGCAGCACAATTTAAAGCTCAAGATACTCCCAGACTGCTTTTAGCAAGCGCAGACTTCTAAAACCAATCATTTCCTTAGGGAAGGGGACAGTCCTCCTTCCCATCCCCTCTGTATATCTCAAAGGCAAAATCTTTAGGCTCAGTTAATGTTTGCAACAGAGTTTCTTTTACAGAATCAACCTAGAGGATCTACTACAAAAGGTATCTTAACAGTGCAGCTGTTTACATCTATTGCTGGTACGTGAGCGGCTCATTTCCAGTTTTACCTGCCAGCAGTTTGTAGGAAATGCTGAGATTCTGACACAGATGATGAACTGAGGGTAACTGGAGCTGATGAAATGTGCCAGGTGGTTTATTCTCCTTGATGTGAAAGGAGAGATCCATTTCTGTGAAGCAATGCTGCCTTGCTGTCAGGGAACTGCAAGCTGGTGCAGTAGCATTGATCAAGGAGAGGAAAACTGTGGTGCGTGTAGCAGAGTCACATTCCTTCTCTTCGAAAGGGTGGGATGAAAGGAAAACATACAGCATCACCTTTGATAACGGCATCCAGTTTCCTACAGCTACAGAAAAAAACCCAAAACAAAACCAAAAACAAAAACACCAGAAAAAATATTTTACATAAGACAAGCCCACGTTTCTTTTACTCATTTTGTACTCTAGCCCGTTATTCCACAAACAACCATATAGCCCTACTATGTAATAAAACAATTCTGCAGTACCTTATCTGCTGGTGGGAAGACTTTAAATCTTCATCTCAATAACCCCAGTAAACCAAAAAACCATACGTGTTAGCACCAATTTTACGTTACAGAACCTCACAGAATGGTATCAACATTCTGTCTGTGAGACACTGACATAAGCCAGGTCACTCCTAGTCACCAGCTTTTTGATAGGACTGTCTGTTGGAGGGACTAGAGGAGGGTGGGGTGGCAGCAGGGAAAGAGATTGCGTGAAATGGCAACAGATATTCAGGACAGACCCATAACTATCATCGTCTAAGTCACAGCGTCCTGACAGTTTAGACCAGTTGAGGATATGAGTCAAATTGTTTAGGTTTAGAGAACAAATTGCTTCATCGTTTTGAAATGTAAAAAGCTGGTCAAAGAAAACACAGAAGTTAACATCAACCTGTGGCATCTGCTAATACAGCCTCAAGCCTTAATTATTTTGATTGCCTTGGTTTGACTACAGACAGAATGACAGTATCTCTGTAACAGATCTAATTCACTTGAAAAGATGCTCTAGGTCACTTTGATCTGTATGAACAAAACAAGGCTCTCAAGTTCTGGATAGCTGTTCTTCCTTTGTTCAGTTACAAATAGCTATCTGATATTCATGAACACTGAGTACCAAAAAGGCAGCAGAAATGGGCAAGATATCAAACATTTGGCACTTAAAAAATAAAGCAGTAAGCGTATGAAGTTGAACATTTCAACATCAAGGCACTCAAGTCAAAGGGCAGCGTTGATATATGGCTCCTACAAACTCAAGACAGTTACTACAGGCTCGCTCCAACAGCAGAATTTCTGCAACTGATCGCAGCGGTATGCCATTAACTCCTCACCCATTTCCTCCTCCACCATCTAATGATAACTAATTTCCTCATAGATCAAAATCACCAAAACCAATTTACTGCTGGAGCACAAAAGAAGGAGAAAAAACTGAGATAATTCATTTCTGCAGTTCAATAGCAAGCTTTGCTAACAAAGCCAAATCTCAGGAGGGGGAGACAGGTACACTTAACCACTTCTTCCAAGAGCTGGTTGGCATTACGTGCAGATGCGCTTTGTCGATCCACGTTACCAGAATTCAAGGACCATTTATACAAGAGAGTTTGAACTCACCTAAGTGCATTGGTCCGGGCCCTAAGCGCCCAGCGTTAGCACAGTCAGGTTGGCTTAACTTGCATCAGTGGATGAACCAATTGTAAATCTGTGCAAAGCTGCAATTTACACAGCTGTGAAATGTGGAAGAAAGGATGTCAAGTAACACAACTTTCCCACAGTGTGAGCAACTGGACCTGCCCCAGGTCAGCGCTTGCTTGGGCATATGTTTCCCTGCATTTGCTGTGGGTTTCGCTGGGTCTAGTTCCTCGTTTTAAAAGGGCAGATGTATTTTGGGCAGATGTGTTTTTTCCCAGTTTGATGCCCGTACGCCGATGGATAAATCTCACGATCTGAATGCACTTTAACAACAGATACTTCAGCAAGAAGAGCTAGCCTCCTCATACTTACACAGCATGTTAAAGTCATCTCTATCCAGGCTTTTGCTGAGGTAGAGAAGTCCTGTCTTTTCTCTGATTTGAAACCAATGATTTTCATGGGATCTTGCTCGAGAAATGATGAGATTCTGGCACAGATGAAAGTGGGCCACTTCCCCATGCGAATCCTTCAAGGCATGGATGCGCAGGAGCGGCGTACCTGCTGGCTGATCAATGTAGACATTCTCCGAGTACTCTTTCCTGGGGAAGTAGAGACCAAAGGCAGCTGCAAAAGAAGGCACACGAGAGGTGCTCCAAGTTAGATCATTTTTTTGCACTGGCATTTTCTTAAGAGATGCATTTCCAAAGAACCAAAGGCTTCATTCTGTAAGGATTAAAGCAGCATTAAACAAAGATGTGGAAAAAGGCAGATCCTCATCTGCTGTAAATAAATATAGTTTTACTGCACTCAAGCCAGGGACATAGCCACCAAAAATTTGGCCTATAGTTTACATTCAAGTTACAAGATCATCTGCTTTTTGAAAGCAAAATTGCTTTGCTGTAAACATGGCCCAGTTTAAGCAGAACGCTTAACGAAGCTCTGCTTGCCAAATTTTACTTAAGTTCATATCTGGAGCTCTCAGCTGTAATTCCATTATCTTACAGATGATATTCAAAAGAAGGAAAAAACCTTTGACGAAATCACACACTTTAAAAGCCTAAACACACTCTCTGTCAAGAGCAAACAGAGAAATATGTCAATGGCTCACACACTTTTTGTTGGGTTACATAAAACCTGTCTTGCATGCGAGTCCTTTTGTGGCTCCTTCCCTTTCTAAACAGGCCAGTGTGATGCTTTTGGTACGGAAAATGGGAGCTGTTTAAATAAAATTGATGTGAAAGTCTTATAAGCATTTTAAATATGACAGTTAGGAAAGGTGAGAACTGATTTGCCTGAAGTGGAGAGGGCAACGTACATTCATTTTTAATACAATGGCTGTGACCGACCATTGTTCTTCTCCAATTTCCCCCCCTCTGACGTTGCAGACATTTCCATTCAGTAGGGCTCGATGCCTGTTTCTTCAGCGGATCTCATCTTACCAGGTCACTTTGCAATGGCCTCTCTACCCCTTTCCAATGCTTCCCTTCCAATTCTACTGCTCGCAAATACGATCACAGCAGAATGCTTGACAAGCAAGGAAGGTACAAAGCGATGCTCGTTGCACTCCTGCACTCAAGTGCTGGAACCGTCACTTTTGTACTTCACCTGCACTGACAGTCAGTACTTGCTCCCATACAAACGATACCTGCACATTGCAGAATTTCGCATCATTTAATCTGATTTGATAAGAAGTGAGGCATATAAAAGGCTCACACATCTGCCAAATAAATGAAAATAATAACAATTTCCATATGTTACCAACACAAGCCTATCTTAGCTTAATCAAGCCAGATAAACTGGAAATGATGGTAACACAGCGGTAAAATTAGAGGGATATAATGCCAAAACATCTTCAAAACAGCATCAGGCTGTAGCACGTATTTATTTTTTATTATTATTGGATCCATACACTGCTCTACTGAACGGAGAGGACCGCAAACAAACTGTAAACAAGAGACCTCTAATTTCATTTGGAAATACCATGGAAACCGCTGTACCTTGCAATGATTCATGACATCGTCAGTATCCCTGGATGCAATTACATCCCTAGATATACAGAGGCCCCTTACTTTTTCTACATATACTTTGCAATATATGAATAAAGTGGTAAGGTAATACAGTAGGGGAGTTTGCTCTGGAGTAATTCATTCAAAGTGAAGCCAACAATAATCTTTTTGAGAGCTGTAGAAAACCATTAACTCCTGATGTCCCCTGTCTGGAAGAAAACGGTTCCGATTCTGGTACTGTCACCATCTTCTTTGTAAGTTAGATTTCTGAACATTCATAATATTTTTCTGTCTGTCTGTCTTTTCTGAAGTGCAGGAAAATCTGCTGAATATGCACCACTAGAAGTCCTAACAAACTGGTTCGTTAACAAGAGGCATAAGGTGATATCCAAATAGCAAACCCAATCCTAGTGCACGCAAATCGATTTCCTTCAGGTATTTTCTATAAAAACTTAATTCTAGAACTATGAAAACTTCCCCATGAGAAATTCAACACAGAAAATTCACTGCTCAAGACTAAAAAAATTACTTTTAACCCACTGATGCATACAAATGAGTCTTACACAACATTAGCTACAGGACAGAGGAGTATTTACCAATTTCCTTATTTCTAAGAGGGGAGTGAACAGTCATAATGTGAGCAATGTGGTCCGCTCAGCATCACAGACACATCACACCGTGCAAGAACCAGCACCGTAGCACAGACATGAAACTACCTCCAGTAAAATGAGCATACAGAAAGTAGAGTATATATAAACAATATGGATGTGTCAAGTGTGACATTGGAAAAGGGAAAAATGGGATATTTTGAGTTGTAATTATTTATTTTCTTGTCTTAAATCAGTGCATTAATCTTTATATGCTTTGCTCTACAAAGCTGGGCCCACACTGCATGCCAGTACGTACACAGTCGTGCTTAACAAAGCACATGACTAATTATGAGAGACACTGCCACTTAAACGTCTGAACCTTTGCATGCAACACCTCAGCACAGGTCAGCATCCAGACTGCTCTGCATTCGAAAGAAAAAGTATTTAGGCTGCAGACTAATGTTTTGTATTTTGAGACAATGCTTTGTATTTTGAGAAGAGAAGGATTCCTTTATAAAATTAGAATTTGCATCACTAATTAATCAGAAAAGTTTTTCACAAACATAAAAGCCACTTTAAGAAATTAGGAAAAGCTGCAGTAAGACGTTTAACTGGAACCGTGAACTTTTTCTCGCCGATTCAAACCTAAAAGCTGATGAAACTAAATTCTGTCCTTCAAAACTGTAAGTTTTTAGTACAGAGCACACTGCTACATTAAGGAGAACACCTCAGGACAGTTTTAAGTGACCCCAGCGGATAGGACATACTTCCATGTTTCACTTAGAAACAAGTATTCCAAGCGCACAGACTTTACAACACTAGAAACTGAGATGGTAAAATAAATAAATCGAAAGAATACATAAATTTGATTTAGCCATGTAACAAGATTCACCCAGCGCTGCTGATCTGGAAATTACTGAGATTTTGTAAGAATTGGTTTGTGTCGCTCCCTAACTCCATTTCAAGCACTGAAAGAGATGAGAGGTATGCATCGGACTGCCCAGGTCACAACCACATTCTGCATATAAATCTTTGGAGGCTGATTTTGAAGGAGACCTTTGAAGTAGAAACACAGCACCCACTCCTCTGAGCTGCGTTCATTCCTTTAAGCCCTAGTAAGTTAAAACCAGATTCAATAAACTTGCCATCTGGCAAGTATGCTGCAGGAGGAAGAGGTTCTAATCCTGGCCACAGTTCCCTGTGTCCTAAAAAATAAAAAAATAATCAATTTCCAAGGACTTGTGCAAGCTTCCTATGGAAGCCAGATGGAGTTTTTATTGAATCTGCCATTTAAATAAAGAGGAATTGAGATGGTTACGCTCAAAACTGATGGTTAAAGTGCTTTTGCTTAGGAATTAAAAGCAGAGAAACATTTCACATTACAACCTTGAAATACATCACAGGAAGGTTGTGCTCCATAACATACATGAGTAACAGACAGACAGAGTTATTGTAATATTTTGGAATCTCTGAATTATTTTTTTTTAGAGGATGCTTCAGCTCTCTATTCCACAATCAGTGCAGAAAACACAGCAAACTGATGGATGAGCAATACTACGTGATAATAGCATGGCAGGAACGTACAAAAGAGAAAAGCGATCATGCTTAAGCGGATGTAATGCTACTGACTAATAGCTCCTATAGGAAATAGATAGGAGCGCACTTTTCCAGTTCAGGGAGAGAAAGCAGATAAAATGAGAGTGGAGAAACGAGATTATATAATACTTGGAAGCCTTCATGATTACCTTTTGAAATAAAGCCATTTTTCATGTGGCCTTTTTCAGTCACAAATGATCAGGTAAATAATGCTTTTCCAGATACAAATTGATATTTATTTTTTTTTTTGTACAAAATTTGTTGTAAAAACTTTACATATTTTTAACGCTTTTTATGCTTGCCACTATAGCCTTGAGTAGCACTGGTGGACTACACTTAATGAAAACTGTTAAACTGACCACAGCAACGTTATACTCTTACCACCAACCGTGACGATGGAAAAAGTTTCACTTTTTAAGTTTCAAAATGAAGTGGCATGCAAGTTTTTATTAGTATAGAGGAAGACTTCACTGTTTGTAACCATCTTTCAAAGTACAACTACAGACTTCAGAAAACCTGTCTTGAAGCCAATTATCCCAGTCACAAGATTCGCTCTGAGAAGGGATGTGCTTCAGGAACTGGAAAACCATCTCAGGTCCGTGTGGATCACCTGTAGAGTCTCAAAGCACACTGGAGATGGCGAGAAGAGAGGACAACCAGCACACGGCAGGGTCACTGGTCAGGAGCATCCCACCACCCTGGTCCACAAGACAACAGACCGATCCACAACATCCTCTTCGGAAGAGAAGTGGGTGAAGGTTGTAGCAGCCAGCAAAGTGCCGGTCAGCACACCGCAGCAGCTAGCTTGCTCTTGAACCTGGGACTGAGAATCTAAGAGCTAAACCCACAGAAACAGTGAAAGCAGTGCACTGTTCAAGGCTCTCCGCTTAGCCAAACCGTTTGCCTGAAGTTAAGTAAGCAGATGTCTTATGTAGCCCATAGTGAAAATTCAAAGCTTAAATGACTGCTGCTTGGCTTAAGTTACACCGTGTATCTGAACCAAAGGCTCACTCTTGATTTAAAGACTTCAAATGACTGAAACCTACCATATCTCTTTAAAGTTATTTTGGGTTTCATTACTCATGTAATCTGAACATTGTGTTTCTAGCCTGAGTATTTGCTACCTTCCACCTTCCTTTCACCAGTTCATGTTCTAAGTTACACTTTTTTCTAGTAGATTAAAATCTTCACAGATCTCACTGTCCCTGTTGGACGAACATGCTTTTAAGAACACAAGGACTGCTTTGTGTTTTTAAGAAAACATTTTAAAAAAAAATTTAAAAAATCAGCAAAATGGAAATGGAATGATGGTTGTTTTCCATTCAGAAAGTAATATGCATATACATAATATATAACCCACATGTGACAAAATTCACTCAGAGCTCCCCAACATTTTAGAGGACAACAAAACAATTTATTAAGAATAGAACAGCCTTCACACAAGCAAAATCCTTCATCAAGAATTGACATGCCTCTCCAAGAAATGGGGTATGCTTTTAATGCAATGATAGCCCTATCATTGTAACATACAGGAATTAATGATATAACAGATGAACATGGCAGTCTGCTGTTAATAAACACCCATTTGTTGCATAGCATCAGATTTCAACAAGCAATTATCTGGCAAGGTTACTTTTGTGTTCCTGAAATAATTATCTTTACTTTTGGTAAGTAACCATTATGTTCCATTACTAGTATTAATACACCCAATATGCGATTCACCAGAGAACAAGAGCAGCAATGCACTTGCATATTTTAAATTAAAGGGCTCGGCCAATTAATGCCTATCTAGCCCCTACAGAATTAAGAAGTAAACTTGCCCTCATAAACCTCAAAAAGTCAGTAATTTAGAAAAAAACCCTGACACTTAATGGAAAGGTAGCATGAAACAGCACAGCTGAAAACAACGCTGTGTGGATTGAACACCCCGCGAGCTACTCAAGACAATATCCACCACTTCACACAGGTCAACCCATCCCATAAGAATAAATGTTTTTGCCAGCATTTAGAAGAATGTTCCTTCAATCAGGGATGGTTTAACGGAGAGAACAATCTCCACATTACGCAGGGAATCACCCATCCTTTCCTTCCCTTCAGCAGCAGGATTTTAAATGAAGAACTCCTCACCGCCCTATCCATCATTACCCCGGGACTCATTTACAAGGTAATCACAGCAGAAGAACTATTTCCAATAGACCTGGCTGCACATCACCTGAGAGCACCACTCAGTGAACTAATATTCACCAGGGCAAAACATAACACCACGGTTTAAAGCAAGCACGCTGAAAAGCTAGCGAACGTCTCCGAAAGGGACCCACCACCACGGAGCAGCTCTGGAGCTCGGCTCGCACCTGCACGTCGTGGCAGAGCGCACGCTGGCGGTTCCTTTTTTTAAGCCAGGGTGAGAGTTTCAGTGTCAGAAACTGCAGGAAAGAGCCCGCGTCACCCCTTGCCTCTGGGCTGACCACGCGGTCACGGCAGGAGACAGCCTGTGCCAGCCGGGGACACAGCACCGGTGGGGGAGGGACCCCAGGTCCGCCGTGCTCCCCCCGCCATGGCACCAGGGTGAGCCAGCCTCCCCGGCCGCCCTAGGCGTCAAACCACTGCTCAGGCGAGACTGCTTCTTGCACCATTACTAAAAATTTCTCCCGGTTTTACAGGGAGAAGTCCAGCCCAATTCTGCCATCAGCTCACTGAGTCCAGGCTGCAGCGCTAGTGCCCGGGTGTAACTCCCAGCGCATTCGGGAGCCGCTAGAACAATGACGAATACAACCGGCACACACTTAATTAACACGCAAGCCATTAATGCACCTCAGCAGCATGACGTTTATTTATTTTTAGGTGTGTTATTTTTAAGCTGATCATTACAGAAATTGTAACAGATGTGATGTCAACCAGAGAACGTAAGAAACTGTATTAAGGTGAAAATGAAATTAATTCCTTTTTTATAAAGCTGCTGGTCTGGGCCCTAGGTTAGAGTGGATTGGGGAAAGATCACTGTAGAGCTTCATACCAGAATTTTCTGAAACTATGCTCAAACTTCACGGAGCTGGATAATTGCTAAGTTTCACCTGTGTGTACATTTAATTGTAACATGACTGTTAGAGAACGATAGAATGGATTTAAAGAGCAGCAGTACCAGTGAAATACATGTGTTTTGCAGAATATGACACTTCCAGAGGGAACAAGTCCTTACAAAGTGACAGTAAGCAGAAACAATACTTAACTAGAATATATTCCAGACCTGTTAAACTGGTCTGCTCTATGCTAATTGCCTCTCTTGTGATTTTCCTCACCAGATTTCCATGTTCATATAGAAAACAACCCTGAATTTTAGACCTAAAACACAGAAATTAAGCAAATAAAAATATTACATAAAAATAGCTCAGTCAACCTGTATTAACCTGCTAGGAAGGAAAATGGGAATAAATTCCACAAGATGTTAGTAAGTAAGACCTGGTAAAGCCAAAAGATGGATCAGACAAAAAGAAATTTTGCTTCCTGTACCAGGCATTTTGGACATAAATTTTAAAAACGTCAAGATCAAAGACAGACCCTGAATTTGTCAACAAGAGGGTATTTCAACTGGACTTGTGAGAACTGTCAAGATTTTCATTTTTGTCTCAATTCAAGAATGGCAAATCAGTGCAGCACTGTACCTCCCAGCACACGGGACAACGCTTCTACGAAAACTCCGCTTACTAGTTCACTGGTGCCCAGTTCAGCCTGAGGTCGAAGCTATGCCTACACTTTCCTTTCACAGTCTGTAACTTCTAGGTGACTTTTAGAGACTCACTTCTGAACTTCTGTGAATACAAAGGAGGCTAGAAGCTGCCTTTGTCTTGCTTTCTTATGGCTTGTTGTTTGGGGTTTTTTTGCTTTTACAAGAAGACAAGTTTTTGATGCCTCATTGTCCTAAAAACCAGTGTTACTAAAACTTAAACCATCCCTCATAGAAATTAACGTGCACAGAAAGCTTCTGTAAGAGGTTGCAGGGGTTTCTGAACAGTCATCAGATCCTGATTCTGTCACTGCTCCTTATTTGCGTGATTAAATACACCTTCTTTCGTTAAAGTATGGCTTAATTCCTTGAGAAAAGCTGGATATAATTTTGCTCTGTAGGAGGACAGAGCTGAAATGTAAGACAAGGAAACTTTTAAGTTTCTTAAATGTAAGACAAGACTGATTATTGTATTGCAGCACAAATTACGTGAATAAATATTTAATAGAATTTATTTACATCTGGGTCAAATTTAGGGTGTTTACAAGGCAGCATAAAAACCCGAAGATGACGATGCTTCATTTTTACACCGCTCCAATTCAGCTCTGTACAGACGCGATTTATCACGTTTCATACTTCTGTATTCCCAGCGCCCTCTCTGTATTTTGCTTTGACAGCTAATCCTGAGTTTAAAAGCACCACAGAAATGACCTCACAAAGACAGCCCGTGCTAAAAGCTGCAAAGCTGCAGGGTTTGTTTGGGCTTACTTGTGGCAGGTGATAGGCACAAATCTTCACTTGAAACACGTGAAGGTAGAGCATGTGTGTGTACGTACATGGTTAGGTACGTATCAGGATTTAAAGAAGATGCTAAAAAAAAATAATTGAATTAAGTATTTGTGAAAATATACATGTGTAAGCACACAGAGATGTATTTTCGACGCTTCCTTTAAATAGTTCAGCTAGAATAACCATCAGGACTACCTGGAGGTGACTGAGTCTGTTTATACAGAAGCAAAAGGAAAAAGTTACACTCCGACGCCTACGTAAGAGGCTTTCCATACATCTCAACTCAACAGTCATCTGCAGGACCACAAAGCCCACGGTTGTAAACAGAAAAGAAATACCGATCCACAAATCCATGATGTCAAGACATTATTTCTTGTATTACCTGATCCTGACGTAGCATCTGTACAAGCGTCTCTAACAATTACACAAACAATAAAAGAAACAGGTTTAATGATCGGTCCAAATTGTGCCCCCATATGTAAACTATGCAGCCTCTTCCAACTTTATTATGGAATGGTAATCTGAAACATTTTAAACAATGATTTTTCATCTTCGCATGAGATAATGTAAATCACATTTTTGTAACTATATGGCACCTTATTTAGTATGAATCTGTCTAAAGCAAAAGGAACAGTAAGAATAAGATAAATTAGTTTAAAAACATAATAGCTCCATCTTTGGAGAAAAAGGTTTTGACATTTTCAACATCAACACCCAGGAAGGTTCTCTACTGGGATTGCTGTAAGTACTTCCCTATCACTGGAAACATCTTGTACAATCCTATGTACCTTTTTTTATTTAATCAGAATAATAATGGCTCACAACATGTATTCGCTCAACATATTTCCCCCCAGCAGGAACTGGATAGGGCTAAGGAATAACCTAGCACTGCTGAAGACATATAAATAAGAGATTCAAGTAAGTAATCAAAGGTCAATTTTACATTTTAAACAGTCCTCTCTTTTTCTGCATCATATAGGTTTGTAGAAAAGGGATGAGATTATCAAGAAGAAAGGCAAAACAGAGTACTGCAATACCAGGTTTACAAAAGCCCCAGCTCTGTCACAGACAAGCTCTGCAACCACTGGGTCACCCTAATCTACCACTTCTTTTTAGTGATTTTCTTTTGCTTTCACTAGTTTCAGTGAACCCCGACAACTCAACACCTTCAAGGTTCATTCATGTTGCTTTTACTTCTGGCAAGTGGAATTATTCTGCGTTGCAAGAGATGCCAAGACAAGGAGGTGGACTCATTCTGCTGTTTTATTTCTGATTTAGAAAATAAAGACCTGTTTTTCTATTCACCCTCTGTGTGCACTCTCTATGTGCCTTCTAGAATGTGGTTACGTATTAGGTATATGCAGAGATTGTGATAATGAGAACCTAGAGAAAATCAGTGATGTATGTATCACTGTTCTGTGCTAAAACTGACACACTAGTTGTAAATCTCCAAGCCATGAAATCCTCAATTAATAATGTAGTGACACACAAGTGCTCTAAACTCTTGTTATACGCTAATTAGCTTTCACATGTATTTACTCCAACAGTGCTGAGCTCATATGCAAGGTAAACATTATAGCAGTGATTTGGAGAACAAGGTACAGACAACTAAATATATTTGTTTCACAAAAAATAAAAGACACTCTTATCTGCGGAAATCGTTCAGCATACTTGATAAGATGAAAGAATCTGTAAAGACAAATAAGCTGAAATCCATATCTTAGTCAAAAGGACATCAGTATCACAATGCATTTCCTACATTGAGATACGGATTTAGACCACTGTGCTGCTTAATAAAGCACTAAATTTTCACAATCCCAAGTCATGAAAACGAATGAAAAACAATTAACTGTTGATTTATGACAAAGATTTGTATATGCACAAACTCCTGCGTTCCATTACTACTTTAGCTCAAGTTTCCCCATTTCCTTTCCTCCAGCTGCACTTGATTCTGCATCGTCAAAATCAAGGCGAGTCTTCCTGTCAATTATAAATAGACGGAGTCAGACATCAGGGATCACTTTCTGACAGCTCAGTGCAATTCTGATGCTAATGACCACACACACCTCCATCTATTTCTGATGCCTAAGCCATCTTCATAGAGCAAAAACACTCCA
The DNA here is from genome assembly GCA_035590275.1 of Ibycter americanus. NCBI lineage: Eukaryota > Metazoa > Chordata > Aves > Falconiformes > Falconidae > Ibycter > Ibycter americanus. Next base: position 43,245,583 of record JAVJGI010000065.1, read on the forward strand.
GTGAAATACGTACCAATGTTTCTCACAAATAGCATTTTTCCCCCCTTCCCCATCACTGGATCGCAACAATCAGCGAAATGGTAATAGTATTGGTTTGGGGTAATTGCACAATGTCTAATGCTTCTTGATCAACAGCAGTGGCCCCTCTACTGAGCCGTGGCAAGAGGGGTCTGATTTTCAGAGAAGAGGCACATGTGACACTTTCGCATTTTCTAGGGAGCGGATGACTTCACAGCATCTCGATCGATTTTCACTTCGGATTCTCTACTGTTGCGTTGGAAATCTGATGTCCTATATTTAGTGCAGACGTGCAAAAATTAGCCTGCTAGACCCCATGGAGTGACAAAGGAAATAGCTCAGCCTGAACTGTGTTTTATCCATATCTGATATCTCTAGCTTCCCTCATTTTCTCCAATTCCTGCAGTTCATGAAAGAAGGAGACAGCAGTATCATTACTGCCTTACAGTAGGAGGCAATCAATGAGAACTTTTGCTGCCGGTGGTTGAAAATTTGCCAGAAAAATGGTAATGACACGAACGTCTGCCTCTCCCAGGAAAGTGCTGTGTTATTAAGAGCTGCTATTCTCTTTCCAAACACTCAAGGGAGCTGTGAGCCTGCAATTCCATTTTTCAAATCCAGGAAGTAAAATCTCAGTGTAACTGTGAGCTTATTTGTTTATTTAAAGTTTTGTCGTGAATTAACAAGCATTTTGCTTTAGATTATTACATTTTAGGTGTAAATTATTACATCTTAGGCGACCTATGAAATGCAGAAGGTCAGGTCTGATCATTTTGTTATTTTTTAATCTTTAATTTATATTATCTCCTTTAAGAAATATGCATATATGCTTCAAACAAAAATATATGAGAAGACCTAAAATACTCTCATGACACATCTGCATATGAACCTCTAATTCCTTAAGTCACTGTGGCAGAGAATACGTTTTCTTAAGTGCTTTCACAATACAGACCTGCTTTTAAATTTCATAAAAATCTATATTACACCTGCCATCACTTAAAAAAAAAAAACCAAACAAAAACCAAGAAACCTGTGAACATCACTGTTTAATAAAACAAAAGAATTTTTCCTTTGGGGATTTTTAGTCATTACCACACAGTAGCTAGTCATTATGCTATTGTCTTAAAGCATGACTGTTGTCAGCAAGAGGGCACAAATTGTATTGACAAGGCTTGGAAAGGGGCCGACAGAACACTCATGGCGCGCGTCGGACACCGACAGCTTTTCTAGACAGCTCTGTTCAGCTGGCTTTAAGACACACATGGACTACATGGTATTCCTGTGAAGTTACAGGAATGAACTAGAGAAGTTTAGAAGAAACATTAATAAAAGCAGTAAACCTGGACTAGCAGGGGACTTTACAGGAGTGTACGAAAGCTTTATTTTCCTTCAAGTGAACCTCTGGGTTCCAGCCCAGCGCCTTGCCACAGGTCATGCCAAACCATCGCAGACACAAAACAATCCTCCTCTGACTGTTAAAGACTGAATTTGCTTCGCATATTTCATAGCTATTGCAATACCTTTTTTACTTCAAAGACGTCTTTACTACGAAGTTTAAATCTTTGCCTCACGTTTACATCCTCCGCTGCCAACAGAAAAGATGACAACTCCTTTGTCTCTCTCACGCAGTCACTTCTGCTAAGTGTTCCGCTAACCAGAAAGCAGCAGCACTGCTGCTGTGTAACTCCTGATCACTTACTGTCTTTAATTATTAGCAATTCCCACTACATCGAGGTCAGTACCGAGTCCTGGGTGGCACTGACGCACAGACAGTCCTCCATGGTGACATTTACTCCAAACCGTAAGACTACCAGGGTAGTCACCCTGCTCACACGTTTCTGATGTATAAACAAAGTGCAAGTGACAGTCCCAGAGCCAAACGAGCACTGGTGTCATTCAGCAACCAGCCCCAGGCAACCCGACCCAAAAAGAATATTGGAGCACAAAGTTTATACATGTACATTTCGCTCAGAAGGTGAAATCGATGCTTTTGGCTCTGTTTATGAGCTGAAAACACTTCCAGTGGCATCTCCAGTCACAAAGAAATAATCAGGTCTTCTCCACGCACATTTTATCAAGGCATTTTGATTTTTCAACTCCTCTGCAAAGGTGCTTGCTGCACCATTTCATCAAGAGCTCATGTTTTAAATTTAAGTGTCAGCAAAAAAACTCATTTCCTCTGCTTCCCCTCTTTCCTTATCGAAGCAGTAATATTCCCAGGCTAAAAGACTATAACACATAATGAAAAGAGAAATTCAGATTTCAACAGAATACCACAGCAATATAAATTCAAAATTGCAGGTTTAGTCGCTCTGCTCAGAAACTCTTCCCTGCGCCTTTAAAAAAAAAAAAAAGAAAGAAAAAGAAAACAAAACAAAACACACCAAAAAAAACCCACCCAGCCACTACCACAAACCCACTGGCATCTAAAACCAGGCAGGGGGTTATGTCACGGCTGACTCAAGTGCACTGACTTTTCCATTAACACTTTTCACGAACCAGAGCATCCCTAGATCAGGAATAGACAACCGCCTGGCTTGATGCTTTTTGTTGTATTAACAAAGCTTAAACTGAAGGCATACACTTATTTATTCCCATTTTATCAATAATGATCATTGTTACACTTCACGCCCAAAAGAGACCACAACAGACAAACCTTTATAACTTTCAGATTTCTTTCTGTGCTACAGCTACCAATAAAACGCTTGCAGTAGGATGTGCTCTTCCTTTCACAAATCTTCCCTGCTGACAAGTTCAGGACTCAAGACTGAAGCTACACTTTCCTAGAACTTGTGCATTCAGTTTGACAGAAAGAAAAGAAATGAAAAAAACCCAACCTCCTCAGCTAAACTCCTGGGATACTCATGCAACACAGGCCTAAAAAATGCTGGATTAGGAAATTTTCATCAAAGTTCCAATTTGCAGTTGCAATTAAAAAAAAATAAATGGAGAAAGGAACGAAGAAGGAAATGCAATGTGTTCTCTGTAACATAATGAAATGTCCATAACAAAATGTTATCTGTGTGTCTTTGTATTCAAAACTTGAAGACAACTCCAGAGATGATTCCTCTAGAAAACAAAAAAAGTGACCTAAAGCATGTCTGGTAACCCAGGCTTTACTGAAAATCAGAAACTCAGTTTCAGATTTAACATGGCCCTGCAGTGACTCTAAACACTGCTGCTACGGGTACGATGCAAAATGCACACAACAGTCGACTGAGCCAGGTACCTGGGAACTGCCTTGAATAATATTCCCCTATTTTCAGGCTGTGGAATAAAAGATCCAGTGTATAAATCAATCTTCATGTCTCGGACGTTGACTGATGAGCACCAATGCTATTTCCCAGAGCATTAAGCACCCACAGGTGTCGGTTTTTACATATATTTGGTGTGCATTTCTTTTGCTGAGGTGCTAATATTTTTCTGAGTGAAGGATGGCAAAACGTACTGGACAGCTGCTCGCCTCTCTAATGAGACTTCAGAGTGAGAACAGTGACAGCAGAGTTGCTTCAAAGTATTTTGTGGCTTTCCTGTTGCTCTGCTCTGGAATGAACATTGTCAAGTTCTGCTGGCACTGGCTGGGAGTTCCCACACACTGCCTGGCAAAGATGAAAGCGGTCAGAAGGAAAATCAGTGTCAGTCCCTTGCATATTTCTCCACATTTAAAGCAATCGCCAATTTAATAAACATTGATTTCAAGGAAAGAGGTAAGATTGCAGTTTTAGGCTTGCATCATTCAGTCCGAAGGCACCGCTGATTCCAGTGGGTGTTCCTAGTTTTCATATGTTACTAGAAAGGGTCTGACCTCCCGTATTTTTCCATGCACTGGAGAAGACTTTGCTCGGCTAGCTAACCCAATCGACTTGTGCACTTGGAACACAATGTGGAGTTAAATCCCGCCTTGGTTTCTGGCACAAAGGAACCTCCAGCGAAGCCTGGCACCCTCACGCCGCTGTGCCTGTTCCTCTGGAGATACTCCGTGTCAGTCTCCAAGCGCCGCAGCGTACCAGCTCCACCTCACGCTGCACATATAGTGGTCCACTGAGAGACGAGATGGTTGTGGGAAGCAACTTAGATTAAGGCTATCTAATCTGCTCCAAAAGTGTCCTCCTCACTAACACTTTTAGGGATAGCATCACAGATACAATATTTCTGTACTATATAAAAATAAGCGTCAAGAGCACTGGAAGCACTCAGCCTGTAGTTTCCTGCGATGCAAAACCAGTATACCTCCCTTACTGGCTGCGGGGCCTTCCACGTGTGCTTCTATGCAAGCATATAAAACCGAATGCTTCAGGAAAAGATGGAAAACAACTAATAGGCATCAGATGCTTAGTTACATGCATTATAGTTAGCACTGAACTGAGAATGGAAATTCAGGTAGCAATGTATAAGGGTAACATTGATAGGAGCAGACCTATTTGCCAACACCTTTGACTAATTTTCAAGCTCACCATCTCACCGCTCTCACTGGAAGGGGAGAATCTTGAAACCCACAGACTGACAACTATGTCTTATTAAAGGATGCACAGTGGGTTCAAAAGTTTTCTTAAACGCTTCAAGTTTTTAAGGACCAGGTGTTTTTCAGCAGCAGTTTTGGCTCTTAGATTGGAAATCGTTTGAGCTCCTCGCAAAGGAGCGCCTGGCCACGCGGCACTCCAGCTCTCCTCCCCAGAGACCGCAGGTTAAACGCACACGGGAGCTCACGCTATGGCATTAATAACGCTGAGCCTGTACCACACCACACACTCAACTGACAGCGCAGGCACGCCTTACAAAAATATCTATTTTTAACACAATCACTTGCCTCATCCAAACTTGCCGAGGTCAAGGACCTATAGGCTTCACCAGGTTTGAGGCTACAGGCAACACTTTGCAAATACTTGCAGACAGGATAAGAAGAAAATTTATAGCATATCCGCAATGACAAAAATGTGTGAGAGTATGGGTTACACCTAAGGAGGGAAAGTTGTATGCTTGGGGACTGTTGCATAAAAACGTTTAGTCAAAAAGTATGAGAAAGTGCCACGTTTAAAGAATTTATGCTAAGGAAAACATATGTAAAAGTCTCAACTCCTACTCTATGGGTTACAATATATGTTGTTTTAAACATCTTTGTCCAGAATTTAGGTTCAAAATGGACTATTAGCACTATTCTAAGCTTAATGTGTTTCTCTGTAGCTGTAATTCAGTAATATTTTGTTTTTAAGGTTGGACAATATTCCCTTTTAAACCAAAATTAATGTAGCAGATCGATTGTAATTCTTCAGCGATCCCCATCCATTTGAATGAACGCTACTTTACCAAAAAGCCCAGTGGAGTCAGTCGGTCTACGTATCATTAAACCCAGTATTTTTTATTGGACGCCATAAGCACTTTGTGGACCTACTCAACTCAAAGCTCTTTGGCTGACCCAGTTTTGCTAAAATTCCACTTTTTACAAAGATCGCCTTGCTCTGACTCTCAAAACGGGAATGCCTAGCTGCATATATTTTACTTTGTATTGTACTTTATACATTTGATTGGCGAACCTCAGAAAGGATCTCGCATGTTGCTGCAGTGGTGATCAACAATGTAATTTTAAAATTAGATTTATTCATTATGGGTTTAATTCACTTTTCTCTGAATAAAGGCAGAGTAAATCAACTTATACAGCTGTATGAGCAAAATGTAACTCTCTTCTGGAGCAAGAGACAGAGAGTAGCGCTATACAACTGACCTTCGTGGTCATAACGTTGAGGTCCAGAACAGAATGGGCAACCTCCGTGGGTGTACGGCTCGGATCCAGAGTAAAGTGCCCTGCTCACCTGCAGACTGTATTTCTGTTTCCTCAGCATTACCCTAGCCATGGTAGGTTGGTTCATTTCTGAGACACCTTGTCCATCTCTCAAGCATATCCAGTTATCAGTATCTTTTCCACTTTCCAAGGAAAGCGGCGAAGGCACTAACAGATGGCACTTGCTCAGAACCCGCTGTCTTGTGCTACGGATTTTTTTAAAAACAGCACATCACAGAATGCTTGAGGTTGCCAGGGACCTCTGGAGATCATCTGGCCCGACGCCCCTAACTCAAACAAGGCCAACTAGAGCCACTTGCTCTATTACTTGAGATAACATCTTTTACACTGAGCCCAGAAGAACGCTAGCCAAAAGACATTTTGATCACACAGAGACATTTACTGTCCCAGTAATATTTCCTAGATTTTACCTTTGATTCAGGAAAATTAAAAAAGTTATACACAAGTGAAAGATGACCTTCCCAGAAATGTTTCATTTTACAAAATGAGAACCATCTGCCAAAGATGTAGCATCATGCCAGAAGATTGGAAGTAACAACTTCTGAATGCAGCTATAGATTTGATATTTATAAACGCAAGCACATATAAATAAAATCCACACTTAATAAATATATATATGCTAATACAAACAGCACTGCATAGATTTTAATTATAATCAGAAAAAAAAAATCTAAATTGCTTCTTTAAACTGTAATCATGTTTCTTCTGGAGCGATTTGTATTAAATCTGTCTCTTCTTAAGCATGCAGAATACCGTTTCCTAAAACAATTAATTTAGCCTGGAAAGCTCTTAAGTGAACCTGCTAGCTAACATCCAGCACGTCAATCATTAGAGGGTCCAACGTTTAAAATACGGAAACAAAGCAAGGACAAGATTAATACTGCTCATATTTCTATTCTTATTTAAACGATTTACATCTCAACATCTAGATTTCATATTGGTTACCCACAGAGTAGACTATGTACTAGTACATGCTCATTCATGAGCATGAACACACATCTGGGAAAATCAAATAAAAGTAGTAACACAGATACACACAGACTTTGAACCCTAATCTTTTAGCTATAAGCAAGAACTGTTTAGCATAACAGTGTGTACAGATCTTATATCTGAATACATGACCACATCCAGTGGACCTTATAAAGTCATAATTAGTTTTTCCAATATTCACTTTATAGAAGCCTTATTATTCCGATAGTTTCACACCCCTCCTAACCTCCTGCGCAGCTTTATTTCCCCAGTTTTCTCCTCTGACTTGTCACAAGACTGGCACCCGCAGCGCTCCAGAGGTCAGGCAGACAGAAAGCCTTCTATCTCCATCTGAACTGGGCTTCTGGTTATCGACAGATAAAAAGCAAGTGAAACTGGATTGTTTCCTAAAATAATGCACCGCAACGATGTTTCCAGTCCTGGAAACACGGTTCATGTGGCTAAATATAAGCACATGAGCGGTTCCCCTAAAGCAAAGGAAGTTACTCATACGCTCTGTGTTGAGCTTGTGCCTCGAGGCTCTGGGACCTTGGTGCCACAGACCTTTGCCATTATTGGCAATACCAGCGAAAGCAGTTCTCAGCCACATTTCTTACTCCCCCTCCTGCACCGCCGCCTCAGCTGTGCCGATGCATTGCAAAACCGCGTGTGCCTCAAGGAGCGAGCTGGGTTTAAGCCGACTCTGCCCAGAAGAAAGGCTGTATGGACAAGCCGGCCCTGGCAGCCTAGTCCCGTGCAAAGGTGCTCCAGTGCAAGTGAGAGGAATGGTTACCCATCCCTTCTCCTCTCCCTTCTCTCCGACAGAGGTTGCCAGCCAAAGCTAGGAAAACTTAAAGCTGCTGTTTACAATCCAGTCTGTTACAAAATACCCTGCACTGAAGATGATCGTGGTTCAAGGGGATTTTCCAGGAGTTTTGCACTTGCCCTCAAAGCGCCACGCGTTCCCTGGGAGCGGAGGGGCAGGGGCTGGCAGCTGGGAGAAGCAGGGGGAACGCTACGAGGCACCGCCAGCTGCGAGTTAAAGCTTTACAGTTTCACTAGACCCAGCTCTCTGGGTAGTGCTTCACCTAGGTGCGACCAAGGGACTGAAAGTTCACTGACACAACTGACAGGAGTGATGAAATAGCGGCACCAAGTTATTCGGGAGGCAACGTGTGACTTGTCCATCCACATGAAAAACGTATGCTAAGGTCTTTTAGTGAGGACTGCATGCAAGGTCTGGTAAGAGAACAGATTGCTGCGTTACCTCTTCCACGACAACCCAGACAGATTGTCGAGCATGGGCTGGGTCAGTTGCATGTATTTTTTTTTGTTTGTTTTTTTGCAATTCCTCTGAGAACTGACAAAAGAAACACAGCAAAACCCCAATGAAAGAGTCGATGGCTTTTGTATTTTGACATTACTTTACTCTGCCTTTGGGATGATGAACTTTCTCACACATTTGATTGATGTAACTGGCTTAACTGATTAATCACTTTGCCTCCTAGCAGTTCCTTCCTGCTTAAATCCAAGGAAACAGTCAATTAGGACTATAATTAATTCTTCCTCTCATGATGGGGTAAATTTGGAAGGTTGTGACCACATGAATGCAGGCAGTGCAGCTGGTTAATCTGCAACCCTGAGCCTCATGCTCCTAATGAACGAACTACAGCTCTTGCACTTCAAACAACAGACAACACACCCGCATAGTCCGGTTGGATACCTACAAAATAGCACATGGAGGAAACGCAGTGTTTAATTGGGCAGTTGCACTGAAAATCTATGAATGTGCTTTTATGTCAAAGATGTATTAATGGATAACTCAACAGAAGCCATCTGAAGCTACCAGACAAAACAAGATACTTGCAACTAGAAAACCAAGATGAAGCCCATCCCACAACTGGGTGCACACAGCTAGGCAAACAGGAGTAAAATTTTTAGCACAAAGATAACAATGGAAAACTTTATCTGGATATAATGTGGATTCTCCATCATGACTTTTTTAACATCTGAACGAGTTCTTCTAAAACAAACGCCACCAGGACAGCAGACCTTGAAAAGCAGAAACTCGTTCAGGGGAACTGCAAAAATCAGGCTACACAGCTACTGCACGCTTTTCTCACCTTAAAGTAGAAGTGTTCAGCAAACATCTAAGGAGGAATTCAGAGAATATTTCAGTAGGTTGACTGCACTCTTACAGTTTCCAATTACTTATCTGCATCACAGCCGCTAACATTGGCTCCACAGAATACAGAGACCATCTCCTCCAACATATCATCAGTTTGGAGATTGTTAGGTTACTTTTGTGAAGTAGTTTTTGAAAACATGTTCTAAGCATCTCAGAATTATGCTGGTGGGTCAGAACATGAAATTTATAATACTTCAAATGATTTAATGGATTATTTTTTTTATATTGAGCACAATTCGTTACATAAACCCGGTAAAGGCAAGAGACAGGCAGATTAGCAAACTAGTGGGAATAAGCTTCTGAAGTTACAAACGAGCTACAAATGATGCCTTAATTAAAAATTTTTTGAATGAGTGAAGAGGTGATACTGAGGTCTATGTATACAAATTTACTCTCAGAGTTACAGATCTGGACCAGACTTCAGACTGAGAGGTTTGGTTTCCTGCCCAGATCAGCTGCAGAGTAATTTCATGAAATTACCACAATTCAAGAGAGAGACATGAAAAGTCTTAACCCCTCTTTTGCTTCAGCCTTAAAAAAGGCTGAATTTACATAGAGTTTAATTTGGGTCTGTACTTCACTCCTCGGAACATTCCAAATGGAAATAGCATGATTAAGTTAACCCAAGTCAGCACTGCCTTCACACACTCTGCTCCTCCTCCTCTCCTTTTTTAATTTTTTTTTTATTATTATTTTTTTAAGTCCCAGCAAAAGGAAAAACACTAACAAACATGCTAAGTAATGTAGCAGTTCCCTGTTGCTCATCATTATTTACATGGAAACAGCAAATGGGTACTTAAAATAATGATAATAGTGGGTTGGTAATTTGATCGCAGATTCCAGATGATTTCCAATGTTTAAGGCATTAACCACAATAAAGTTTGATTTATTATTACGTTTTCTCTATTCTCCCATGAATGGAATAAAACTGTGTCACAAAGGAGCAGCTAAGACAACAATGACCTTTTATTACCCTGCATGTGTATAAACATGTGCACCCAGAAAAGCATTGGATGTACTTTTAATTAAAATCCAAAATATTGATTTTTAATCAAACAATATTTTAAATAACCATTCTGAAAAAAATCAAGTTAACCTCATGCCAATTCTTTTTTATTCTTTTTTTTTTTTTCTTCCAAATAACCAAACAGCTGTCCCAGTGAAATTTGCCATTATTCTTTCCAGGAGGACAGCAGCCATGATTTTTCCAATAACTTTAACAGAATTCATTCCAACTCTGTTTTCCTGGACAATGTACTAGGAAAAAACGGGAAATTTCTTTCCTGAACACTTCTTAAGAGGAAAATACCGTTAAATCCATCTTCATTGATACCACAACACCAGATGGAGCAGGCAACCACCATATTCTGCATGCTATTCTACTCAGTGAATTTGTTCTCTACTTTTCTTAAAAAGTTGAGGTGATTGCAAAGAACACGGTTTTAGCAGGGTATCATACGAAAGAAACTGTTGTATAGTTAGGTGGGCACAAGTACAAATCATCAATTAGTACACCTAAATAGAAAAGTGTCTCTGTGTCCAATTAGTGTATACTACTCCAGTATAACTGCTCCCCAATTACTCTCTATTTTCTATACATTCTTAAAAACATGAGAAACATACGGCTGAACTCTTCCCTGTTTTTAGGTTTCAATTTCTGAACTAAATTTGTGGAGACTAAAAACTTAGAGCAACTACAAATTTGCCGGTTTTCCATGGAAGGGCAACTACTACAGCTGTTCACAGAACTGGGAGGAAAACCAGCAAAGCAAAACAGCAAAACCAGCCATGAAACTGAAGTATTAAGATGATAACTTGTTGCTATTGGTTAGATTTTATTAACAGGAAAAAAGGGTCAAAGTAAATGAATAGTTGAATAGAATTCTGGTCAAGAAGATTGGTGAGGGGTCCGCTGGAGACATTCTAATGTCAACCCCAAACCTTGGAAAATGAAGGCGTCTCACCAATACATTGCTGACACGGATGTCGGCTGGGAGCCTAGCAATTGACTCCTGATTTTATCGGCACTTAGAAATAAAGGAAGTCTACCTCCCGTCAGGAAACCGCGCAAACAAGAAGCCTGCTGCACTGATCACTGTTCCAAGTGACTGATCTAACAGAAGGAAGGCTTCAATCGCTTGGGAAGCAAAGCCGGGACTGGGAGCTCTAACAACTGGTTCAAAAACCACCAGCTTAGAGTGGCCTCCCGGATCATCCCCCACCGTCGGCCATATCATTGCAGTTTCCTTCGGTTGTGTACATTGTCAGGTGGTTGGAAAAAAGGCAAATCTGAGCTTAAATGCTGTTCCTGCCCCGAGAATCCGCTGTCAGTATTCAGTATACTTCTGTTCTGAAAGAAGCAACATTCATTGCCTTCAAGGTTACTGAAAAAAATAAGGTTTCTCGTGGGGTACTGTCACTTTGAAGACCAAGATGTCCACACAGAATCTCACAGCCCAGGGTCTCCCAGTCCACATTTCTTCCTGCCTGAACCCCAATAGCATAAAATGATTGAATACTTTTCATGCTGACTGGATGAATTACTCCTATGGTTTAGTAACATATGAACAGTAAGAAAAAAAAAAAAGTAGTCACGTTGGTTTATGCATTCATATTTGTTTGGTAGTGTAAACAAAGTTTTTAAATCGCCAACATATTTCTTCCATCCCTTTTCACAGACCTTATGCTCTTTTCACAACATATGACTTAAGACAAGAAAAAGCATTTCTAGCACTAGGTTGATACATATTCATTCACTCAATCAGAAAAGCACAGGACAGTTTGAATGTGCAGTTCTACAACAGCTATAAGCTATTCTGAGATGCTAAAGGATATCACAGAATAACGAACACAAACTACGCAGCGTGGTTCCTGTGTGGATTAGTGTTCCTTAGCCCTTAAAAACATAAATGTGAAATAATATCTCATTACAGAATCCCTCCCTGTCACTGTAGTACTAAGAAGTCTCACCGTGTTTTAATGTATTCCCACTTTCTCCTTGAGCTGTCAAGAATCTTATCCCCGTTTTACATCTGGAAAATCGGGGCACAGAAAGGTTAAGGACCATATCTAAATGGGTTTTGCTGGCAAAACTATGTCCGTCAGGTAAAATCTCTAACACAGATGTGTCTTCAGTACAGACTTAATCCATCTACAATCTGTGCCTTTAAGGTTATCATTTCCTTTGCAAAGCGGAGCTGGAAGTAGTAAGGGGGGTTATGGTCCAAATACAAAGTTCCTCTCTAAGAGTGCTTTGCACTGACAGTCCTAATACACTGCATACCAGCGGGCCCAGGGGTTTAACCAAAACCACACACCCTGCTTTGTCACAGGCACCTCATTTAACTGAGGTCTCATAAATAATAGATTAAAGTTCTGGCCGCGATATCATCTCTTCTCTTGCTGCGATTCTTGTAAAATTGTACAAAAAGGACTTTCAAAAAAATAAAATTAAAAAAAAAATCTCTTTATGAAAGCAGATACAAAGATTTAAAAATAACAATGAAAAAATCAAAGCATCAGAGCAGGACTTTGCTCAGATGGTATCTGCTAGGGGCCAAGGCACGCTCCGCAGTGAGCCCTGCAGGCATCTCCTGAGCAGCCAGAGAAGATGAGAGCACGCTGCTCCCACCCAACGTGTGGAAGTAACCTGGGGTCTGCAGGGTGCTGTGGGGCCCCAGAGGCTCCTCCGGTCTAAGTGACCTGAGACCAGGGCTGCAGCAGGGGATACCCAAGGGCGAGGACCGCAGGGCATACCGCACGCTTCCCTGTTGTGTAGGGAACATCATCCGATGTTGGCTTACATTTAATGGATTAAGGCAATGCAACAGTGGTGTAACTGAAATAGTTCTGGATTTGGCTCTTAGGTGTCCTTGAGTTCCAAGATTTTAACTAATTTTTTTATGCTTATCCACCAAAACAAGAAGGGCCTGATAGGAAATGATCATTGCAAACATCAGCAGCTGCTATGCATAGATGCTACTGATATGGAGACAGCTGGGTACACATTTCTGCGGTCATTTCCTTGATGAATAGAGAGTGCACTGTTGCACATAAAAATGGCATTGTCAGCCTCTCGGAAAACACTATAGGTTCAATCCTGATTTGAATGACTAAGACTTGTCTTTAAGAGACAGAAAGACTCCAAAATCTGTCAGTCCTTGTCCTGCTGGCATTCCACTCCTCAGAAGACAATAGCGCTCGCCAGCAACTCCCAAACCTACAAGGCACACATCTGATTCTGCAAAAGGTCACAACTGACATGTCAGTTAAGTGCACAGCGAACAGAGGTTTTATAAAGGATACCCGTTCAGCTCTCTAGGTCCGTGCTCCAGCAGGAGCCAGAACAACATGTCGCAAGCCCTCTGGGAAAACTGGGCGGCTAAGTGCCCTGGGCAGGCAACCCGGCACAGTTGGCAAAGCCACGCATGAGAAAAAGAGGAAACCCTAACAGGGAAAGGAGCAAAATACGGGCATGTCGGAGCCTGCTCCTAAATGTCATTATTCAAGAAGAAGCTAATGACTCTTGCCCTGGTCCACAGGATGTGTCCTCCCCTCATAAGCTATCATTTAAAGAATCAACTAGTACTAACTAAGCATGCTATTAGCTGTTGATATTTAATAACACAGAAACAGAAGCTACAGTCCTGGCCTCGCCAGGCCTCTCGATTAAGGGCAGCATTGTAACCAACAGTGCCTTTGGCACTTTGACAGTTTCAGGAGGTTAGTGCAAATTTCTGACAGGATTTGCACATCAGTGCTTTACTGAATCACTGACCAATCATTCCGCCGCCCTCCCCACGCCCCCTCAAAAAAAAAAAAATAAAAATTCCTGTGGTTTCAGAAATAAATCAGCAAAATTATGACATTTTCTCACAAGGTATTGCTCCTGAACTGTAGATGTGGTAAAGAGCAGGGCAACAGCTGCAAATCTCGGACAGTTGAATTTCTCCATTGTATCAGCAAAATGAATATTTAGTAATTGATATACTGGTGCCCCAATCAAACATGGCCCAAGAATGACGGATACCCCAGTACCCCACGGCACAAAGGAGGAAACAGTAACACAGAGAGCTGATGAAGAAAAGCTTAGAGGCGCTTCTAAATTAAAGCAATCTAGGTCAGTAAATGGAAAAATCTCACAGCAAGGACACAGCAATTTCTTTCCGTAGAAACCACATTTACACCCTGTACCACACTCTGAATACCTAAATCAGTTATGGTTGTCTCGGCCCTCAGAGAACAAATCAAGGCAAACAAAAAAACCCAACCTCGTACAACCCTACACAGCCATTTCCACAAAAGCAACAATCCAAGCTGCAAAAATTTTGGAAGAAGACACCACCTGCATTAACCAACTACAAGCTTTTAAAGGTTGTAAAAACAGAAGAGCAGATATACACGGAAATGCATAAGCAGATGTAAAAAAAAAAAAAAAAAAAACAAAAAAACCCCAAGACAAAAACTTAGGAAAACTGTTTTCCAAGCTTCCTTCTAGCGAGATGGATTAGGCCCGTTGCTTGGGCAGGCTCAACCAAGTTGGACAGAACACTGGAAACGCATCCTGCAGGGAAATTTTGAAACCAGAAACTTTCAAAGGTCCTTTCCATCTGTAACATTTACTATTCTATTATTATTCTACAACTAACAGGTCTAAATTGTTATACGATTATATAGTTTCCACATTTTCGCTAAAACAAGGGTGAGAGATTTGTCATTGCAAGGATGCCTCTAACAGGCAAGCCACAGTAGCTCAAAGAAACAAGATGAAACAGATGTCAGAGCTCTCCTGCTGAGTGCTTTAGTCTGAGTGCTCAGTTTAGCAACATGAAGATGTTTATGCTGGCTGCAAGAGGACTTCAAATGGCTTGTCTACAGAAATTACTTTAGAGGAATATTATACATGACATCATCCAACTACATTAAGTCAGTTCAATTACTGCTAATCAACTTAGAATATATCTGTGTAGTTATTTTTAGAGGTTTTACTGAGGTTTATTAGGAGAACATACTCTAGCACTCCCTTTATTAAGATGCCATGATGTTCAGCTATTTTGAAAAAGGACAATTTGGATTTTATGCCTTTTGTGTAACATTTAGCTTTCTCAATAGTTTTATCCTTTCTTACACTCCCCAGAGTTAGTTTCTTCTGAGGACAAGTGTCCATTGATTAACAATGAAAACACACTGGTTACGGAAAATTTAATTAGAGCATAGACTACAGAATGCCAGGTCTGACTACCCAGGAATTTTGCTTCTCCCTTCTCATTGGGAGCTCGAGGAAAGCACTCAAAATCCTGACAGCATCCAAAGCAGTTATGTTTCTTGTTTTCAGAGTTCAAAATAACCCATACCGTGCGAAGGACAGTAAAGTTCCCAACAAACACACTGGGATATACAGTTTTACATTTCGGATGCTGGATGCTACTGGGATGCAGGAGTGCTGGTTTGTTTAGCTGAAGAGAATCTTTTACATTTTCATTTGTGACTTTACACAGGCCGAGCAGCGCCCTGGTCTGGAGCAAGGCACGAAGCCCAGTCCCCAGGCACCGCAATGGCTAAGGATGCTCGAGCTGCTTCCCTGCAGCCAGCGCGCCACACACCAGTGCCAGTAACTGGGTTGCACGGGGGCTCCGCGCACCAGTGCTGCGGCGAGGGCGGCTGCACACAGAGCCCTGGCAGTACGGCCCAGAACCACCCTTTGCTACTGTGCAAAGGATGCTGAGCAGCACATCGGCATGGCAGACTCTTCTACTGTACAACCGCTACATGGGAAAACTTCTCTTCTAATTCTTTTGGGAGCAGGGAAGGGGAAACCTTTTCCAGACTCTTTAGTTTTCTCTCTCAGAGTAAGTATATTTTAAAGTCATCTTCTGCTTACCTATTCCACACGGATCTCATCTTACCACTCATGCCATAATAAATCAGGAGTGAATCCATAAAAATAATATTAAGCTAACATTAGTGGAGTGAGGATAAGTTAAAGAGAAGGCAAGTTAAAAAAAAAAAAAAAATCACCCTCCCACTCTCTACTTCCACCCTCTCCTTAGACTAGCTTTTATTACTTGACCAACATTTTTTAAGGGTCTGTTTTGCTTTCTATACACATGTAACTCCCATTACTGTCAGTGGAAATTATGCATGTGCATCAGTAGCAAACCAGACTGCAGGATATTTAGCTCTCTAAGGTATCCGTGTCCCTGTTACAGTCATGTTTCAGGAGAAAAGCCAACAAATGTATTTGGAATTCTGCCTTTAAACAAACACTGTGTTACAACAGGCACAAGTACCGCCTGATTCTTCCAAATGGAAGAAATACCCAAGAGAGAATCCTACTTAAACTAGCAAAAGAGTGAATTAACAGCATTCATCTTTCCCAACAACGTCGCAGTGTCTCGCCTGATGAAACCGGTAAGAAGTATCTCTAAGAGAAACAAAAAAAACACAGGTTTTTCCACTATGCTCATACTGAAATGGTTAAAAATTTACAGCAATGCTCGAAAATAGCAAACAAGAAAACTGTAATATTTACTTACTAGAACTAAGAGTACTTTTCCATTCACAGACCACAAAGAGCTTTTACAATATTGGATCTCTATCACCATAAATTGGAGGAGGAAATAAAGGGTGAAATGGAAGAGATTTGGCCAAGAAATGAAATGACAAGGAAACGATTTTTCCTAACACCTCATCTGACATTTTGTCCTCTGCAGCCTGTCAAGCACTTCTTAACAAGCCAGTGTGATGCCCTCTCAGCAGCCAGAATCCCGTGCGATCGCGTAGGTTACTCTTTTCCACATAAAGGATCCCGATACGCAAAACCTCTGACAATAACCTGTTCGTCCAAGTTCTTATTATTTTCCAAACGGTGAAGAAGCCTCCCTTCAGATACCGACGCTGGTTTTCTTTCTAAGCATTTATATTCGCGAACCTCTTAAGTGTTCCTCTACTTTGAAGGCTGAGTGAAAAATGCACATTAGCAGCATCATACTCATCATTGTATGCCTTACAATCAGAGGAAAGCGCTTGATTTCCAGTAAGAGCACGTCTTTTCATCCCACCACTAATCATCTGACACTGCAGTGTTTTCCCTAAACCACACTTAATGTTTGTATTAAGAAATTAATCTAATCATGAACACCGGGATATGAACTCCAGCATCTTTGGGCACAGACAGCTGTCCTGCCAGGCTGCGTACCGCGGGGCTAGGAAACCATCATGGTTCCCAAAACTCTGTGTTTCCTCGATGAACTTACCGCTCACTCTGCGCCAGATGAAATTCTGACAGGGTCTCAAAACCAACACAAAAGGTGAAATTGAACTTAATGAGAGTTTTGCAGCCGAAATCCACAAGGCTTGATCCTATCTAAAGTTATTTCACTTCTATCACAAGGGGAACATTTATAATAGACCTTAAGCTCCCTTTGAACACCTCTGTTTGAAAAAACAGACCCACATTAGCAGTGTGTTAGAAGTCACAAATGCTAGTCTAGACATTACAGCTACACCCTCCTCCTTTAATCTTCGCTGACTCATATATATCTGCATGCACCAGGTTGTGTTTTGTCCACACAGTTCTCTCGGGAATCTGAGTATCTCAAAGACCCTGGCCTGAAAACTGCTCTATAAATATCCAGTGCATCAGTTTTACTTACAAAAGTGATTAATTGAGGAATCTGAGCTGTTACTACCTTGAATAGGAAATAAAATGTCACTCAGCAAGCCACAAATCATGAAAGTTGCCAATAAGAAAATGCCCGAACCATACTACAAGGCAGAAGCATGCAAGTGTACTATCCGGAAGAAACAACTACATCCTTGCAACACAAATATACTGATTACTTGTTTTATTAAACAGGTATAAACTTTTCAGACAATAGCCAACTTTGTGCAAAATACCCTCCCCTGATTTATCACAGATAGTAAGTTTGTGGATGCAAACGTTCAGGGACTTAATTTTAAATTATTTTTTTTTTAAGGGCATGAGTCACAATGATTGATCCAAGCCCTCTGAAAGAAGCAGAGCTTGTCATAATGTTTGGACAAAACTTAAACTCTTTTCAGTGGATGGTTATCTTCTTTCCTACTAATTAATTTATTTACTTTTTTGTTGTTGTTCCTTAATCATTTAACATACTGGCACCAAAGAACTGCTTGATTCTCAAGTAACATACTGACTTTGTAAGGAATAAGTGAAACTAATTAATTCATTTAGTAAAATTTACTTGTAGTGGAAATACATCTATCATAACAAGATTAATTTTATCCAGCACACTGTCGATTAGCTTCTAAAGAAATACTGGAAAATAAAAGCAGCCTTGCTGGCACATTGTATTGTTTTCAACATGGTGTTTGTTAAACAGTATAGCTATGTTGTGAGAATGGTTTTCACTGTAAATCTGTTCAATTCATTAGTGGTTTTTTTTCTCTATTTTCACTACATTTCTCACATGTAGTAGCTTAGGAAGAAAGACCACTTTAATCAGGTAATTCCTACTGTTTTACAATGACTGCAGAGGGATAGCATTGAATATTTACTTTTTCTTGGAGAGAGCTTATATAGAGAGAAGTATAGCATGTTAAAATGTATGTTCACATTCTAACACCCCCAAGGTACTCTGTTTCTCACTTTTTCACAGTAGGAAATACACACAACGTTCATTAACAGAGTTTTCGATACCTAGGTGTAGCAGTTTTCTAATAAATCAAACAACCTGATGAAGAAAGATATCTTAAGCTGCATTTTCTCAGGAAATTAAAAATGGTTCACGGTACATGATACATATCAAGAGTAGTGAGTAATTATAATCATGGCCTAGCAAAAACAATCTACTTCATAATTTTTTATGGTGTTTGTCACTGTCAGACCTAAACGCTGCCTAAGTCAATTACTTCTATACTCAATGTGGCTGTAACAGAAGAATCTGGTCTTTGCCCCTGTCTTCAAGGAGAGCCTCTCAGAACAGGTGGCTGTCTTTAAATTTGTCTTGGACACAGTGTTTTCCAAGGGCTTGTGGAGTGCTTAAAGAGTGGGTTGCGCCAGTCTCAAACTGGTCCTTTCACTGTGCAGCTTCCCCAGGAGCAAGCAGCCTGATCCTGAATTTTCACGTGCTTTGCTTGAGGTCTTCAGAGATGCCTCGCTCCAGAAGAACATAGTAAATCAAGGGGCAATGCTCTCGATCTAGACCGAGGCAAACTTAGCAGGAATGTCATTTCTCTGAAGCAGCTAATAACAGCAGCAACAATCTGGCTGTCAAACAAAACAACCAGCATTCGCTTTGGCGTATCAGAAGCAACCCCAGGCGATGAGCATGGAAGTATGGATGAAACTGCCATATGCAGAGAGCTGCATACAGCTTGTTTCTGAAAAAGATTACCTCTCTGAAGTACCCTTCTATGGCTTGTTATTACATTAGATTTTCTTGTTCCTTTGCTGCAGCTGTCTTTAAAAAAGAAAATTTACAAAAGCAAACACAGGTGTTTACTCAAGGATCAATTCACCTGCTGTTCTGCTGCTCCACCTGCCCCTGTCGCCCCACTACCTGGGCCAGCCGTACAGCAGGATGACTCATCTCTGCATGAGCACATTTTTAAACGATGTATTTTCAGGGGTTTGTTTCTGCAAAAGGAGAAGGAAGGATAAAGACCTTTCTTTAATACCACATCACTTATCTATTTTGCATCTCTTCTTTACCTTTTTTGAAGCAGCAAAATCACAGTGGTTGAACCCTTCAGGCTCCTGAACGCCAGGCTAATGTGCAATTCACCCCTTCGTAATGAAAGGCACCATAATTCAAGGGCATCTGCATCGTCCTCCCCCACATAACAATTTACTGAAGCAGCGAAAGGGAAAGAGCTTTCAAAGTTTGTTGCAAAATTTCAGATCTGTGTTTGAACGGAGTTGATGGATTTCCAGAAGCAGAGTGGAGTGATCTGCTTTGAATTAGCCATTATCTTTTACATCCCTCCATGTTTCCTGTCATCACAAAAGAAGATGAGTTACCCTTTAACTTACTGTAGAACAATCTCTGACTACCAGCAAAGGGGTAGTTAATGCTATTGGCAAGGATGATTTAGGAGACAATTTCAAAGCTCAGTTAACTATAAAAACAGAAGTCATACTAAAACAGCCTCATCCACTCTGCATAGTGAGTGCGAGGGAAGCAGGGCTGAATACCACAGCTGCTGGGAGATGTGACAGTATGATGAGAAACGGTAGTTTCTCACTTTCTCACTCGACCAATGTATCCAGCTTTGCTGACAGGAATAGGTGTTAATCAACCGTTGCTAAAATATAATATATAAACTATGTCATCAGTGCCCAGAACTGTCCTGGACCAGATCTGACAGGCCTGCGTGTGCAAAGAAGAAATCCTTACCTTACAGATCAAGCAGATTAATCCCTACTTTACAGACTTCTTATTTAAACAAACCAAGTAACCTGACAGCTGCAGACAGACCAGACCAATCTCTAGTATCTGGAAGAAGGCTTCGCTCTAAATTCATTTCCAAACATATTTTTAAGCCTCCTACAATGACTGTGCCCATTGTTTCAGAAAGTCACTTTACAGTCCTTGTTGTGTGCCTTAAGAACAGCAGCAAACAAATGCCCCCAGGTCATTTGGCAGTCAGAAGTTTTTGTTTGCTTTGACTCTTTTCTTGGATTGGCTTGTTACTCTTAGACCATTAAATATGTACACTTAAGTTTTTTACACAAAAAACCAACCCCCTCCCCTGCCCCCCCCCAAAAAAAAAAAAAGCA
>JAVJGI010000065.1:43268289-43280253 GCA_035590275.1 Ibycter americanus
CCACCCCCCCCAAACAAAACATTCCTCCCAGAGAAAATCACAGATGCTATGACAGTGTCTGCACTTTTTACCAGGACATTTGGAAAGGTAATCACGTAGCCCAGTGCAATTTAATTTTCAACGGCAGTTCCACACGTTTGTAGGTTTCTGTCCAAATGCCAGAAAAGGCGACAAGGTAACAATTCTGCTTTAAATCAAGACTAACTAGGATTGAATTTAGTCCTTGGAAAAGAGGAATAATAGTCTCTCTCTTCTTCATTGTGATTTCCTGCCTCTATCCTGCATTCCGAATGGGATACAAGCTATTGTTATGCCACGCTGGCACATACAGGATAAACAAAAATCTTCTCAGTATGGGAAACAGGATAACATTATAGGATTGCACTGTATTCCTCTGTACTTTTATTTTGTAAAACACCTTATCAGTTCCTTCCACGAGACCAGTACTGCCAGCCAACAGCAGTTAAGTGGCTCATGCCCCAAACCCCATTTTAAATTAAGCACATCTAAACAGAAACACTTAATTGGAAAATGTTGTGGATTTACAATGAATGCATTATTGCAGCAGAAGATACTAACTGTGAAACAGAACCAACAATGGGAAAGTACAAGCTGCAGTTCTTCAAAGATTCAAATCTAGCAAAACATTGCATTGATAAAAGGGAAAACTACAGGCGAGTTCTCAGCAGCAGAAGTCACAGGCAGACAAATGGTCCTGGCAATTGCAATGTAGGATTCAGGGTGGAAAATACGGACAGTAGAGGTATAATACTGATTTTTTTTTCATGGTCTTTCTGCAATCATCAAAATCTCATTTAATACGAAATGCCTACCAAACCATAAAGCCAGTTTAACTCTTCAGAAAATAGATCCTCAAATCCTGAGACTACTTCAACAAACATTATCACTCCAATGCATTTCCCTGTCTGTCCGAAGAAAACAGCACAGTCTCTAGC
This sequence comes from Ibycter americanus, assembly GCA_035590275.1. Classification (NCBI taxonomy): domain Eukaryota; kingdom Metazoa; phylum Chordata; class Aves; order Falconiformes; family Falconidae; genus Ibycter; species Ibycter americanus. The sequence goes on from JAVJGI010000065.1 coordinate 43,269,246, forward strand.
CTCCTGGGTGACAAGGCTGGGCCATACACATGCAGCCCTCTTCCAGGCCCTAACTGGAAATGCTCAGTGCCAGTGGGAGGTCTCCCACTCATTGCCTGGGATTTGGGAATGCTGAGCATGGTGTTAGAACTTGATTTTTAAAAAGACAAAGACCACGACATATGAAATATATCCCTGGGGATATTCCGGAAACCAGAAACTCCAGAAGCTCATCTTGACATCAAAGGCGTCTAGCTCCTGTCTATTCAGCTGTTAGTGATTAACAAGATAAGTATTTTGATATCAACTCTCAAATTGGCATTGACCACAGACTCAAGTTATCATGCTCTCTTGAAGAGCCCTGATGGATCAAATACCAGGTGTTAACTTCAGCGGACGTACAAAGGCTGCATTTGTCCTATTTCTTACACCCTAAGCACAAAACCATAAGAAGGTGAAGTCAAAAGTTTCCAACAGAAGTCATTTAACTCACCCAAGGTAGGACCGATTACAACCAACCAACACAGACGTTGCTGTCCCACGTGTTCTGAAGATGCTCCCAGGAACAGAAATCCCGCGGCGACTGCAGACAACTGATTCCTGTAGCTCCCTGTTACCAAAATGCTTCCCAAATCTTCTTTGCTATGATACAAGCCCCACGTGTCTCAACCATTACTCCATTTTCACCATTACATTCATCTTTACATCCATCTACTGCACAAACTGAAAAATTTTAACTCTGTGTTTTCTGTTGTCTTAACTTTGTGAATAAATATTGCCAATCGTTCCTGTTTTTCTTCAAATACAGCATTTCCTAAACTTCTTGTTATTATCCTTTGCATTCCGAGCAGTACAAAGGCCAAAAGAGACCATTCAAACCTTGGTACTGCCAGTCATCATCAGGAAATGGGCTACTGGGCCCGACGGACTTTTAGCGTCTCTCCACATGGTAATTCCTACATTATCACCACCACCAAGGTTTAACAGGGGAAGGGGAGGAAAAAAAATCATCTTTTGTCAGAGAGATTTTTTAGCAGCAGAGCATTCTAAAAAATAAGTAAAACGTCCTTGTTACTAGTCTCCTTATTACTCTGACATATGTAACTATTATACTCAAGCTGAAGTGAGTTTATGGTTACCAACTTCAATACTTAAATAATTTCCCTTATTGTTTCCTAGAAGTTATGTTGTGGACCAAAAATTTAGCAAAGGCTAAAGTAGAGACTTGCATAGTCTTCTAATCTGCTTTATAATTATCAGGTACTTCAGATGTCTATGTCACCATGCCACGATGTCCTGTGCAGAGATGAAGGACAGAATTTTTTTCAAAAAGTGAAAAATTGCCACCCAGCTGCATGATGCCAGGAGACAAAACTTTAATAAATTACCGCAGAAATTATAAGAACACAAACAAAAATAGAGTCTGTGGCAGCCAGATTTAAAGAAGAATGGGGGAGAGGGCAAGAAGAAAAACCTTGGGCTTTCTATTCTTGCTTCTTTTCTTTAGGCATTTACTGCCCTGAAACTTTAGTCCAATTTTCATTTCAACTTTTATTAGACTAAAATCTAAGAAGCAAAAGAGTTAAATAAAGACCCTTTCCCCAACAATAACAGGCTCGCTTAAATGCCTTGCTATAACAAGGGAAAAAAAATATTTATAAATGTTTCCATTTTTCACACAGTTTTATGGATATCTGCCACAGGCTCTTAAGATGATCCTGCTTGCTGTTGAATTTACAGCAACTAACGTTTCAAATGTTTGGGTTATTTTCTCTCTTTCTCTCTCTCTTTTTTAAATACAAGAAAATCTGGAAACTGTATATTATAAGCTCTCACTATCCAAAAAATCCTTAGCAAAGCCATTTAGGACAACTCTTCTGATCTTCACAAAGGCAAAAGTTTATCAAAGCAATAAAACTGTTTAAAATGCTTTCTCATTCAGAGCATGTCAGCAATGCTGTACTGAAATGTGCAATAAAATTTATATTACAGCCATATTGTTCCCCCCTCATTACTTTAAAACTTCTATGGTCAAACCCAAAACTCAAACACTCCCACTGCTTTTTTTGTTTCATAACTGGGATTGGGATGAGCCATTGTACAGGACTCATCTCCCTCAGTCCTTTTTAATTCAATGACCTCCATGAGCTCAACTAGAGAAACCTCTACCCCGAATTGCTCAACAGCAGGAACAGGCGATTATCCTAATTTCTTCATATTTGTTTCTGTATTTCTTTCCAAAGACACCGTGACTATTCAAAACACAAGCGGGTACCTAGTACAGAACTCGCAGTTCAATAGCAGCGACACAAGTGATCCAGGGTAGCGGAGCACCAGGAACTGTCACCAAAGGTCAACAGCTCCAAGAAACAACAGGCCTATAGAAAGGTTTAAGGGCAGATCTCACCTGGTCTAACTCAGGGAAGGTAGTTAGACAGTTAAGAGGGCTCCCCAATAAAACTCTCCAGTTAAATAAATATATAAAAATATATACATACACACATAGAGAGAGCTTTGTTCATGCCTTCAGTGAAAAGTATCTCAAATGAGTACCTTAACCACACGGAGAAGGTGGCCAGGAGCATTGTATCTAACCTCCAGGTGACAAGGCAGGAGAAAGAATCCAAATTGGCTCCAAACATACCAGCCTAGACACTGCGAACTAAGGCAACACGGAGCTCAGTGCAAGCCACCCTCACCGATGCTCCTGAGCAGTAACAACGCGTGCTGCTTCCAGACCAGCTGCATCTTTGTGTTCCGCAGGCAGCAAGAGAAGTTTGAGATGTTACGCTTACTTGTAACGTGTTACTCACACAACAGGAAAGCCTGCTTTTCGGAGCCATGACGATCGTTAGTCTACGTACACACTAGGAAGGGGGAACTTTACATCAAAGGGTAGCAAAGGCACATTTGGCACCTGAATGTACGGCCACAGCTTCAACTTTGGAAACTTCTGCGCCATTCCTCACAGGGCTTTGATTCAGCAGTCCCAGTCTGCAATGCTTTGCTCACATGGGGTAAACCTAAGCATATGCCTAAGAGCCTTCCTACATCTCTGAAGTACTGTTAAAGTGCTTTACAAAATTATGTTCTTCGCGCTGGAGGTGCCAAAGCAGCACTTGATTGTTGTTAATTTGTTAATGAGCACTGCATACTTTCTCCAAAGGTCCTCTCAGAACTGCCCAGTTATCACGCTGCCATTTCACATGACGGTATCAAAACAGCCAACGCCCTCTACCCAAATCCACTCCCATTCCCCTGCTCCCAACTTGAATTTTTAATATATTTTTTTTTCCTGGAAAATAAACTTCTCCTTTTCCTAGTAAAATAAAAACTTTAAGCCTTTTCCTGATGAGTTTCTGTATCCTCTCTCCTTTCCCCTCCCTGTTATTTAGATTTCATGAACAGCACCCTTTTGCCTTACAGCCTTGCAGACCGCAAAGCAATAGCAATATAATTTAGAAATATTTTCATATAACTTGCCAGCGTCTATTTTTATTCTTTGTAAAAGAAAGCCTGATTGCAGCCCTAGATTGCATGCGCATTTCAAACCCTCTCCTACTTTGAGATGACTGCCATGAATGTATGTATTAATCATTCTATACTGGGTATTCCCATCTAAGTAGACATAATTTATTTAATATATATTAACTATCTTAATATATATATTATATATATATAAATATAAATAAAAATCAGCTGTTTCAAGCTATAGATGACTGTTATGGGCTAAATTTCAGTAAGCCACAGTTTTTCTTTGACTTTATGTTCCATTGTGTTTGTATTAATGCGAATTCTTTCTCCCCTCCCCCGTTGTGTGCCAAACAGCAGGAATGCTGGTGGTCAGTATCTTCCTCCCAAACACACAGCAGCAACACAAAAAGCTACTTTCAACCTGATAGGTAATTTTTGAGCAACACAGTAGCAGGGGATGGAGAAGATAACCTAGAGAATCAAATCCATTCTCGCCAGCATCTTGTAAGCCATTCGTACTTCTTACACCCTCATTTCTCTTTGCACAGAAAGACTTTTCAATGTCTACTTCTTGATAACAGGATATGGCAAAAACCTCCAGAAGCCAGTCAGTATAGAAACACCCTCTCAGGGGAGTCAAAGGGAGCTGCTCTGCAATATCTTTGTTAGGGACCGATCTGAAAGTCTCAGCTCTTGATGTAGGAACAGTGTGGTAAAGAACTCTCCATGATTACGTACCTACTTTTCACAAAAAACAGAGAAACTTTCTCTGTGCCTTTAAGCTGCTGGGAGATTCAAGTCTCATCCCCAAGCCAGCTTTGGAATGGCACTGACAGGGCTACTGGATGCCAGTTCTAATTCAGTGGCAACACTAGTCTTTCAGGGGCTTCAGAGATATGTGAAATTCTGGTCTGCTGATGTCTGTATGAGTTTGCCGTTTTGCACATGAAAAGAACTGATAATGGAATTGTCCATATCAGAAAACTTGGTGTTTCGGGAAACCCTGAATTAGAAGAAAAACCTAGATTTAATTTTATTATCAGAGATTGAAATTTGTCTTACTTAGAAGAAAGCCATAATGGACATGAAAAAACCAACCATTACAGCAACACAAGCAACTTTGTTATATCAGTTAAATATATTGTTTAATTAGTTTTCTAAATGCATACACTGAAAAGCCATTATACAGCCATTAGGAGTAATATGTCCATTTTCTTTTTACAATCACCTGATTTAGTTAGCCAAATTTCTGAAGTAATTCAGACAAAAAAAACATTTTTGGCACTATTATCCCAGTAAAGTTTCCAATTCCTTTTTTTCGACTGCAATCACTGTAATCTTTCCTCAAGCTCTAAAGCGCTGAAGATCATTTCAGCCGATTTACAGAGCATCTCTTTCAGGTAAAAATACACCTGGTATGTTTATGGTCCCATGTCAAGACCCAGAAGTCTGAAATTACTCAGCTATTTTATGAAGTAATCTTCAAGAAAACCAGTTTTGTGTTCTCCTTATGTGGGGAAAAAAAAGACAAAACATCCGAAGAATAAGGTGGCTTTAGATACCTCTAAAAAACCCTAAGTTCCAAAAGGAGCAAAATCCATCTGGCTATTCACACCTCAGCTGACTTACTATTTTATTAACAAAAACTTTCTTAATAACCTTATTAACTAGCAACACATCTACATGAAAACTTGTCAAAAGGCTCATGACTACTTTGCCAAACATTCTGGAAGTGACCCGTATATCCCACTAACAAAAGAGAAGATCCAACTGTAGAAATAAAGCCTCTGAACAGATTTTATTCTGCAGCTACCTACAGCTTCTCTGATATTGTTATTTATTGATGCATCATCACTCTAGAGATTCTGTAAAGTTTTCCAGTGTATTTTCCCCCCTTTGTGTCAGCTCCAGTATGGGGTTATGTGATAGGCAATCAGCAATGCATAAGACATGCAAAGGAGAATGTTATTGATTTTGTATTTGACAAAAAACAAAGAGAGAGTGTGAGACAACGAGCAAATCTGTAGCACAGCTGTTAATGGAACTGGAATCCTCATCTAACCAAACTAATATGCAAACCACAAATCTATCCTTCTCCTACAGTAATTGCTTTATTTATCCTTGCAATGCTTCAGTTATTTGCTTTCCAAAATGTAATAGAGAGTTTAAAAAAAAAAGATCATCTGAAGAATAAACAATGCCAAAGTTTCTTCTGAATAATTTGGTGAATTTTTCAGCTCTGCTTCTGCCAAACCAAACTAAAGTAGAAAGTAAGGGCTCAGAACAGACTCAGCACCATGAACACGTCTCAGTCCTGAAAGAGCATGCTCTTAGCATACACCTTGTTCACGCAGGGAGTCACCACCTGCCTTAAAGTAAGTTTTGCAACTTTACTAATACAAATGTTTGCGACCAATAAGTAGTGTTGGGCAATTTGCTGCATTTCAAAACTGAGAGACATTTCCAGTCAACCACCAGCTGGCACCACTTTTGGTCCTGCCGGAAAGCTGAAGGATGCCAACGTATGAATAAAGCAAACTCTCTCCTCACCGCAGATGGACTCTAAGCGACCTTTACACAAAAAGGCTCTCTAGAACACACCATGCTCCTATGCTATGGATTTTTCACAACTTATAGCATATTTGTGTTTGCTAGTTTGCATTATAGGGGAGATAGCAGCCCAGGAGGAGCATGAGCGATAAATTCTCCTTTACTGTTAGTATGTCTCCTTTAAATACGCACTATGCATAAAAACAGTACAGTTGCCAAATGAGGTGCTGAGGAGAGATCTACTACTCAGTTTCCCTCTAACCAGTGACCTCAGTTCAAATCCTAAAAAGACTAGAATTAGTACTCGCCTCGTTACCAGCCTGAGCAGCAGTGCCAAGAATGCAAGTACAGCAACAAGCAAACAAATCCTTTCCCTCCTGCCAGGGGCCAAAGTGAGGGAGAAGGGAAGCGACAGAGATTAGCAAAATACGTGTTTTTCTCACTAGCCGCGTCTGTCCTCTCAGTAAAAGAAACAAAAAAAATAATTTCAAAGTCTATATTATGACACAGGGATGGAAAACTGAATGTGGGCATGCTACGGAATGTGCATCTTGTATTCAGGTGCTGAACCAACCATGTCATACAAACTGACTGCTTACGTTAATACAACAAGAAATCTTTGTTAATCAAAACCTAACGAATGAAGGGTTGAGCGTTAAAATGCTGGCTTTTTGTGATCTCCACGTTAGTCTCCTTTATACTGTCTTTATGATAGTAACAAAACCCATGAATGAAGCTAGAGACCAAGACTCCAACAAAGTGACTGGCACAACTGATCAAACTGATACTGCACATTGCCCTGACACGCACGCTGAGGAGACAGGCAGATAGGCACATACAGGCATCCACGGGACAGAAGGGACAGCAAAAATAACAATGAGAAGTGAAGGGAATTAAATACAATGCAAACATGCATCCTATTAGCATGAGTTAAAAAAACCCAACATGTGTTGATTTGTGGGGTTTTTTTATGGAAAATGCTGCTGATTGTGAACTTCAATGCAGAATTTCATTTGTGGAGGGACTGGAAGGTGAAGGACCTGGGAATAGCTGTAAAGTGAGGAGAGATACTAAGCCTAGAGGGCCGCAGAGGGCCCAGGCACCTTCCCTGCAAATTAGCAGGAGCGCTGGGATGAACCCAGCAATCAGTGCTGTGCGAGTGAAGCAGCAGTTTCGCGGTCCATGCAGGTGGAAGCAGGTGACCGGAGCAAGGGGAAGCACCAGCAAGGCGTCTGGGGAAGAGCCAGCGCATAAGATGCTGAACCTCTGGGCAGAGAAAAATAACCAAAGTAGGAAAGAACCAAAGTGTCATAATTAATACTCCTTTTTCTTCCAAGAACAACAACAAGGTTTGAAATTTCTTCGTAACTCTCAGACCCTCTCCAAATAAGACACGTAAGATCTAATGAAGTGCATCTCACTTTTCTCCACAGATTCCCTTTGCCCACGCCCTACAGTCAGGGTTATAATCTAAACAAAGTAAAATTAAAATTACATACTGTCTGACCAGATCACTGCCAAAACGACAGGCACACAAACAAATTTATGTCGGTCTTTAGCCTGGTCCCTAACTCAAGTCAATGGTCTGTGCTCCACAGTTTGATCTGATTAGCACTGTTTTCATCTAAAGATGTTAGTGCACAGGTGCTCTTTTTTTGGAAGAATCACATAGGTGTTCCTTTTCCTAGGGAAAACATCCGTTTTCTATCATGAAATACAAATATTACACAAAACAGCTAAACTTTGGGGAGAAGAACGTCAATATTTGCAGGGTTGGTTTCTAAAGTCTGTCCTTGATCTGGATGCATGAGTTGAGCCAGGACTTGTAAATTGTAACCAGTCAAAATAAAACATTAACAGTAACCCTAGCAGCATGAAAATGCACTGCAAGAATTGATCCCATACAGTGCTTAAAAGAGTATCAGAACCAACACATTCATCAGCAGTTTCATATCGCAGTCAATAAAATAGAAAGTTTGAATAACCTGTACTCAAGAGCACATTTGTTGAAGTAGTACCTCTGTTATTTCCACGTAGAAGCAGGTTTCCCTTCCAATTTCACAAAGTATGCATACTGTAATGCTTACAAACTTTGGTTTATTCACTGAAAACAGATTATCTCTTCAAAAGTATTCCCTTTAATAACATAAATTACAGGCAAGTCGATCCTAACAAGTCTTTCCCACAGGCACTCTTCTCTACCCTTAACTGAACAAGGCCCTTCTCTTTCATCAATGAGCTTTCAGAAAGGAATCAAATCTCCAGTGCCAAACAGCCACGCAGCACGCTGTGCAAGTAAACACCCTGAAGCCCTACAACTGACAAGACATAAAACTTTTGAAATACGCACGTGCACACTCCGTAATACAAATCTGCATTTCTTTTAATTGATATTGCTGAAAGGGACAGAAGTCTTAATTTGAAAAGAAACGTTCCTTTTATTTTCTGTATTTCTAGGCTGCTGCGTGTTGATACCAGTGCCCGCAAGAGACTCTCACATTGCTTACAGTGCGAAAGCAGCGAGGCAGCAGCCTTTCTGCTTCAGAAGAAACGGTCCAGTGTGCTTTTTGAAGCCCACTGATACAAAAGAACCAGATCTAATCCTTTCAACTAACGGCACGCTCACCAGCGTGATTAATGCAGCTCACTTGGTAAAATGCAATCTTGTTCCAAGTTAGAGAAAACCTTTGGGTTAGTTGTGAGCACGCGTTTTAAGAACTACTGCCATTTTAAAGCTTTCCAAAACCCTGTGGTTAGACAAACCGAAGATGTACCAACAGGAGGCGAGTGCAAGAGTATCGCTGCGTGCTGACTTTGGGTGGGAATCCTCTATGACAGGGTCTTGCCCAGGCAAGAGAGATTCCGTCACAACACCTGGCAAAGGCACAACATAATTACCATTGAAGAATCTCTGGCGCTCCCCTAGGATGGAGCCCACTGAAGTTCCTCTGAGTGCCTCCTCCTGCCAGGGTACCGCAGCATCGCACAAGGTAGCTCTGTTTCTAAACTGGAACTCTGTGTACGCAGGGATTTTGCTAACACCTCTGACACATAACGACTCACCTTACCCCTGTTTTCAAGTCGGCTTTTATTACATAAATAGGAATTAGTGTCACACATCTAAACAATGTGAAACAGTGCTTCTCCAGCAACAGACACCCATGCGACATCGCTAATATGCTAGACTTCTTAAAATAACTATGAATACAATTACCCTAAAGTGTGATCCTAAATGTATACAACTTTTCTTCCCCATGGTTCTAGTAAAAATCAAGGGGAAAAAAGTATTAAGCCTCAGCAGTCAAAGATGAGAGCATAAACAAAATGAATATTTGCAATTATAAGTATAAGCAAGTGGTATGAAAAAAAAGTCTACTTGGCAGTCTATTCTACTCAAATAAATTGACTCCTCTAATATTCCTCCAAGCTATGAACAGATCCAAGAGTTAGCAATTTACGGTCACGTTTAATAATAAAAAGTCTTTCAAACTGATTTCCAACTGCTTAGGTCTGATACTTAAAGAAGAAAGGTTTAGATATCTTTCCTGAGTGGGGAGAACACCCAGAAGACACAGACCCAACTCCTTTTCCCACCTGTGAATTTCAGTGAAATACATATAAAGTTATACAAGTAAACTCAAATAACAGTTCAACTGAAATGAAAACAATGAACAAAAAAAAACAACAACAACAACAAAAACCACCACACAAGAAAGCAGCTGGGGAGTTCCAAGCACCAGTTAGTTCAGTATGTGCAATATTCTGGGGCATCACAGCACCAATAGCAGCAAGTTCATCTGTCCAGCTTAAACAGAAAGCACTGAAAAGCATTTTCAAGCAAATGCATGTGACTCATTTTGGCTAATGAAACCGTACCCCTCAAACTGAAGAGCTTTAGTAAATTACATTTCTCCTAATTCTGCCAAAAACATTAAAGAAAATGGATTTGCCAAAGAGAAAAGCAAAGTAGGCATGATAGATCATCCATTAGCAATACAAGTAAGGCTAATTCTTCCTGACAGTGAAATGACTTGGGATAGAACCCGTTGTTTTGCTTGGGGTTTGGTGTTTTTTTTCAATAAGTATTTAGACATATACCCCACACATTTTATTCCCAGACATCCTAGGTTTGAGTACCAGCAGGTTTTTATGAAGATCAGGCCTTAACAATAAAGTACTAGGAAAATAAAGAATATGAGTAACCTGAGGCATCTTAGCATGCTAAAGAGAAAAATCAAATAAAACAGAGGCTTTATAATTTCTGCAAGTTACAGAAAGTAGTTTAAGATAGTGTGAAGTAACACAATTAATTTGAAACAATAACGAGAAGGAACAAGTTGCACATTTTACAGAGAATCACAAGTGCAGAATTAATGCTGCGCTTTCTCTCTGGTATACCAGCTAGCGAACTGCTGGGCTGGGTCGGGGTTTGATTTTTTTCATAAATGCGCTTTTGGTGCTCAAGGTTGTACCGCGTTCTCTGGCACACAACAACTTTGATTTATTTGTGTAAACATCAGAAATGCACTGGCAAACAAAGCCATATGGAAGAAAGAGAGATATAATGGATCCTCTGTTTGTTTTAGAAACTTGACATCTGCGGACAGCATCATCTAAGTTACGATCCCGTAACTTTTCGTATTTCGGTTCTTTTCATTTATCGATCCAAGCCCCACAGAAACTGACGATGCCAAAGGCTCCGGGAGGGGGACAACGGAGAAGGACTAATGTTTTAGAAACTTACGATAGGAATACACTTGAATATTCTGCCCTTTCACATCATAAATTTAAAGAACAAGGAAACTCACATCTGTTCTAACTTAGCCTTACAGCTTAAAAAACAAAGACCGACTATCGGGGTTATTTACACACCGTTGGCGTTTGGGGAGCGGCCGTGGCAGCCGGACCCAGCCCCGGCGGCACCGCTCCCCTCCGCCCCGCAACGCCGGCGGGGCCGGGCCCGACGGTACTTACCCCCGCAGAGCAGCAGGACGGCGGCCGCCCG
>JAVJGI010000065.1:43281531-43354141 GCA_035590275.1 Ibycter americanus
GCAGCGCAGCGCAGCGCAGCGGTGCTCGCTGCGATTTCACCTGCCCAGCAAGAACTGCTGCAGGGGACTCGCACACGTACCGAATGGGAGATTCTCTCTAGCCCAGCCAGGACTCCGCTGCCAACAACCAGCCTTGCAAGAGGCAAAATACAAGAAATGACCCCACAGAACTGATAGAAGAACCAGCCTATTTCAACTGTCCTGTTACATTCCCGTCAGGCATTCCCATGGGCTTCATCAGGCTCGGGAAAACAGTAAGCGCAAGCACCTGAAGGGGTAATAATGAATTCGAGAACACGACTAGCGACCACCATAAATCAATTGCGTTTGAAGCCGCCTGACAGCAGAAATTCAACTTTCCGATACTTACTCGGGTGCACAAGTGTTTGTGGGGCTTTCACAAATGCCCGAAAGAGGGAACTGGGAAGCGTGTTTGGGATGTCTCCATAAACCATGGGACAGGCTATAGCAAAGAAAGCAACATATAAAACATTAACATTAAATCAATGCTTTGTGGAGAAATGTCTTACGTTAAGCTGAGCTTTATCTTAAATCATATTTAAAAGCACGCACAGTATACAAATCAATATTGATGCCATCTAAAATACACCACTATCATCTGCACTGATAAATGCCAGTTTCCATCCAGGACAAAGTGACTTCTTGGAAGAATTTCAAGGACTTCCAATCTCTTCTGGCATCTCAGCAACTGAAGCCAAAGCTGTACTCTTCTGCCAACTTCAGGCTCTGCTCCAGCGCATTAAAACTGGTTTGAGATGCCATCGTGTTTGTCATACAAGGAGCAGAAGGAAGGTCATCAGAATAATTTTTTCATTTGATTCCCAGGCTTTTTAAGTTAAGCAGATTTATATGTTTTCAGAGGATCATAGCTTACACGCAGCACATGTGGGAAAAAGTTGCCATTTGAATGAGAAAGGGGCTAAATACTAGTGTCTTCGGTGTTCCAGCTATTGGGATCGTCACTGTATGTTAATGTAGCCACCATCCGTTCTGGAGCTGTTCTCCTTCGTGGTCTCCAGTACACTGCAAGCCGTCAACAAGGAAATGTGATGGTATAGTGAGGAAACATAGTTCATCCAGGAAACATAGCCTACCATCCAGGAGACAAAAATAACTGCTGCCGCTCATGAAACCTTGCAAAAGCCTATCAAAATGGAGGCATTTTGAATTTTCACTCAGAATTCAAACTTCAGGGGGAAGAAATGAAACCTTTCCTGCCCAGCCTTGTTTCTACACCCCTAAAGAGGCCCAGCACAGACTGTGAAGCATCTGCCCCTAAGTTTACTAGAAGAGCACAAGCCTACAACAACAGTCTCCTTCCAACAGTGTACTTCTACTCTGATATGGATAAAATACACGTTTGTGTCATTCACTTGGTTTCTTTGTCTGAAGGCTTTTTGAAAACTGAATGAAAATCAGTGCTAGTAAATGGGGAATAAAAAGCTGGGAGTCCTTAACTCTCCAGACAAGCTCAAGCTGTATAGTGACATCTCCCATCACTCTCCTAGCAGAAATACTTAGGAAATAAATTGACGCTTTCCTGCATGCTGGTGCAAATGTGAAACTATGGCTCATAGTCTTTTTTTTTTTTTTTTCCCCTGCTTTGAGTCATTCATTTGGCACGGCAGACTGAGCTATTAAATTATTGTATTTTTTTTCTTTTATAAAGGCACCCTGAGATGTCTTGATATGATAATGCTTCCTGAAACTGATGCTAATTGATAACTGTTTCTTGGTTTCATCAGAAGTCTTAGGTCATGCTCATTTAGCATCAAGACAGGACACTTAAGGACTGTTCCACCTTTTCACGTTTTCCAAACATTCATGCATGAACAGCAAAACATTTTCATAGACAAAACTCCTCCTAGAACATTGTGTTTGAAATCCAGTTCTTGGTCAGTTCAGGATAAACACTTTTGTTCCCATGCTGTGAGGTTGGTTGCTGTGGAGTCTCCGAGTCTGAAGTGCTATTGTTGATTGTATTAGGAAAAAAAATATTTTAACACGATAAAAATTGCTTAACACTTAACACTACTTTGTGATCAAGCCATCAAGTCTTTCGTTCAATTACAACTAGGATGGCACTGAACAGATACTCCTTCTGAGGCAGATCTAATGGTAAAAGGACAGATCAAATTTTGATCCTGACAATGACAAATAATTTATCTGCATGGCATACTTAATTCAAGTTGTTATATACATGTTTTTCAACAATCCCTGGGCTTTATTTTCTTATCATTCTGTCTAGTCCATTCTTCTCTACTTGTTATGGACAGCTAACATTTAAACTGTGCAATATCCACATCAGCTATTTAATTTTTGTCCATTTGCAATCACTCAAAGAGCTAAGAGCAGCGTGTTTTCCTGGAGTACTCATCCAAAACTGCTGTGAAACTATCAAAACCACCCATTACCATGAGAAAGCAGCAGACCTATACTAAGGGGTGTCTCCATCGCAGCACCTGGAGAAGGGAACCAAGAAGATGCTTCTTTCAAGTCAGGAAGAAAGAAATCATTCTTGTGGAGAAAGAATGCCACCAACTGCCCGGATCACAAGAAGTTTAAGCAAGGGCTCAGCATTGTCCAATACAGAGATTTCATGGCAAAACTGGGATCCTTGTGAAAACAGTGACAAAGGACTGGCACAAGTGAAGCTGCTGTGCAAGGGAAAGCAGAACAGCAGGTCATGAGCCTGGGCTAGACCAGGAAAAACCAAAATCCTTTGGTGACCTGACAAAACTGTCCCTCCCATGAGCTGGCTGCCACAGGGACTGCTCTCATCAGATCCCACTGCTGCTTCTTGGCAGTAAGACTGTAAGTTCCTCCAACAACAGGTAGCTAGTTTGTGTCACTGTAAATATAAAATAGAGCTTTTAAAAATACATTAATCCACAACAATGCCCGACTTCTGCCCATCAGATTGTTTCACCGAAGCATAAACTTAACTATGAAAAGCGTTGTGAAATCATAAATCATAGCCATCTGTTTTCTTGGGCAAAACAGACCTCAATGTCTGATGCCATCAGAAGTCAGTAATAAAGTAGTTCTCAAACCAGTTTTATCTGAGAATGTTTCCATGCAAAGAGAAAACAAGTTCTCCCAATACTTGTGAACCAACAGGTGTTTTCTTCTTTCATTTCCACTAAGAATCTCATGTTGTCTTGCACCTGGCTGGTTACTACAGAAAGCTATAGCTGTTTTCCTATCATCATTCTAAGGACAGTCCTGGAAGCGCCATGAATGCTACCTGTTGTATCAATTAAAAGGCATATGGAGTGCATGTTCACCGGGATGCACACTGACACTCAACTGTTCTATTTTCAATAGCATAAGTTTCAAAACTCGGAGTCAAATGCAGGTCTACATTTTGTATACTCTTGTGGACCAGCAGGATTACAGGAGCGTGATTTAAACAGGATGTAAACCTCTCGCTGCGACGATGCGCGCTGCCCACGTGAGAGTGCCCGCAACGTCGCAAGGCTGGTGAGCACATTGCAGGGCATCCAGCCGAGCTGCACCGGCAGCTGCCATTCCATCGGCACAGGAATATCCCCCAGCTAGTATCAGGGACTGCAACAGGGCTGATGACTCATCATTATCTCATTTGCACAGACAATCTTTTTTGCCTGGAACCATACTATAACATAATCCCAACAGTTGTAACCCACAGGCACCTTGGCATTGAGGCTCAACATTTATTCCATTACTCAAGAGGCATTCCCTGAGGTATTAACAAACATTAGTATGATAAATCTCTCCACATCAGTATGAGCAGTAAAGTTCTTCTGAACTTTGAAGACCGGATTTTTCTAGCTTTTAAACAAACATTTTGAATCTGCCTGGAAACATTATGAACACGCACAAGTACATTCACACATCCCTCATCAGAATTTGAATGGTAGGGGGTAGATATTTTTCCAGAAGTTACAGTACAACTAGTTAGAGAAATATATTGAAACTGGCAGCTGATAAATTAAAACCAGCTAACAAAATATAAAACATCCTTTGTTGACTCTTCTCCAGATCCGTTTCCAGTAGATAATGTACTACTATGATCATAACAATAAAAAGGTTATTTTCATCCTTGTTCCTTAGAATTTGGTGTCAAATATAATAGCCCACCTGAGAGATGTGAAACTGCAATTCCCACCTTATTCCTAAAGATCCGAGAGCCTGGGTTATGGCCGAGGCAACCTTCCTGCCCACCGTCCAGCTAAAGTGCTCCTCCAGCCACCTGGTGGAGGTGAACACATTACAGAGCAATTCTGCTCAATGCACAGTCAGATCTACCCAGCATGTTTTACAGCTCACCAAAACCATTTCGGAAGTTTGTAGATGAGCCTAAAAAACCTTCCATTACCAACTCAAATAAAAATAGTAACAGCCAGATAAAGCTGTGATACTTTCTAAATGCCTGGTAAATATTTGTGAATCTCAGCTTTTGTTGTATTTCTTCATTCAATAGTACACTTGGCTGCAGAGAACTTGAAAACATGACCAGAGCATACCCTAAGGGTTTCAAATCTGAAAAGCAAATCTAAGGAGTTTCAAATATGATAATTTAATAACGTAGAGAAACTAATTCAAAATACACAAACCCTTGGTGTTCAATATGAAATATAGTTAAATTGGACTGGCAAAACCACGTCTTCCTTGAGCGGTATAAAATCTGATTTGCTTTAAGTTCAACAACGAAGCTCTAAAATCTTTTCAGCTTTACCTTTGCCACACCGCTGCTGAGAAGAAGCTTCACTCTCCTTGCACAGACATCTCTGCGTGGGGAAGCTAAGAGAGACTCTCCAGCCACGCTACTCCTCCTGCCAGTTCCTGCAACCCACAGTTAGGTTCCGTACATGCCACAGTGCCATTGGCAACGTCACCTGCAATCGCAGATGGGGTTCTGCCACAGTCAGCAGTCTGCAGTCCTGACGGGATGCCCTGGTGGGAACCAGGTGGTCGGAAAGGCATGGCAGCTGCTGACTCACCACCTTACAGGGCTCCCATATAAATGGAACAACATCCACGACAGAGCTTCTGCGGAGCCCAGGGGCAAGGGTGGGAGGCATGAACTCTCACATCATTCTGTCCTCCACAAAAGAAGCCACTGGCAGCAGAAGTGCTGCACCCTGCTGCTCCAATGTATGATCTAGTACCAGAGGAAAGTAAAAGCAAGAAAAAAGGCACAGCTGCTATATCTTCATTGTAACACAGCAGCTTTATGGTAATAGCAGGCAAGGTCCTCGGTTGTTGTAAACTGTCATAGGTTCACAATAGAGTTACGGTAACTTATGTTACTTGGGGATTTTCCCCAATACCATGTGGGGAAACAGTGACCTGATAGTTTTCAGCCTCCTAAATCATCAGGTCGAATTTTGCATGGGAAGAGCTGGCAAAATCACGACCATTATTCAGTTATGAATATAAGCATGAAGGCACACTAAAGTTAATGAAGAGAAGATCATATTCAATGGAATAACAATTAATTTTGTCACTATAGGAATTAGTATAAAAGTATCAGATTCAGGACTTACAAGGGACTTCACCTCTAAGTTAACCTGTATTGGGTTAAATGATCTACATAATCTGATTTACTTTCAGCACCATATGTTACTAAATCGTAATCATTAGAAACCAGGAAATATGATCCTAGGCTAATTCAAGAGATCTGGATTCATACTAAAATGTATCCTTAAATATATGGTATCATGGTCATAAAAGAAGGCACTCAGATAGTCAGGTCACACATCTTCATTCGCACCGTGGTTTATAGAGGCACGTTCGCCCCTATGTTCCATCGATCTAACAGGATGTGTTTTTCTATTACACATGCACACGGTCTCTACATTTAAAGAACATTACATTAAAAATGAAATCAAGAGCTTGCCTGTGAGGAAATGTGAGAAGGGAGATTGCCCGATACATTTTTTATTTGATCACTAATATGCCTTACAAGTTTCATTCAGGAACAGCTAGAAGACAGTGTCAGATCTAGAACCAGATAGTAATTGTAAATTCCTGGGGTCCAACCCAAAGGTGTAACCTCCGAATATCATACCTGAGACTAACAGAGGGCTCTGCTTTGTTCTTCCTGTGCATTGAGCAAGCCCAGAATCCTATAAATGCAAGAATATACAATTATGTATCAAATACTCTGAACAAAGGGGGTGAGTTCAGATCGGAAAGGTAAACTTTGTTCCCATTTTGAGTGCCTAATACTATAATACTGTCCTTGAATGTAGGCTTTTCCAGTACCTCATTTCCTAAAACCTTTTTTAAATCAAGATTTCGGAATTACATCATATGGAGCCTCACCGAGTGCTGCACAAGTTACCACAGGAGTTTAAATGGCTGAAAGCAACCATTTCAAAGGAAAATAGCAGTCTGTTGGACTAGTTACTGTAGGTAGACATGATATGTTATAAATATACAAGATGCCAAGCATATTAGTGTAACCTGGTTTTCATTAAAAAACACAAAACAAAAAACAACTCCCAAAATAATAACAACAAAACTCAAACAATGAAGTGCCATGACTCATACCTGCCCTTTAACTTCGGAATTTGATCCTAATTTTAACTTAAAAAGGGTGAGAAAGTTCTCAAAATTATCGTGACCAGTAAAAAGAGAAATGGATGCTAAGTCTTGGCTAGCCCAGCAGAGACTCACCCCGAGGCAGGAGGTCCCTGACCCTCTGACATCCTGCGTGGCCCTAAGGCTCTGTAGAGTGGAGAACACATTACTGACAAATGGACCACTCTGGGATTTTAGCAGAAAGTCTTCAGAAAGCGCTGAGTGTGCAAGTTCCTTTAGTTAGAGGTTTAACACACAGGCAGATGTGGGAAAAACCTAGCCCTCTCTTCCCTTAGGTCCCTGTTCAAAACGCCAGGTCATGACAGTTTTTCAAATTATACACTGACAAAGCATTTCCCATCATTCCTTCTGGAAAAGGCACACTTACCTATATAAAAGTGTAAAATATTGTATAAGGTGTATTTTGGGGGGAAGAGATGGCGTCTCTGTAGCAGCTACCCATTACATAGCACAAGGCCCTGACTGCAGTTTCTCTAGTACAAACAGCAACAAGAGCACGAAATAACTTTAATCTAGACTCTGCCTGTACTGCACATATTACAAAATATTATATATATCACTTCTGCAAATCAAATCACCAAGGACACTTTCGTATTTATTTTTCCCGTTTTCAGATAGAAGGAAATATTTCTGTTTTAGTGAAAATACACCTACCTTTACACTCATGCGTAGAAGTAATATAAGCCCTTAGAAGTTCATTCTACTATTCCTTTGTGTCTTGACTTCCGTGAACTGAAAGAGTAGGAATCAGAGCCCAGGGGAGGAAGACAAGTAGAACTTTAAATGCCTAAAGCAGATAACCAAAAGTAGGTTACAGTCATATTTTTAATTTATGCATATCACGAGACAAGATGACAGTCATATAGATGTCTCCTGTTATTCAATGGCTAGGCAGTGTCTCTTTTGAGTTAGCACAGTCAGTTCAGCTACTGAAAGTCTGTTTCTATTTGTTTGGGCTGTGGAGCACCCTGTATTTTAGCTCAGAGGAATTTGTCTCGCTTGGAATTTCTCTGAAGCAGCATCTACGAAGAAAACAGTTTCTTGGTTTTAACTCACAACTACAGGGCAACTCAGAGCAATTCAACGCAGCTGTTTCAGTTCTGTTAGCAGGTATGGCGACATTTAACTAAAGCTGAGAGCTCAGTGAGTACAAGCGAGGCCACACAGGTGGTGTTTGATGCGGGGTAATAGTTGTGGAGCAGGCACACCACCCACTAATTGGAAGAGAAAATTTCGAGATATTGGCTAGTGTCCCTTGGGCTCTGACAAACAAAATTCACGAGGTACAATCTGAAATTATCTTTTTTTCCATTACACTTACTACACTGAAACATAGCTCAATTAGCACCTGGGAGAAGGTGGTTTGACTGATCCAGGTAAACAGAAATCAGGTAAATCAATCCTCTATCAACTTGCAATCAACATTTTTACAGATGCGATATTTCTAAGTTAAACCAGACCTTTTCAGCCCTCCTACAATACATCTCATGTAAACTAGGCACAGATGGTCTCTCCACCAATAAATCAACCGTTGAAGGAGTAACAAAATATATACAACTAAGGCATAGACAGGACAAAAGATTGTGATTGAAAGAGAAACCGTGCAGTGAACCTAAGAAGTCAATTTAGAGAGTCTTGACATGTTTCATCAACATGTAGTGAGGAAATGCTCCCGTGGGGAAGGTGGTTTTGTCTTAATTTTTTTACGTTGGTTCCTCAGCAAATGCTTCGCATAAGGCATCTCTGAATGAAAGGGATGTCTGGTTTATAAAAAAAGCTGCAATCCCTTTAACTGCTGCTGGTGGAGACTGTAAGGAATCCTAAGGCAGGGAACTGTAGGGATGTTGACATGCAGGACGTTAACTTCTGCAGCCAGGGAACGTACTGCCCTGTCACGCTGGCAGGCTGGTTCTCCTGACGGTGCCCCCAGTTGTGGTGGGGTCATGGAAGCAGCCGGAACTGATTCCCTGTACATACAGTTTGACTCTCTATATAATAGTAATCATTTATATATTACTTTGGAGGGATTTTTAGCTGCACTTGACCACAATCCCTGCTCTATTAGGAAAATATTGTAGAGGTGTTGTACCTGCTTTTTTCAAGGGGTGCTGTATGTCTGCATTTAAAAGATGCTTAATGTCAAATCAAATCAAAGAAAAAAAAAATGTTGATGGCACACAAAAAATTACCTGTCTGAAGCAAAGCATACATATCTTTCCATGCCACTAGCCAGAAAACACAGAAAAATGCTGACTAAGTGCACCTGAGACTGGCTTGATAGAGTCTTCTAAGAAACTAGTTTGGAAACTGCCTTTGGTGAATCAGCTTCTGTTATTTTGCATGCCTAACACAACAATTTTTAACAAGATTCTACAGATAAAAGGACATGAAATTAAGCAGCTTGCATTGAAGTACAATGTTAGACATTAAGCTGGCAGTGCTGAGTACCCACCACCTAAGAGGCTGGTGGGAAACAGGGTCAGAATAATAAGAGACTCACAAGACAGGGCCATAGATTAAGACTCTTTAACCTTGTTAACTACATTGAGGAAACACCAGTTGTCACCTGCTGACATCTTGTTCAGCAGAAAACCAAAATCAAGAATGCCTGCTCTGCCAGAACTGATTTCCAAGTCACTGGGGACTTGAAGAATTTTAAATAGATAATGGCAAGAAGTTCTAGCACAAACCAACTGGAACCACACTGTCAGAGCATGAAGTTAATAATACTCAGTGCTGATGAGTTTCTGTTTAATAGCTTCTAAGCTATTAAACAAAAACCCCAAATTGCAACCCAGAAATAATCTTAAAATATCTACTGCCTTCAACATCTTCCATCTTGGATTTCAAGGCTTTAACATCACCTAACAGTGTCCCACAGATCCTGAATGTGTTGGTGTTAGCTTAGGAGTCTTGCTCTAGAATATGAATAAATCTATTTGCTGGATGTTTTCAGACAAAGTTAACTCGCTCTGCGCATTCATTGTGTCCACTCCAGTCTTTCTAAATACATCCTGAAATGCCATGGTGCCTGGATCAGCAACTTGTCTGTCCCTTTAAACTCACTGTGAGTACCCATGAGGTAGAACTCCTGAAAACAGTTTTACCTCCAGGAAATCCTTGAAGTAAGACTGAAAAGAAGTTTCTATTGATTATTGCCATAAGAAATCTGCAGTGACTTCATAAAGATGATTTAGAGCTTAGCTTAGACAGGATGACTTAATGTCGCTACAGAATCCTACATGAATAGGAATTCAAAATATCTCCACTATGTGATCGCACCAAAAATTTGTCCTCTGAACTTATCTTTTCTATACTTCCAGCTTCCTCCCTGAACTTTGAGGTACTCTTTCTGCTTGTCTGTATAATTCCTTTCTCTGATATACGAGTCTTTTGCTAACAACCGTTCAAGTGCTTCCCTGAAAACTGTATAATACAGACACAAAACCACTGAGGCTAACATGAGGCACAGTGAAGGGACCTGAACTAAGGACATGCATCGTTGCATGATGGAGCAGTGAATGCCATCCAGCAGGACACCCTCAGGCAGGACAGGCTCAGTCCTTGTCCGTGTCCTGTCCAACAGCCACCTTCCCAGTGCCAACGGTGAGTGAAACGTCAGGACTTAAGTCTTCTTACCTGTACAGAGCCCACCAGGATCAGCTTCCTGCTGAAGTCAGGGTCCCAGTTGTCTCCTAGACCTCAGCACCGGGTGGCTACAGACCAGCTGCAAGTCACAGAGCGGTGACAGAGTGGCCCAGAGCCTGCTGATAGAGCCCACAAGAGTGGCCTTGTTGCTCCATGCTGCTCAGCAAGCCTGGGAAAGTGGTTTTGCCACCACCCAGGACCCAGTACAAGTAGGCAAGCAGCTCACACATGGTTCACATCAGCCTGCAATCTATGCAGCATCTAAAGCTAGCCCCGGTGTTAGAGCCTGCAGTGTCTGGGACAGGAGGGATGACTGAATTGAAAGGCAAAGGGAACAGAGTCAGGAAATTTCTTTCCCAAACAGAACGTTTCACCTGCTAAAATATTTATCCCCCAGCACGGTACCGAGATACCGACTCCACAGACAGGAGCAGAAGGGCTTCACTGGCCACGCTGGGCTCCAGTGAATAAACCCGGCGAGGCTGTCACCAGGCAGTTGTGCCTCAGAGCCTGGCGGAGGCAGCTGCGCTGCGTCTCCACTGTGTGAGTGGAGATGCTTTGAAATACTGGATCTGGCAGTGGCAGTTTTCCCTTTTGCACATCCTCTGCTTCACTGCTCTTGCGTAAGGGTGATCTAAAGCTTAGCAAATACTTGTAGCTGGAAAAATTACAAACGCAAAGTAATTATGGTAATACTCCTCATTTGCAGAAAGCAGATCATTCATTAGCTACCCAAAATAGCTGAATGGCTTGAGAAACTACAGCTAATGATAGGCATTTAAACCATCAGGTAGCAAAAAGCAGAGCTCGGGTGCCTTAGCAGGGGTGGAGTATTCCTTATTTACATAGCTGCTCTGGCAAGAACATTACTACTAATTCCTATCTAGATGTCAGAAAAAGAGCTCACTACAAGTATTGGAACAATGCATTTTGCTTTTGTTGCTACTAGGTGAAAAAGCTTATAATTTGTCTTTCTGTAGTACAAATACAATATTGTTCATGGAAATAAGTCACATATCCGTTGCTTTTAGTGTTGCATAAGCATTAACATGCTCTCTGTTTTCCAGAATTATATTTCCCAGCTTGAAAGGGATTCAGTAAAAAAAAACATTTACTATTAGAGACCACAAAGGCGGACTGTGATGTAAAGTGAGTTGCCCAAAGTCAGTAACATAGCTGGGAACAGAGCTCACAGTCAACATCTACAGACCTGTTCAGTGGGTGACAGTATTTTGCAGGCAGGAGGAGGCAAAGGGAAGTTTCACCTGACTGTTGGAAGTTGGCGGAGAGCCCCAGGTAAGCTTAACTGTGTACATTCCTCATTCCCTGTGACTTACAGTCCTCACACAGCACCCACTACTTGACATGGTTGAAAATCAGTTACCAGGCTGCTTCATCCTGAGTCAGTTTGATGTTTTCTCCCTAAGCCTCCATCCCTTGAAAAACATAAAGATGTAATTTGTTCTGATCCTGCCAGGGGTTAGTCAGATTGCCAGGTCTGTGGATGAACTGACGATAGTCTTTGGAGGACTTCAACCATGTTACTGTGTTAATGTTCTGGGTCACTAATAAAATGCACGTCTCAAGACAGAAACAAGTAAGCGTGAACATTTTCTCAATCAAGAGAAACAGCCAATGTGCTCAGTGACAGACACTGGAACACGACATAAAAAGGTACTCAATGCTAGAACAGTATAAGCCACTGAGATGAAAAAAAATAAAACTGAATCCCAGTCAGTCCATATGCCGGGAGAAATTGCTTTGCTTACCTGATGTACTTAGGCTCTGTTTTATTCAAGGCTTACACTTTAAAGCCTAGCATCCAAAAGTTCTACAACCTTACAAGTAGTACAGCTCTCCCCATTCCCCCTGGAAGACTTAGTTTAACAGCTTACTTTCTAAGTATGCATTTAGATTGTTAATATTAATGGCAGCTTAACTGCTCCACGCAAGTTGGGTTGTTGCTCTTTCAGTATTTCCAGGCAGTCTGCAAACTCGTTTCTGGGATATACATAACATATTTGCCACTCCATAGACACTACCACAAGATATAATGACATACATGTGTGGAGAATCAAGATCTTATGAGCCAAGTCAATGTCATCACTTGTTTACTGTGATGGGTCCTGCTAACTGCAGCAAAGCCTGCCTCAGATTTATGATGAACAAATTCACATGCACGTAACTACCCACGATAACAGTTTGCCTATTCAAAGCAGAGAGTACGGATGTGTGTGGATATGTGTAACGGTGTTTGAGTTGAGGTGCTAACAAAACCGTAAACAAGCCTTCGGTTTATTGTTTAGTAAATGTAATTTATGGATGATGATGCAATCAGCGTTATTACAGAGCATAGGAGAAGTATTATAAATATTAAACCGTAACCTTTTCATCATTACAAAAAGGTTGATTTGTGGCAAATAGCAGTAGATTTAAAAAAAAAAACGCATGGACTCTCACAACTCTTTCACAGAGGAGCCTCCAAATAATTTTTATCAGACTAACACTGATCAATAGTACCTTTAAAACCTTTTTTCCTGACAGATGTCAGTATTCCTTCCCCTCCGCACCCTTTTACTCCTTCACTCCCTCAGACACGATAAAAACCCTCTGCATTTTGATAAAGTATTTAGTTCAAATGAGAAATCACCTCATAATAAAGCATTAGCCAGATCAAAAAAATCAATTAATCAGCGCAGACTTTTATTAGTCAATCATGTAACTAATTAAAACCATTGATTGACAACAAAAACCACTGCAACAGAGTTATCTTGCTCCTAACCCAGCGCAATGATCTGCCTGCTGCACATATAGATAGCACGGGATGACCTGCTTCCAGATAAGTCTGCAACTGCTGACCAATCTATTTCGACTTAGTGGTAGTATTTCCCCAGCTCAGCAGTTCTGACAGATCACAGCTTTGAGTCCGAGACATTTGTGAACCATCTCTTTGTTAGTCACAAATAGCAAAGTGCACATCGATAAATCACACCCTTTGTCTCTTTCTTTTCCCTCCCCCAAACAGTTGCTTCTTTTTCTTGTCAAACCAACCCAGGCTGAACACTCCTGAATCATCTCTATTAACCTGTAGGAAATGCTAAAGAACAGATCCTATGTAATAGAAAATGACCTCAAATAATTAACATTTTTGAAGTGGTTTTTATCTGAATTTTGTCCAAGGTACATAAATCATTATTCATCTTTCCTCTTCCTGGCAGTGCACTTAGACATAGAAAGTCTTAAAATGATGACATCACCATCCCATGATCCTTCATTATAAGTAATTAAAGCAGTAATATGGCTCTTCTCAGGCAGTAGTCATCAAGCGGACTTACTCATATGAAATCTCAGGCATAGTGCACCTGAGGTGAATCAAAAGAGCACAGGACTCAATGTTTTTGGTGAACTGCTGGTACTTTTGTGTGAATTTATTGCTGCTGAGAGAGTAGTGCATGTTAACATGCAGGGAGACTAAATTCTGCTATTAATCCATGAGACAGGCACTGCAGAGGTAATATTAGGTTTCCTATCCACGTACAGTATCACGGCCTTGACAGGGAAGGAAGGAAATAAGGATTTAGTTTAGTCTGTACCTCTTCAGATTTTGGCCTTTCTCATAAACACACTGGCAAAGCTATCAACATCAATGTCTGGATAGTATGTTCAGCGACAGGGACAGTACCCAACAGGAACTCTGTCAGACACTCAAACACCTTTCTGCAAAGATTAATGATGATGAAAACTTTCTTACGCTGCTCAACAAGCTTTGGTCTAAAATCAGTAAGCTAGGTCAGCTTCCCGGTAGCAGAATACCCATCAGGCAATGTAGCCATTAAGAGTTTTTAATCTGTTATTGCATGAATTCCAGATTATTATTTTAACTCATTACAAAGTTTCAAAATATGCACTACTATTTTCTACACAGCAAACAATAAAGCATTTGTCTTCCATGGGCAATTGCAACATAATGCATCATATTATATTTTAAACCACATCCCATCTGGTGATCTCATCTATGTGTTTCTTTTTAACAGTGACTCCAGAATATGGTCTGATTTGGGGGAATCCTTGAAAAGCCCCATTCCAGCCTTCGTTGCTTCCACATATACAACAGTTTATAGTCCCACGGCCACAGTTGTATTTATACTACAGACTGTTCAGTGTAGTATCTCTTTTTTCTGTCCCATTCCGGATTCCACTATCCTGGCATCATCAACACTGTTTAAGCTACTGAGTTTAGTTAGGTGACTGTCATGGTTAGACCAAAAATCTCTTGCAAGTAGACCAACCTGCACTGACATTTGCAATAAGCATGGTAGAGATGCAAGAAAAAAAGGCATCTGTGAAAGGAAAATACTGTCTTGTTATCTATTGTTTAGCTTGTGACAGAAAAATTCTGCATTACAGTTAAATATTTTTATTGCTTCTGCAATTTTCTTGATTAAATGATGCTCAGCATCCAAGAAATCTTGGAGGACTGGCTATTCAGAACCTGATAACCTAGAGTAACACCTTCATTTCTTTGGCTATGGTGATTCAAACCATCTGCATGCCTGCCCCACACCTGCGGTTATCTTTCAGCCCTACCTCCTGCCTCCACCCACCCTGAATCCACACGATGACACTACACCACACTTGTGCCAAAACCTGCCCAAACACCAGAGCTTAGAGCTCAGCATATAAAAGAGGAGAAGCCTCGCCAAGACTAAATGTCAGTTAGAACTTACCTTGCATCACTAAGTATAAATCTTCATTTTAAACTTCTCTCTAGCCAGGCAATGCAAATAGAGGCAAATCTGAGAGTACGGGGAGGGTCCAGAGGCTGCGCTTATGGTCTTGCAGGTGTGATCAACTTTGGCAAGGTCCGTGGTATGCTTTTAGGAAAATCTGTTGCATTTCATCTGGAAACAATGAAAAGAAAGGGGGAGGGGGGGAAGCAAAAAAAAAAAGCAGAAACCATTCCATAAGGTGAAAAATGATGAGGTGCATACTGACTTTCTCATCAGTCTTTTTAGATAGGTAATGCACAATTCCTTCCACACTCATTCTTCTACAAAGGTTATACAGTCTATCGCCTGTTCCAGAGAAAGATCAGACATGACTGTCATTCCTAACTAATATTTGTCTATTTCTTTTAAAAATAGAAACTACAGAGCCTGCCCAGGCTTTCTGTTCCAATGCTTCATATCCTCAATATTAGAGGACAGAAAATGTTTTTCCTTACACCAAATGTAAATTTTCCTTGTTACAATTTAATCTACCTTGCTTTACCATCTGTATTCCCACCTATCTGCTGTGGACAAAGAAATAAGAGTTTTCCTGTCTTTGTATCTACATTGCACTGATTAGTAGAGCTGTTACTATTTTGACCTTATTTCGCAGGTAAGCAAACCAGAGAAAAAAATCACAACAGTATTTTAAGAGTGGAGAGAGAAGTGTTATAAGAGCAAGCAAGCAAACCAACTTGTCAGCCAGTTTTCATATTTAAAGAAAACCCACAACACACAACATATATGAACCCTCCTCAAAACCCTCCTAGAAGAATATCACAGGAATAATACTATGTAGAGAGATAATAGGTTATATCTAATTTAGGATCCAAGACGCAATAATGGGATATTTAATAGCAGGTATTATTAGTCACCCTTCAGTCTCATCATCCAGTATTCAGAAAAAATATATTACCATGGATAGCTGTATTTCACCACTACCTGCAAGAAAAGGTTGGCTACAAAGCACTTTATATTTCTGACCAAAAAGATACATGATTGGCTTTTTGCCTTGATATAAAAAATACCTTTTTTCCTCCTCCTATCATTATCATCTCTTAATTAATCCAATACAAAAGGTTGCTTAATTAGTTAATTCTTCCATTTATTTAATCTATTTACCAAGCAACATTATTCATTAAAAACTTCTGGACCGCAGGCCTTAAAGGGTGATCATGTCTGTAAGATTAATGTGTAATGCATATTCAAGTATGTACTGAAGCTCATAGATAATATTTAGAAAATACATCTTTTCTAATTATAATTCTAAACCATTTCCTCTCTGTGTGAAGAACATTAATAAAAAAGGGGTTTATATTTCTTTGTTTGAATGAACATGCAGTTACAATTCTGGTTTATTTGTTCAGACTGCTGACATTTCCGTGGTCTTTAATAAAAGACCTGATTAACCTGCAGAAAGAGCACGATGTTTGTACAAAGCTTATGTTCTCTAAGGCTACTTCACACCCACATAGTGCCTTCTGCTAGGGGAACACTGGTAATGTCAGCATCCCCTATCATACAACAAGACCTCCAGAGGACTGACCCCTCTGTCAGTACGGTGTGAATTACAATGCCAGGAACCAAGATATGAGTAACATCAGAGTGTTATCCTGAGCCTTTGGTGAGCCGCAGTGCTGCTGCCAGGCTCTGGACATGCAGGAAATAACTGAGCATGTACGCAGCTCTGCTAACACCTTTACCCACACTGCTGTCCACTCTGCCGGCATCCAGTTCCTGTAATAATCAACTTTCTCACAGTAGGTTTGCTATTTCTGGACAAAAGTATCGGCTTAAAATAACTGAAGCCCTCCACATGGACTCTCTCAGATGGGCTGAGGATATTATTCTTCCTGAGCTGATCGCTCCTTCCCCCATTAGGAGTCTTTGAAAGTTAAAGCACTGTCTGCTTAGACTTGGGGAAAACGAACACAACTGAGAAAATCTACCTATGTGCATTTTGAAGTAAGCTGTCGGAAAGATCTTGCATTAAATTAAAAAAACCAAACCGAAACAAAACTCTGTGGTGTCTAAGATGTTTAACAAAAGCAAATTCTTTACAGCCTCAGTACCCTTTTTACCGTTACCTGATGACTCAGATCATGACACTCATAAACAACCAACAGATCAGCAATTCCTCTTTTATCTGAGCCCAGTGTTAAACAGCTACAGGTTCTAAATTCAAAGTGAATATATTAACATTACACAGTGCCATGAGGTCCACACTTGAGATGCAAAATTGGTAACAGGTCATAAAACGCAAGATAGGACCCTACCTGTCTTGCCAGGGAGCGCTTACACAAGTGCCGCAGGCGGATCTCTGGCCCAGTGGGACAGCGATGAGCAGCCAATGTCATTAGCAACTAATTTAAGATACAACATGGTGATGTAAAAGGGAAATAAAGTAATTGTGAGGGGATGCGACAGGTAGAAAGGATCCAGAGTTACGTAATTACTGAGTCAAAGACAACTGCAAACCTGAACTGATTAAGCTTGCTCTGAACAACATTTTTGCAATTTATTGATCTATTTTGTACAGGCTAAACCATCACAAATATCTCATAATTGTAAAAAATGACCACAGTCAGGAGTTTCATTTTTCTGAGCTGGCTGCATGCTGTTTGCCTTTCACTTGTGTATGATGTTTATATTATTTCCAACTTTGTATTTTTTAGAAAAATGAAGCTGACTGCGTGCTCAGCCCCAAAGAAATATTTGCAGATGTAAAAAACATACCTAGGTGTATGTTCCTCTGCACATCTCATCTCAGTGCTTCCTTGTACACACACGAGATTTAATATTCAGTAACTTAGCCAGGTATTCAAGGAAGGCATGGACTTGCATACCTTGTGCAAGCCTTTTCTGTGTTAGGAATCTCTGTCGAACACAAAATTGTTTGCAGAGAAAATCTCTATGAAAATCTCTCTCATGCAATGGGAATATAAACACGAAATTCTGCTTGTATATCCACGCCTACCCTTTAAGGTACACTGCAAATTCACGCTTCAGTAAACTCTGGCGCTTTTTTTTGACTCAGATAAATCGACGTTATGCCTCTACTCTTGCCAGATAGCTACGGGTTCCACTACAGGGCCTGCCAAATCCATGCAGCAAAGGCTCCACATAACAGAAACATACAACTTGGAGGGTGAGAAGAGATTTTCATGCCTTTTCTGTCTCTCTGTACGTTTCCTCTTCAAACTCCTGTTACTCCCTTTTATTTCCTCCGTGTCTGTTAGCACCTCAGCTCAGCCTGCTTCCTGAGTGTTAGCAATCCCAGGAGGCAGGACATTTTCCGACCAGCAAGGTACATATTGATAATGCAAATCCTCACAGCGCTCTGACTGTGAAGATTATACACACTGAAAATCGCAGGGTAGAAGGCGAAGGTTTGTCTTTCGGGATCAGCAGGATAGCAACCTATATTACCACGCAATTGTTGACAGAGTAGTTGGGGCCAAATTTTTAAAGGTATTGTAAAAGTGTTCAACTTCCAGTGGATCTGTGTGCCTAAAGACATTCCAAAAGCTGGATCCGAGATTTTGAAAAGTATACAATACCCAAACAAGGTTAGTGGAAATTACATACCATTTTTTAAAAACATGACCCTTGCAAATGCGAGATACAAGATATACCAGATATCGAACCAGAGCTGAACTTGATCTTAGCCAAAAAGGACATTTGCCTGTGTTCAGTTTTGAGTAACATCTACATCAGATTGCCACTCATAGCCCATACAGTGACCTTTTTAAAATTCATTTTGAACAATTGGTATTATTTAAGCGGGAGAAAACTTCAGTCCAGATGCTGCCTTTAAAGGAGTGCATTTGTACTACAGAAGGGAGGAAGATGGAAGCACCTCACAGGCCATAGTTGTTATCCAAAAGAAAACAGAGCTTGTGTGTTATTTAAAAGGTATACAACTCTCTAGGATATCAAAAGCAAGTTCTTTTCACAGAGAATTAACCTTAAAGACAGAGCTTGATGTAAACTAGGGCGTCACGGTATGCTGCATACATGTGGAATTTGGGATAAAAATGTAAGAGTTTAATGGCGTTAATTACTGCAAAGGTTTTTGTTATGATTAGGGAAAGAACGTGTGTTCCTAGTCCTGACTGGCAACGGAAAAGTATAGAAAGAGCAAAGCAGCTATCACTGATGTCTAGAATAGGGCAGAATATTTTGTGGCATTTTGAAAAGGTTTTTTCTTGCCCAGCAGGTTTTAGATGATACCGACTACAAAGTCCTTTGGACTTTAATCATTCCAGCAAAGGAGAGTAAGCTTGGAAGAGTTTAATGCCTAACTCTTAATCTAGTTGCTCTCTGTTCCAAGGATGCAGAGAAATGGCTGTTTCAATCTAATAACTTTTCCATTTCTAAATTTTGCCTCTCAGGCAACAAAAGAAGTGTCCTTTTAGTCAGTCACAAAACGAGACTAAGAAATGCAATAGCAAATCTTGGAGGGTGAATATTAAAGCTACCTTCTTCTCTGTACAGCCAGAGCTGCAGTCAAACATGTATGAGTTCTGCTGACAGTGCCTTCATGCTGGCTCCTAGTGACAGCAAGCGAAATAACGTAAGAAATATCTGTAGGCTTGTCATGTACTAATATCCTTTTGATAATGCAAACTGTTAATCCTAACACAGGTAAAGAGAAGAAAAGAAATTGCGTTCTTATCTTAAAGAGTCCACATTGGCCAGATGAACACTTCAAGGTCATCCAGTATCGCTATAAACAAAACAAACCTATCGGCTCTATTATGCTGCTACAATCCCATCTGGCTAACAACATTTTCACCAAACATAACCAATTTATTTCTGTTTTAAGCTTTAATTAAGTATTATAGATTGAAGTGAAGTAATTAATAACTTTAAAGTACACTGACCCACAGAGAGCCAATACCTCAATCAGGTGAAGCCTGGGGAAAGGAAATGCATGAAATATAATAAAACAATTCTGTCCCCTCAGTCTCTCCTAGTAAATCAAAGAAAGGAATTTTTATATTAATTGGCAATGAGTTTATGTCTAGTCTGACTGCTGACACAGTTAGCCATAATAATAAAAAACATTTTTGTGGGAAGTGAAAAATGCAGTTTGAATGTTAATAATGCCTTCATTTTCTGTCCTGATTGATTAGTTTGAATAAAATTCAAACAGCAATGTCCCTGCCCCAATTGCTTATCTCGGGAAAATCACAGAAATTGAGTAACGTACGAGTTAGTAATGCATGTCAGCGACTGTCTGTATAGGGAGTTCCATTCCAGAGACAGTTCTCAAAAAAACATAATGGTGATTAGGTGGGAAGTCATTGCAGAACAAGTCTCAAATTCTGAGCATTTTCCATTCCGCATTGCTTACATTCATCACAGATACAATTTACTTAGCAAATACAGCATGGAAAAGGCTATTTAGTGCAACCTGGACAGTAAAATTAAAATTACTTGCTCTGTGTCCTA
Source organism: Ibycter americanus (assembly GCA_035590275.1). Lineage (NCBI taxonomy): Eukaryota > Metazoa > Chordata > Aves > Falconiformes > Falconidae > Ibycter > Ibycter americanus. The sequence goes on from JAVJGI010000065.1 coordinate 43,302,018, forward strand.
AAAAATTTTAAGTATTCAGACCACATCTTAAAAGAATAAACAGTATTCTGACTCTTTCCCCAAACAAGAAAGCATATATATGAGTTAAATCTCTCCAAAATCTGACTCAGCTTGCTGATACATGCAAAAGCCAATAATGGTGAACCAAGCCTGTGTATTAGGTTTGCATTTCGTTACAAAATTTTGTGCGCCACATCTTTTAAATACGTGCACCACATCTTTTAAGTATGTTTAACATGTTTACATTTCCATTTTCCAAACAGCTGAGGAGATATTCCATTATTTAAAGCAGTATTTTTAATCGTCTAATACTGGAAACCTCAATTTCAATGTTTACCTCATACGTTAAATGTGACTGAGCACTCCCACAAAGTTCAGAGCATTAAACATGTTCTTACACATTTGTTAAAGGCCACATAGGTCATTTGATTTCTTATTAATATAGAATAAAAAGAGCTTAACATCATCCATAACCCATTAATAATTCCCGTGTGACATGACCTGAGTCATTATTTCCATGTAACAAATGTTTTCAAACACTGAAGCCTAAGAGGCAAAATAAACTGTTGGGTATTTGCTGTTTATTCTCCTCACAGGATCACAGCATGGTCAGGGCTGGAAGGGAGCTCTGGAGACCACCTAGTCCAACCCCCTGCCAAAGCAGGCTCACCTGGAGCGGGCTGCACAGGATGGTGTCCAGGCGGGTTTTGAGTGTCTCCGGAGAAGGAGACCCCACAGCCTCTCTGGGCAGCCTGTGCCAGGGCTCCGTCACCCTCGGAGTAACAAAATTTTTTCCTCAAACTGAGAAGGAGCCTGCTTTGCAGTTTGTACCCTGTAGGAAGAAGTAGTTCTTCAAAATACAACTGCATCTGACAGAGATGTGCCCAGCAGGTTTGGAAAGAGTAGCTGAGCAGGTAAAGTTTGGAAATTTCAAAAAGTAGATACCCCAAAATAACAGCATTCAAACCTTACAACTATGAAAATCAACCACTTGCTCTTCCTCAGGATTAAATAATACAGCATGTAGAAACACCACAGATGAAAAATCTGAAAGAAAAAAAATCTTCAGAAATCGAAACATGAAAGCATGGCATGCAGCAACTTGCAGATAAAGCCCCATTTCCCATACAGGAAAACAGGAATTAAAAGGGAAGCAATTCTTGTTGTGAAAGACATGAAAACTGATAGATTATTTAAATTTCTCTTTACTGAAATCAGTCCTGGAAAGCAGACTTTCAAACGTTTTGCCCACCCCCTCTCCTGGGGCTGAGCACCAGCAGTACGCTGCTCTGTACTTGGAGTGTTGAATTATAACCTACTGCAGAAATAGTACCTTCGGCATCACAGCTTCATACGTTACAAATTGATATCCCTGAACAAATATACAAATAAGTAGAGTTTTTCCCAATGTGTCCAGAGGAGATTTTGGATTAAACAAAAACCATGAGTGATTTATCCCTGACTTCCCTTGGATATATACACCCTATTCTCCTTGGAAATACACACCCTATTTTCTAAGTGGTTTGTGTTAACAAGCACTTAAAATACATCAAAGAACAGCCTTTTCACTTATTTGTATGGATACTGTGGCATATTAGGTGAGGAACAGGGGTGTTACTCACACAGCAGTTATTTTTTCAGTAGGCCAAACTGGCCTGGGAACAAGCTTAGGGTCCCCACTGCTGAGCAGCTCCTGCATAATTCCTTTACTTGAGCAAGAGAGCGATGATTTAGTTCAAGCATCTTCCCCCAGATAAATGAAAGGCTGGCCACTCTACCAGTTTTTCAAATCAGCATCACCAAACATTAGTCTCAGAAGGACAGACAAGAAGCAAATCACTGTAGTCGCAGAGGGTTGAGATGTGACAGACAAAAAGACCCCATCAGATTGATAGCAGGGAATGCTGATAAGCCACCACTATTTACAGTGAACATTAAGATTTACTTTTCCCGCTGCAGGAGAGAAAAGTGTAGAAAACAATCAAAGCACACAGTAGCAATACCTTGTTGCATTGACATTAAGAAGATCAGCAAAATCCATGGACCTGGACCTTCAAGTGGCTGTACCACAGCATTGCTGCGGTTAAGCAAAGAGAGTTGTGCTGTCTTCAGACTTGCTAAGGAGTTGTCCTTAGAGCTGAATATCTCAGCTTTAGGAAAAGATGCAGTTAGCTTTAACTCATGCCATTAACAAAGGCCAGTCAAGCTTTCTTATATATGAGACAAGGGTAAGTACCAAAATTCAGGCAGCTAGCTGAAAACAGCAGATTTGCAGCTGATTGTCACCAAAGACAGCAGGAGTTAGAAATATTCCATGCTAACAGGGACACCATGAGCAAAATATTCACACTACTTTACTAGAAGCAGAAATACTCAAAACATTTTAAAATTTATGATAAAGTGCGTAATTCAGATTTCCAAAAGAAAGCGATATAAAGTGTTCCAAGAAAGTTTCAAAAAACATCTTACCCATTTGGGTGCCTATTTCAACCATACCAACTCTTTCAGATCTTCAGAAGTCCATAATTTTATACACGCTCACAAAACAATGAAAGCTCCAATGCATTAAAGTTTGAACAGACTTTGGTATCCAGCAAAGACAACAGGACAAGAACAGTTGCTTACTGACTTTCACGCAGGATTAACGTTTGATTCAGAAGTATCATGGTATTAGAATAATTTCCCAAAAGATGTACCTGAAATTGCAGCTGGCTGTTTTGTAATACTGTCATTTTACCTTAAATGTTTTATGCTTAATTGTTCTGAGCAATAAAAAAAACCCCAACAACATTTTGGATTGGGGCTTGCTTAATCAAAGTACTGTGGAGAAAGCACAGCTTTTGGTTGACATTCAGAAGGCATCAGGACAGAAAGACTTCAGTCTGTAGTGCTCGCCGAGGCCATGGGGCACTAAGGGATCTCCAAGACTGACATAGGTGCCCAGGTGCATCCCTGGATCTGATCTCAGGCTTCTTACAGCAACATAGCCTTTTGTTTTCCCTTGTGTACTGAAGACTGCTTGCTGAAAGATTTTTTTTTTTTTTTCTGAGCCAAGATCAATGCATGAAATCCTGCAATCTTTAGAAAGTTACAATTATATAAAAATGAGGTATTAGATTAAATTGTTCTGAACATTTAAATGAGAGTAGCTGAAATTGCTTGTTCTATAATGAAGTGTCACTTTTCATTACGTTTTTAATTAGAACAGCATTCAATTCTGCTTTTTTCCCCACTACTGCAATATTCACAGTTTTAAAACATAGAAATAGATTTACTGTAGAAACATTTAGCTGTTACGTTTTCATAAAAATAAACACATTCAGTTTTTCTGCTTATAATTGATGTAGGTAACAGGGGAGAAGGTACCTTTTCTCTGTTAGGATCTGTAATACTTTGGGAATCAAACCAAGATGCATACTCTCCAGATCACTGCTTCCCATGCTTATACTGTTTGTTTCATGACTCTGATTCTAACCTTTTTCCTTAGATTTTCTAGCTAACCGTTTTAAACTTAAATGCTGTAATTACCAAAATGTCCAGGACTTCCTATGATGCAAATTAGTTTTTTGGTATGATAAACAGTGGCTGATTTCTCATCTAATTTTGACAGTGGACTTGAAGAGTAAGGAAGCGCTAGTGTTTACTCGTATATTATAAAGCAGCAGGAAAACTGGGGGACAAGGACAAACCTTGTTATTCAGAGATAATTCAGTTTCTGGACCTAAACCTTTGTAGGCAGTTTTTACTAAAACATAAATAAACAAACAAATTTTTAAAAATCCTTAACATACGCCTTAGGGAAGGTCAAACCAACAACTCCTGTGGTGCTGTCAAGACTAGCTCCAGCATGGGGTGGGATCCATGGGGCCAAGGTTCAAAGGCTTGGGTGTGCAAGGGCAGGGAAAGAGCAATTGCTCACCTAAACACACATGCAGATTAAGTTATGGAGAGCAAATCAAGTTATGGAGACACAGGGCAGCAGCTACAAAGACCCTAAGAGCTTTCTGATGGCAATTTCTAACAAGTAGTTCAGGGAGCAGTGGTTATTTTAACAACTGTTTTGATTGACCCAAACCGGTCTCCAGCATTAAACTTATCCTTACATGTTAAGAGACAGGAAAAACTCTGTAAGACAACTATCAAATGCTTCCCAAAAATAAGAATCCAGAAGTTTAGCGAACTATTTGGCCTTCCAGACACATGCATGAGGATAGATAAACACTTGAACTTCTCCAAAGGATTGCCCAAGAACTTCCTAGAAGCCACCCTTCCCAGCAAAGCTAGAATTTTCACAGAAGCATTTATCTTTTGCATCTGGAATTACTATTTCAGCCCCACTCGGTGCTTGGAAACTCTGAAAGCTAGATCATTATCCCTACTCCATTTTAGAAAGCTGAATAAATAGCCAGGTATGCAATGAATTATCTTCTTGAGACATAGAGAGCGGGTGCTTAAAACTCTTACACCTCACCACATCCCTTCTTTAGTATAACCAATAACTTATTCATGCCTTCACCACTCATAAGTGTAATGCAGTTATCCAGGACACATGCCAGTATAATCCTTATTGAATACACTTAAGAAGCTATGATGCACAAAATATTTCAAATCTGTTACATTGAAATATTGTTTATCGCATATAAAATACTTCTCTCTATACAGGCATTTAAATTCTACACAGTTACCAAAAAACGTATTATTCTCTTGATACACCCTGTGGAAATGAAGCCTTTCTTAACATGTTAGTTTTGTTTTGGTAGGAGGTTGCATTTCACACAAACGGGCCACATCAATTCCATGCCTTTTTCTCTGAAGCAGTTATTGCTAAGAATTGGTTTGCAAAGTATTTGAACACAGTAAATAACTCAAGCAGGCTCTTGTCAACATGCATTAACACCTTTTACTGCTTCGTTTATAACAGGCATTTTTCCTCTTTCCCTCCACAGCATTTGTATTGAAGTTCATTGTTCTACAAGTTGTATTGATGTTGCTGTGCAAAGTTCAGACTTAGCAAAGCTGCTTATCTGCATACTGCAATACTCTAAGTAGCTGCCTATTGATTTTTGCTTCTCCTTTAAAAGCATCATGGCTTCTTCCAATATTTTTCTTAAACACCCAATGAAGAGGACTGCAAGATAGTACATAGTTTTTCAAGGAAACTTGTAGTCTTAAGACTAGTTAATTCTTCATTAAGAGAAATACATTTCCTCATGTTTCATGAAGAATATAAAACAAATCCAGTTATCTTAAATGAAATCCCCTGTATTCATTAAAGGAAGAAAAATTCAGAAGGACAGTGTGAATTAATATATCACATTTTAATCAATAGCACATAAAAATAGTTGATTTTTTTTTCACATTTAAGGAACTTCTAGAAGTACAGTAGCCTTACTACAATTTCTGGACATAAGCGTTTTAAAAGGCACATATTAGAACCATTCAATCATGAAGACAGACAGCAGTATTTTTAGCAAGACCTTTCTAGCAAGCCATTTAAGATATATTACACATAGGTGCCCAGAGTCCTGTCATATATCTTGAGCATGGACGATATGTCTGCAAGAATGCTGTAGTTTCATGACAATTTCTCAAATTCTATTCATGGGTTTAATATTTTCCCCGTTTTTAAAAGGTATCAGCTATTTTGGCCTTTGGAGTCCTGTCATTTTATTAAAAAGTTAATTTTTGAAAATGGCAGCACGGCTCTTAGCAGACAGAAATCTCTAGAATTATGCTTTCTTTAATGCTCATCTCAAAACTGATCAAAAAGACATGAACATTCAGATAGAGGAACTCCAGTCTTTATGGCTTCTGAGAATTCTATAGGCAGGCATTTTTCCAGCATATAACATTAACCTACTGTCTTCTTCCAGTTATGGGACAACTGATCCTGATTTGATATCTTAAAGTGCATTTATTACTTTCTGGTAAACTAGGCACCTTTTCACATTATAGGATAGGCGCTGTGTTTGGTAAATTTCTGAAAGCTTTGTACCTGGCTGCTTGTTTCTGTTGGTAGACTAGACAGACTGCCAAAATGCTAATCTTGAGCACCACACGATAACTTGCTCTATCCAAAAAAAGACCAGTGGTAAATGTTACTAGGATTTTTTGCCATCATCAGTGGGCAAAATTCAGGTCCTATATTCTGGTGACTGCATGATTCAGTTGTGATTTGTCTTTTGGCTAGTTTTTCAGTTTCATGCGTGCTTTTGAAAAAGAACTGTACAAATTGTTTGTAATGAAATCCAAACGTGCTGACAGGTTTTATTATGAAACCTACATTTGGGCCCTTTAAAAACTTTCTCCATGATCCCAGGCTGAGTGACTGTGAGCAGATTTATGATTTCGGGTGGAAATGATGCTGAAACTCAGAGGTTTTGTATCATTTAATGTGAAACCAGGCAAATCTTAGCAATTTTGGATGACTTTTATTCTGTACTCTTCCAAAGGTTTAAACATGAAAGTCAAAGGAAGGCCAGGGAAAGTAAAAAGAGACAAAAGACTGCACGAATGTCTGGAAACAAAGTGGCATTTTTGTCTTTCTTGACAAACAGGTAGAAGGATTTACACAGCTGGAACACTCAAGAATTACCAATACTATGCAGTTTGCAATTTTCACAGCATTTACTTTTGATTTTGGTTAAAGGGTATTTTTGCTCATGGTCTCCTGTTCATCTGCTTCAAATGACCAAAACAGTCACTGCATGCTTCTGTTATCAACGCGATGCACAGACTCCTTTTGCTAAAGTGCAGCGTGCTTACAGCCTAGGCAAGTGCACGGAAGGATATTACTATTTCAGATAGCTACAGAGCATTAAAGCTGCACTTTTCTCAGGGAAGATGATGGCCCCTTCACCACTGATGTATAACCAGTGATGGCATTAAAACGCATGACACAGGAGATGAGAATTTTGAAGGCAGAAAGAGAATGGAATGATCACACAGTGTGGAGGCAAACACTGAAGAGAAAAGCTATGGCGCATAAAATGCAGGAGGAGTAGGAAGACAGCCATAAAGAGTACATGAGGCAGGAAAATTCTAGGAGCAGAAAAAGGAGTCTAGTCAGGGTGGTGAGGAGCATCACAGCTGATGATTGTGAAGAGATAAGTACTGCTAGAAAAGGCAAACTAGAGGGCTCAAACAGTGATCCACAAGAATCTTATCTTCAACATGTACTTTATAGGTTGCTGGCAAGAAGTTGCATAATATGCACACATCGTGTCATTTACGTCAACTCAGAAGATCTTATACCGTGACCAAGGTCTTAATGTGCCGACTAATTAGATGCTAGCTCTCTCATGAATGAGCAGTGCTTTCAAATATTTTCTAATTCTCAGTAATATTCACTGCCGTGATACTAGCTATTTTTCTCGGCTATATACATGTCTAGTCTTCTGCTAGAATAGCTACACTAATACTCCGTTTCGAAGTAGAAGCAATTTACTATTCCTTTTCCACCAAAGTAGCGAACCTTATAGATGAATCTTTGAAGGCGTTTTTTTCTCTATAAGCTCCTCCAATGGTTTAGTGTAAAAACCCTGGAATCTGTAAACATGTCTAACAGAGAACATTTTGATTTGTCCACAAAAAGTCTCATGATCGCTTTGTACAGTATAAGTAAAGACAAACCAATCCGTTTTTTCTTAGCTACTCCTCTCTTCTGCTGACTAGGGGCAATAACGTATTTCCCACGATTACTTCATTAACCAAATCATGTCTGGTTTGATGAAGACATGTCAGATGACTACTATTGCTACTAGTAAAAGCACATTAATAATAAAGTAATAATAATATAACATTTGTTAAGGACTAAAAGATAGTATTGAGGTTATTTTTAAAAGTTGCTTTGTTAGACTTTAACGGATTAGCTTGATTTCTATGAATTGCTTGATCTCACAGGTTCATACATGTTTCTGTAGTTAAAAAGTGGATATGAAAGTCAAACATTCCAAGTTTGTCAGGAGGGTATAATTCTTTGTTAGCTTCTTAGTAATGTCGAGAGAATCCACGTGAAGATCAGACTTCTGACCCAGAAGCATTTTGTTTTCACTTCCTAGGCAAACCACAGTTTGCTCTGGAAGTGATGTGGGCGGTGCTAGTTTTCAACATCAACATTAGCAGAAAGAAGAAAAGAAAAAGAAAAAAAAAAGCAAGTAAAACTGAAAAAAAGACTAAACACAGCCCTGAAGGGATCTGCCAAACATGATATGATCACAAAAATCAACCCCCCCCACTCAACACTAATTTCTGGCTAAACGTAATATTTACTAGCATATTCCCCATAACTATCAACCCGTGTGCATGCTGTTTTAGATTTGAAAGCACTTACCAGAGGTTACTTTTTTTACAAGAATGAATGCATGATTTTGCATGCACTCAGCTAGGGCAGCCAAAATAATCCCCTTAACGAGAACTACCAGGACATGGGTCCATGACAAGCAATATCTAGTGTAGAAATCACAGAAAATAGTGAAGAAGGCGGCAGGCATCAGCATCCATACCAAGCTGTAAGTGTTCTTATTGATTGGATAATCAAAAGGTGAATTGCTCAGTAAGAACAGCAGTTAAGCTATACAGTAGTGACAGGGAACTAAGTCTGACTTTAGGCATGGTTCTGTTGCAACATGAAAATTACAAAAACTCTTTTTTGGGGGGAATTTATTAACTCAGATAAACAAACTACAGTGATGTAGAAAGCAAACCTAATTTGATTGTGGCACAAATACATAAATTTAGCTGTAGACATTAGGTGAAAATGATTTAGAAATGGGTATTATTACAAAAATAGATCTTCTGGGTAATTTAATCTTAGCTCATGATTCTGTACTACTGAACAGTCTATGCTGTTTTTCCCTCTCATCTCTACCTTTTGATTATGAAGTTAATAAACTTCCAAAATCTAAAAGAGTCTGTATCTCAAGGACATTCTCAGCTTAAAATTACACAGGTCACTTCTGAAATTAAAATACAGTTCCCTTCACTTTTTTGACTCATGTTTTTTTCCAAACTACCATGTGATGACTCCTTTTATGATAATCTAACACATTAAATTATTGGGGTTTGCTTCCATTTTATTTTTTGAATGCTGCCTAGAATTCTAGGGGCACAATCATAATTCTAGCACTGTGAAAACAAGCCTAGTTTCTGTAATAACATTTTCCCCTTTGTACTGATTTTATCCAATATTGTGAAATCAGAACTGCCAACAATGCAGAACATTGAAGCTTTTCAGATGAAGCACATACATTTTTAACAGAGCTTTTATTTTACAGTTTCGCTACTAGTGAAAAACCTTTTATTTCTGTGGTGTCACTCCATAGAAATAAGCTATCTTTTTAGTAAATATTCATTTATGGGAAAATAAACTATAAAATACAGTTCAGAAGACTGAATACTTTTCAGGACTATGAAAAACACAGAAAGACAAATGAAACAAGGAAAATATTTCCACTATCTCTGGTTTCATAAAGCCTAGTCCATTATTCAGAGGCACACAAAAGATGCTGAGACCACTTCTATGTACACATTATAGTAAATATTTAGTCCTTTTTGACTGCTTGCATTCTATCTTCCACGTAAACAGTTTTTATTTCATCATAAATGAGAATCACCAAATTCTTATGGTTCATAACTGCAGTGTGATCAATACTACAATATAAGTGTTATAAATGTAGATATTTTACATTGACTTAGTTAAACTGTGCTTGGTATTTTGCTGGAATATACTCAGCATAACCCTTGCCCCCATTTTAAGCAAGCACTGGAGAAACAATAAGTGAAAAGATTCTGAAATTGCAACTTTCTCTGGATTGTCAGAGTTATGTCCACCAAGCCAAGAAGCATAATTAAACATCTCTCTCGCTCTCTCTCTCATGCACAAACACATATATATGTATATCAGAATATATTCAATTTAATATACTTCTATTAACTTGCCTTATCTATTTGATATGAACTTTTTCAGCACAGGAATCATGACTTCTTATGTCTGCATACAGCTGCTACCAAAAATCATGCCCTAATTTTCCCTTTCCTGCATTATATATTAGCATAACGTAAATGCACTATTATTATTGAAACCATCACAAGGAAAGAGTCTCTTATTTTTGCAACCAAATCACAAGACAAGCATCAATTTGTCATGCTACTGATTTTATCTATTAGTACCCATAGACTTCATTGTTCCATGCAAACAAAATAAGAGGGTGGTGTACGCTGTTTCAAGATCCTATCTCCAAGGCAGCATTCAAGAAGTGTATTCTTAGAATTGTTAACACCCTAAGTAACAATCTGACCACAGGCGCATCCATACTTCTACATGAAACATCATGCAGATTCAAGAGTCACTAGGGATGCATCAGTGTGACAGATATTTTTTCGGTGGAGAGAATGTATGGCTGTTTTAACTCTAGAATCATAACACAAGTCTGAAGTTGCCAGTTCTGCTCCATGGCAGCACTGTTAGTTAAGCAGCTTTAGATCTGATCAGCTATTTCGAACTTTCTCTTGGCTGCTGCTTGAAAAGAACAAGGGAGGACACAGTGAGGCAGAGGATACTTAAAATAAATCTCGCCTGGTGCGGTGGCTGAGGAAAGAGTTACACCGCTTTATCACATATCCTTTGTACAATGTTAAAGCTAAATTAATTAAATAAATCGGTTGATGAAATCACCCTGTAAATGTGACAGCACATCATAATTCACTGCAGCTGCAAGAGCAGGGAGCAGATGGAAGACACTGGATTTTTCTTGGAGCTGAAGTGCCATTTTGCTCGTCCCATTCTATTTCTTTTAAGATTACTACAAGCACATGTGTACAAAAGGGCCTGATTCTGCAGCTGCTTCTTGCAGAGTACTTCACTGTCAGGAAACCTTCCACGAAAAGAAGGCAGCTGCAGAACTGTACCTTTCACATTTCGTTCACTCATGCCTGTGTTACACTGGTGGAAGTGAGGACAAAAGTTGGCTTTAAGTGTAAATGTAGTCTATTAAGAAGTGAAATGATCCTCTCTGTTGTCCCCCCATTATGCACTGTACACTAAACAGGGTTCTTTTAACAAGGGTAATTGTATCTTCTGAAGTTCAGGCTTCAGTACCAACAAGCAATTTGGATTTGGCTCATCACAGGTGGCACACCAAACAGAAAACTACATGCTTTAAGGCTAGCTAGAACTGAAACGTTTTAATTCACCTTTACACCACTCAAAGTGAACAAAGAGGAATGGAAAATACTAAATAAAAATCATTTTGAATAGCCAAGTATGTCGCAAATGGAAACAGAAGTGGCTTGGAAATTGTTTCTGGCACAATTTATAGCTGTGCGTAAGGTGAAGCTGCCAGCCAGGCTCCCAGGAGCAGGAGCCTGTGCAAGGGATTTACTGCACACAGAGCTGCACGCTGCTTGCAGTAGTTCTGGCAGCTTGCTGGAAACTGCCAGAGCTGCTTTGCTCCGCGCTTCATTCTTTAAGTCGTGACAGTGAGGTGGGAGAACGAGAGAGCGGTAGGAAGCTCTTGGTCTCTGTTTTCAGATTCCCAGGGGAAAAAACGGCACAGCACGGAGCGACGTGCATTGTCCTTATCAGGGGAAACCAGCGTGGATGCTGCAGCCTGTCCTGGGGGGGAGAGTAATGCTGAAGAATCAAACAGGGTTGGTTTGCAGTAACTTGTCTCACCCAAAAATGGGTACCAAAGGCGACACAAATCCTTCCACACACACTTTGCTGGGTTTGAGTTTGTGGGTTGGTTTTTTTTCCCAATTCTCTCTCAAAATTGGCATCAAGCTCTGATAAGTATTAAAAGGTAATGTCCAAAACATCATTTAGATGGGAAAGGAGAATGAGAGAATCTGGAAAATGCCCACATCTAGGTACCACGCTCTGACAAATAGGAATGATTCCTATAGAGTACAGGCTGAGGATGCTGGAAGATTGGGACTCATCTCCCCTTCTCACTTAAAGCTGCCCTTAGAAATGAGGATTAATAGTGGTAATATATTAAACGTTCTCACGAGTATCTGCACAAACACAAAATAAAGACAATAAAAGACAAAGAAAACCACTCTTACTGAGAGCACTGCTTGATAGTGTGGTGTGCACGGGCAGAGCTCAAGCTGCAGGGGGAGAGACGGGCATTTCTTTTTCCGAGGTACCTGGCCACGGTAACTATACTGTGCCTCCCAATTTCCCAGTCTGCGTCCTCACTGTTTATGGACAGAAACATGCAAAGAGAGGTTATGCATCTATCCTGAGGTGAACACTAATCATGATCAGAGTCACTATTAAAATTTAAGAGTTTCCAGAAGCCAGCCTCGTAAAACAGGGTCAGTACAGAGGTGAACAAGTTACATGATGTTACTCTACCTTCACATTTCATCATCTACCATACTTTTAAACTTAATTTTGAAAGATTAAAGATTCTGTACACCCTTATACCTGCCACTCATTAGCTTGTCATTCTTTCTTCCTTGTCTGTTATTTGTTAGGCATGTTTCAAAGCTTAGACTTATAAAACCAACCCTTAAACTCTTAAAGATCAAGAGTGAATTTTAACTGACACTAACATTACAATCTCAAAACTACAAACGACCAATCTGGAACATTTGCTTGAATTCTAATTTTCAGATCTCATAAACCTGCTAGATAATTGCAACTTATTTGTATTGGAAGGTGAATAGTTATTTTGTTTCTCTCTAATTGTCATAGTCAACAGCCTATTTGTGAAGATCATAGTACATTGAAGAGAAAGTGAATCTGCTTAACAAAACCATCTGTTATGCGGTTTATAAGATAAAAGACTTTAATAATTGCTTCTATAAGAGAATTTTAGTCCGTATCAGTTTCGAAAACGCAATAACAATTTTCCTTTCTGGTCTTTTTTTTTTTTTTTTAATGGGGAGTGGAGACTAATGCTAGTTTTTATTGGAAGCAATAACATGAAAATAAGAAGGGGTTGTGATTGAAATGGTTGACACTGACCTGTTGAAATGATACACTTTCATGTTCTGAGAATGATTACAAAGGTTTTGAAATCAAACCTTTGGGGTGAGGTATGACTGAGAGGGAAGAGGGCAGATGTTCTGTAATTAGAGAATGAACAGAAACAGTTGTTTCCAACAGTTCTCCATTTCAGCCACCAACCAGCAAATGAGAAGGCACACAGGAATGGACTAAGAAGGTGACTAATTTAATGAAGAGGTAAAATTAGGGGTTTTGTTGCTGTTGGGTTGGGTTTGGAGTGGGGATTTTTTGGCATGGTGTGGAGGAGTTTGTTTTGTTTTGGGGGTTCTGGGTGTTTTTTTCTACTATTCTCTATTTTAAAATGTCAATTAAAGTGTTGTTTATGTTTTGGGAAAAAAAACTCCAACTTTTTGAAAATACCTTTATTCTTAGTACAAGCATATAATATTCAAATAGGTTAAATGTGGTCCTCAGTGAAATATACTCTTAGTGTCCAGGTCATTATTTGGTTACAAATTAAATATTTAAATACAGATCAGACTTCTGATCTTGGCTTCCTAAAATTGAACTTGAGATCACACCATTGGCACAAATTACATTACTCTAGAGACACCATACGGAATAGCTCAGCTAGTGCCGATATTGTTGTCCAAAAAATTACAATATCATGGCACAAAGCCTTAAGGTGCTTGAGTGAAGCAAAAAAAATCTTTCTGACTTGCGTGAGCGCTGTGTGGATATGCCAACAATGCATGCACGTTCAAAACAACGCAAAGTTAATAGCTGACCTATCTATGTGCCAAGCCATTTCACATTGATTTGTGGGGTCAGAAGTAGAGATCATAATAATAAAACCAAAAGAACAATAAAAATAATACCAATATGATTAATAAAGTCATCACCTTCAAGAAGAAAAAAAAAAAAAAAGCAGCAAAAGTAGATCTGCTGCCATTAGAGATGAGTCCAAGGAGCCTAACTTAGGTATGAGGTCAAGACTAGTCCTCAAAAAGCACCAGTGAAAGAACAGGGAGATTTAGATTTAATTGTTTGGGTTATAGTAATCTCTAAAGTACTTCATTAACAACTGCTATGCAGCATGTGAGAGAAAGTTTTGTACACAAAAAGCAAGACTTTCCCCATATAGATTTATCACAGGAAAAAAAAAAAAAAAAAGAAAAATTGATGGCCAGCTGTGACTGTGGGATCCCAGGAGCAGTTGCTCATTTTTAACTTTCTGTCCCTCTCTAGTCTATACTATGACATAATAATACATCCATTGACGACAGCAGATTTCAGAAATGGATAAACTACCTAGAGAACTGGGGGAATAAATTCCTTTTATCATGTTTCAGTGGTGATTTTATCCAAAATTAGTAGGTGATACAAGATCTTTTCCTCTAAACCTTTCAGTTGCTTACGCTGCCGTTGTGACACATGGTAACCATAGAGCACCGTGTCTTCATTTTACGAGAGTACTGAAAAAATAACCACAGTGAACTGATAAATCCTGTGCATTGTTCTTGTTCCAGAGCAGCCCTCCTACTCTGGTGTAGGAAAGCTTTATAGTAGGCTTCCGTCATAATTCATAATATTGATTTTAGGTTTTTTAAATTCCTAATCCAACAGTTTTGAATTAAGCAAAGAACACTGCTCCTGATTCGTGAACTGTCTTAATACGTCGAGTAGGTATATATGTGTATAAGCTCTAAGCTTTACACAATACAGCTTGAACTCCTCACCTATCATTGCTAGAAACACTATCTTATTAACATTACATACGTCTACTCATCATTATGACAGAAAAACAACGTGATCATATTTACAGCAAGAGTCACAGCTGTGGGTGTCCCTTACAAAATGAAATTAGTCTTGATTTTGTGTCATGACAATGTTCATTAACGACATCTACTCTAAAAGGGCGAGATCAGACAGATCCATGAATCATTGCAACAACAAAAAATGAGTATCTTAGAGAGGGTCCACACGCCTCTCTCCTCTAGATGACTTCTCACATATATTAGATGGTCTTCATGTAAAACTGCTGGAATTTGACTCTCTGCCCTTCAAGGCAGAAACCCATGGAATACAAGGATGATACACTAAACACGTGTAGCGAACCATCAACAAAGGCTCAACTGGCCCTGTTGACCACCTGAATAAAAGTGCTACCCAGCTGGATAATATGATAAAACCTAAAAATAGGCAAAAAAACCTGCACATGGTCCTGTGCCTCCCTGTTTCTTTGAACTCCTGCTAGCAATAATTCTTCCGTCGGAAAGCAGCTAGGTCTGAGAAAGACCTTAGCTGAATTTGCAATACAAGTTTAAAATGCTTTATTTTGGAAGACAATTTCAACCTTTTCTGAAAAACTTACACCTGAAAATAAAGTTACCTAAGTTATAAAACATTTGAGGCAAGGAGCAGTTTTCTTCTGCATCTGCAAAATGGCTAATAAATTCTTGGGAAACGGATAAATAATAACAATTAGTATGATTTCTTAACTTCTCAAGCAAAATTTGAACATTTTAAAATCCAGGCAAATTACTTATCTATATGACATTGCAGTAACAAAAATAATGTAATTTATAAATAGCATAAATTTCTGTGTGAACCACCAATACTAGAAATATTGAGACAATAATAAAACTAATCTTTTTAGGAGCACTGAAGGTTACAGGGTAGAGATGTGCACAAATAAGTTTCAGTTTAGTTGCATATAAAAAAAAAGTTACAAGATAAAGTTTAAAAAAATTTCTAGGTTTTTTTAGTTAATTACTTTGCTGCTGAGAATGCAGAATATTTACAGGACTAACAGTTTAAAAACACATGCACTCAAGCATTCAAAAGTAGGGGAACTCATAAGAGATGGTAGGAAAAGCCATGTGTGCTTATTATGATCTGATTCGCTCTAATCCTTACCAAAATAACATCAGAGTTCATTAGTTTCCTTTTACATCAATGGACTCTTTAAACCATCAGGTAAGTTAAAATTCTAGTTTGTTTCTCATAGTCTCAGAGACAACTGGAAAGTCTTTTACTGTTCTTTATTCTCAAATCTGTGTAAAAGTTAACAGGAATGATCTGCTATCTCTTTAGTGAGGTTGATAGAAAACCTCTCATTTTAAATACCCTGTGGAATAACCATTACTGACACTAAACATGTAGTAAACCTGTTTTATTTTCCTTGAGACACAGACACCACTAAATTAGCAGTCTGTGAAATGTATGTACATACCTACACTATCAACACATCTATTTCTCAAAATATGTATAGCTTAAAAAAGAAAACCTATCATTAAGATTTATTAATTCAATTTTATGCTGAAAAAGAACAAAAATGCTGAACTTTGTATGCTAAAAGGTTTTGGTAGAAGACCGGTGTGTAGTACAAAAGATAATCCCCCAAACTTGAAGAGGATTGCAAACATAAAAATGCAGTGTCCGACCAGCCATCACTTCCCCCTCCGTAAGTAAAGACGGTAATATTACAGTTTCTGAACAGCTAGTGTTCACTTCATACTTAATAAGACGAGAAGCTTCATGCAAGAGGCCATTGCTACTGCTCAGTAGGAGCGGATGGACTAAACAAGAAGGTAGCTGTGCTGAAAGGTTGTGCTGTCCCAGCCCAGCCACCTTATTTCATACATTCTTGTGGCAAATGAGACAGAAAAATCCATTCAGAGGGTGAGAAACTACTTCAAGCAGGCATGCGGCAGGCTCCGACAAACCGCTCAGAGCCACTAGGAAACCTCCGGTAGGAAATATAGTAGTGGCGCAGGAATAACCCTTCAAAAAGAGGGAAGAATGATGGAAGAAGAATATACGACAGTCTCTGGGGCTGTTTCACGTATGTGCTATTCAGAAGTAATTCCACTGAAGTCAATTGATATTTATAAGCATAATATGAAAGTAAATGGGAAGAGCATTAGACTTCTAAGGATGTAGTTGCATGTTCCTATATCTTGGTAACAATGCATCTTAAATAGGTCTCGGCGCTCTTTCTTGTCTTGCCAAGTATTTATTGCTACCATCCAGAACTATAATGCAAAATACTTCTTGGTGCTGGCCCCTGAAAAGCATTTATGTAAACAACTGCAGATGTATACATGCTCACACGTAAAGCTACATGACACAAAAGAGAAACTACTAAAATTATTTTAAAAGGGAAAACGACAATCTTCACCAGTAAGAAATATTAAAAAAAAAAAAAAAAAAAAATCTCAAACACAAAACGGTACCCAGCAAAAAAACAAAGAATGCTTTCAATTGAACAATGGTTAAGGGTAATTTTTTGGAAGACAATCTAAAAATATATGGCTAGCTTCCTCTGACAGGCTACATTTTCAATTTCACACATTATGTGAGCTTGTGGATCAATAGCTCAGAAATTTTCCTGTTCACTCTAGTCAATTGTGCCCTGCAGTCTTGTGATGCTATGGCTGGGCAGGCACCCAATTCCCAGCTTGCCACTTCCCTGACAGATGTTATTTCCAGGGATGCTGATAGCTTCTAAAGAAAATGCCAAATTAAGAGAACTCGGTAGAGGCAATCTTGCCCAAAACTAGTTTGACAGAAGGAACCAGAAACCAAAGTGATCCAGTGGTCAATCCATCACCCAGCAAGCATGCGAGAGAAGAGAGAAACACTTTCCCAGCAGCCAACGTACATCCTACAGAGCTCAGGTCCTATGGGGTGCACCGCAGGAGCGACACCTCACCCCTCCTCGGAGCCACGGATCACTCCCCAACCCAAGGACTATTGAAAAGGAGAGGATCTCTAGGGAAAATTGCAGCTTCTTTCTTGCTCCAGATAGCTGTGCCAAAGCAGGAAGCCTCAGCCTGGGATCCTGAAAGCGCCTGAGGCTTTGACATAAAAGATGAGTACTTGTAACATGTGTGACATAATCCAGGTAGGTGGCCCCTTGTCACTGGTGCTTCAGTGCCTTATACCACCATGCGCATAAATCACCGATAAATAAAAGCAATGAGGATAAAATAAGGTGCAAACTCTGAAGAAATAAATAAAAACCAGCTTATACAAAGAACCAAACAAAACTTAATCATATACCTCTAACTTGAACTGCACTCATGGGCCAAACAGGTTTAGGATTTTTTTCCCTTTTGTTCAATTCACCATGAATTAGACTTTGACTTTAAAGTAACCAAGACTGTCATGGCAACTGATTGGCATTCAACTGATTTTTTAAAATTGATACATCAATTATTTGGGTGTCCTTTCACTAAATGACCTGAAAGACATTGTCATCACTTTCCTTCTGATGAATCACCTCAAGTTCAAGAGGAAGAGCTTTCAGGAGTTCATCTTCTCTGTGACATCTATGAGAGAAGGAAAGGCAATTTTCCAAAAGAGGAGGTGGAGCAAAATCTCTAGCATGCAAATGCCTGGAAGCATGCAGTCATGATGGATTACATACTGAGGAGCAGCCACAATTCGTAACTTTAAATCCAGAATCAGAGTCCACAGTCTGAAACATTTTCTCCCTGACACCACTGTAAACCTTACTGCGTTAAGCAAACCTATCAAACAGACTGTCACCGGCAAGTCACTGAAAGTATGACACACAAACGCAGCAGCGACGTCCTGAATGGTGGCAGCAGAGACAACACAACATCTGGCTTTGGAGATACAACCACTTACAGGCTCTTTAAAACTTCTTTCAGACTCTGGCCAGCTCTTTATAAAGGCACACTGTGTGTGCAAGTTGAGTCTTTTTTTTCTGCTGAGGTGACTAGTATGTTTGGCAGCTTGCAAAGATGCAGTGAAATTGATTTTAGGTTCATGCTTAATGCCTGTGACGCAAGTGGCACCTGCACACCGTGGAGCACAGCTCCCCCGGCGCTGACCTTTAGCCACGGCGCTCACGGCTCTAAATGCATCTCGGCAACCTACTATTTTGTGAAATGAATTATTAGATGATTACTATGGAAATACAGGACACTAGCAGAATATTAGCATAATAAAATATAAGCCAATAAATACAGCAGTTCCTTCTTGAAATATAATTTCCAGTCAAGCAACTATATAGCAATACAAACAAAACAAAATATAGGCAGTCTCTATTCCCTTTTAAATATTTAACATTTGAATCTTCTGGAAAAATACATTAGTGTGTTTGGATTTGGGTTTTTTTGTATGGTTGGGGTTTTTCCTAAAATATTGCCAGCTTGCTTTCCCTGCCCCCACTCCAGGCTCATAGCTCTTATTTCTCCCTGACAGACTACTAGCTGAATATCAAACAATCAGTGTTGATTAAGTTTATAAAAATGGAGTTCCTCATCTTCTAATCAATATTTTTGTTGAATTGTAACACTATAAATTTTCTTGTCCATTTACTTTATTCCCCTTCCCATACGAGCTAACCCTTCCCAACTAGTAGTTAGGAATGTAACCTATTCATACATTAAAATGATCTATTACCCAAATCCCCAGCGTGCTGTTTTCTGTAATAGACATTTAAGCACCATACCTTATATGCACACACAAATGCACACGAATGGATACATCACTGAAATCTTTTTGAGATTTGCCCCATGGAAACTACATGTATTGCTTAATCCCTCCCAAAATACTGACCTTTAATTAACCCGAGCCACAAATAAACACGCAAATCTGTATTTAAATTGCTTTCTTCTAAAATAAGGATGCTCTTGAAATTACCTCAACATCCCAAAGCCTGGATGAAGTACTGCAGAAACAAAGGAATGAGTGAATATTTGCGTACTGCAGCAACTTTTTTCTGAATAATATACATTACATTTTTGTCTTTATGCTGGTTCCAGCATTATTCAATTTACAATACAGAATGAAACTTCATAAAACTTCACCCACCTTGGCACGGTTGTATTCAGCTGTGACATGAATGGGAATGCTACAGAACTGACTACGTTGCTATTTTCCCAGAAGCATGCATCACATGAGGTACTAAAACTTCATCTGCTCTCCCTACTCCTCCCTCTACCATGTAAGTGAACTCCGGTCCATATTACGTATCACCAAGCTTTCTTACAAATGCAGGATTTCAGTTGTGCTCACAGTAGCATGCCTGTGCACTGTGAAGTGCATGACAGCTAATGACATATCTATTCTTGAATACTGTGACAAGTATTCTTGTGCTTATACTGCTGTCTTCATTGCCGCATCTGCCCAATGCCATGACCTCTGTAGATATGTCAGGAAGTTATATCAGCTCTTCTTCTGAGTGTGCTTTAAGATCCATATATTTAAAAAAAAAAAAAAAGGATTTATCTTGCACAGCTACAATACAAACAGCTTCTCATGGAAAAAAAAAAAAAAAAATCAGTGGGTAAATACTGCCTTTTATGTTGACTGCATTTCATTCAGTGACCTGTACTATATGTGCTAAGGACTCCCCTGATGGAGGGCCAAGAGTCAAAGGGATAAGCTGTGGCAGAAAACACTACCAGCTGCCACACTGTTCTTGACCTACAAGCAACGTGCTGCTCTACAAGGATATCGCTACAGAGAAGACACTGTTACACTTATCAGAAACCTCATAGCTTTCCTCTATCATCAAAGTCATCTCACATCAGCAGAGTAGATGGGAGGAACAAGCAAGGAGGAGTTCCAGTCTATGCAACAATATTGATATCAGGATTAAGAGGTTAAAGCTTGAGCGCTCTGGTACCCATTATCTCTTCAATTACGTGGAATACACTCACTGTCACTCATAAAGGACAAAATATTGGGGGGATCTTGATAGCTTTTGGTCGGTTCTGGTGTGTATACAACAAATCAACAACTGCTCAGTTAATATACACAGAACAGTACAAGGAATATGTTGGAAATATGCAAAACAGTGTTTACACAGCTTAGAGAAAATCATGATCGACTTTTACAGAGGAGATGTTTAGCTTAGGACTTGATAATTCTCGGTTTAGAGTACTGAGTGTTAAGATTAATTCACACCCAACTAACTATAATTTTCTAAATTATAGAGTACCACCACATGAGAAAGTACCATATTTCATGTCTATGGATGAAGAAAATGCTCTGAAACACATACAGTACTAAAATTCTTATCACAGACCTCAATCCTTAGCAAATGTCTGCAACACTTATGATACCGGAGTAAACGTAGTCACTCCAAAACAGAAGTTATTATTGCAAGGAATGTTTTATAACACACAGAGAAGCACTCTTAATTGATAACTTCATAAAGCCTTTAAAACATTCAAAACAAAGGTGGTGGTGGTACGCACAGAATCAGGTACCTTCAAATATATTGTGAAAAGTGTTCGCATGTTTTACTATGCATACTATCCATCTGCCTGACTTCAGCTTGTGAAGCTTGTTATATCCTCAGATTAACTCATCAAGTAATTATATCTCAGATTAAGATATCTGGGTGAAAAGACACCTGATTCTGCTTTCAGCTTCTCCATTAAGTTTTCTGTCATCATTGGCCTATTATTGAGATGGGATTTGTAACGGAGCCTAAAGGAATTCCACAGGGAAATTCCAGTGAAATTCTCTGACAAAAGAGCATCTCACTTCTTTACATTTCAAAAGTCTCAGCCATAATATTCCACGGCATCAGTTTCACCATCTGCAGAATAATTTAGTTCTGAGACTCACAAGACTCATGTGACAGAATTAATGTTCAAAATTGACTTCAACATTTTATCCTAGGAAGAGTATAACACAGTTGGATGAAAAAGTACATGTATTTGAATACATATATGAATAAAATTATTCTTAATTCTAACAGATCTATTTCAGCATATATTTAGAAATCTACTACAAAAGATTATTATCTCCCTAGTGCATTTCACCGGTGTCTAAAGGAGTTTAACCCATTAGGATATGAAGCTCACTTTTGCTAATGAAAACACAATATCTCTCTCAAATGTTTCTCATCTTGGCCATGGGAAATGATAGAAGAGGCGCACAGACCAAGAGACACCAGAGAGGTGAAGCTGGTCATGTTGCTGAGCTCCCACGAGCAGCAGTCTGCTTCAAACTGAAGAGCTGCCTACAAAGCGCTCATTAGCAGTCAAGTCCTCTATCCACGTACGGAAAACTTACATTGCTGTGCCCTTATATACACATACAGTACATATATTCCATGTAAATGACAGCTAGTCACAATTAGACATACAAAACCCAGAAAAAAATACAAACATGCTCGGTTATGTGTTAAAAAGTTAGGAAATGCCAGAACTTTTGTGACTTGTAACTCTGATTTGGTCCTATGTGGAAATATATTGTGCTCCACTCTTTTGTTATATGGCTTTTCCATACATTTTCTTCCACAAGACCTGCCTAATTTAGGCCATGGGTATGTCAAGTTCTACAGTCGCCTAGGAAGAAAGGGAATGGAGAAACTTTGTGAAGAAAGAATTGAATGTTCTTTGAAACTTTTAAAGATTCTGCCTTTTTCAGTTCTAAAACTACTTTCTCCTTTGCACTCCCCACATGTATACTGACCGCGCATATGACTGGCACAGAACTAAGCATAATAATGTTTTGATATAGTAACTTGCACTTCAGTTCCCATTAGGGTAATGGTCATTTTGGATTTATGCTTTTAAATATCCCTAATGATAAAAGTATTACTGACAACTGCAGCTGACTTCAGAGTATACGCTGGAGGAAGTATGGGACTCGAATCAGACAAAATAGCCCGTGAGAATGAAAAACACAGAACCTACATGTTTAAATGATCGCACGAACAAGCATAGTTAGGAGACCAGAGTCAGGGAAGGTTTGGTTGTTCTTAATTTATATGCCCGTTGCTAAAAGGAATGTTTGGATGACCAGTTACAATACACAAATAAATGGGCTAAGGATTAGAATTATTTTTAAATGCAAAATACGGCCCTAGGGTCACATCAATTAAACTACAACAAAATCCTTTGGAAAGATGCAGTACAGAGCGTGCCCTGCCTGACCTCACTGGTCAAAATTACTTCCATACACAGGCTCCAGAATTAGACTTCTCCCACTAATCTCATCTTTTCACTGACCCCCAAAGAAAGGCTTCTGATTTATACATACAAACACACACGCATAAACATGTGGGCAAACACCCACCCACAAATACATGTGTTTAGGAAAAATATAGTGGAGGTAAGCCTTCTCTTGCTGTCATAAATTAGGACAGATATAGAGATCTTGAATACTCCTGAGTCATGAATGTTTGAACTAGAACCACGTTATTGTCCTGGAAAGTGCATCCTATGGAAACTGCTACTGCGTGATTAACTAGCATCCAAATCCCTGCAGAAAAGCAAAACAACTATTCTTAACCATAGCAGAATTCCTGCTATGTATTTGTATTAATGGCAGGGAAGAAGAGGACCATCTGCAGAGCCTTCTAATAGGCAGCCTCAATAAAAAACTATGCCAACAATTTAAACAAGCACATTTTGTTGCTCTCTTAGAAGCTGTGCAATCCCTGCTTTGGACACTGTAAGACATGAGAGCAAGACAGTCTAAGTATGGATTAATTCTGCTTTTGCTTTCAGCACTGCATGCGTAAAACAGCAATGCCACCTCCACAGGGGTATATCGGAACGATGGCGACGCGCACAGCTAGGTAGCTATCAGACAAACCCTGACGGAGCAGAGCAGATACTTATAGGATGAAAACAAACTACCAAGGAACGGGAAATGCACTATTTGAGTCCACTTCCACGAACACTTAGTTTACAAGTCAAAAGGAGCCAATGGAATCCATGGCACAGAGCACTGATCCTCAGTCTCTCTGTGTTGTGACCTGAAAATTCAATGATGGTTTTCATACAAATAAAAGACAAATAGCATTTCAACATAGTAGGTGGTCATTATCAACTGTGATGTACAAGCGCTTCAAAGCTTGAAACACAGCTGCTTATTGCTTATTTGTAAAGAAATACCTTTTTAATAAGGATAAAAGGAAAAGAATGGATACAGATATGCATATAAATTTACCCTACATTGAGCTAGGTTGCTACAATTTAAAACTGTATTTGATGTAGTCTAATTAGAAATATTGATTAAAATGAAGCCAGCTCACTGGAAGGATGATGATAATAGGCTAATAATAACAATTGATTTTGCTTTGATAAATGAGCCAAAATGTGAGCTGAAGGTACTTAGATTTTGACCTATTTATAGCCCACATTCCCTTTCCTTCTGTGCTTTGTTGAGTTTCTGAGATTTGTCCAGAATATTGTTAGAATGATAAATCTGAAAAACACGTAATTCAGAGAAAGGTTTTGACAACAGCCGCTTCCATGATAGCCCATTTTGAAATGCAGAGTTGTTGGGCCCCCCCTTGCTCCACTCCAGCTTTACTGAATTACATGTAGTGTGTGAGCAGCAGTAATAGTAATTAAAAATAATGAGGCCTGCTAGGTCTGCTAATTCTATTATCTTTATAGCATCAGGCTTCAAGCAACTCACCAGCAAAACAGCCCAGATGAGAAATCTCTTCAGAAGGTTCAGTGGTTGTTTACAGTGCAACAGGATAATATTTCCAGCCTGGAAATAAATAAATAAACAAATAAAATCAGAAAACAAAATCAAAAGCAGACATTAGAGGACACGGTTCAGGAAAAAACAAAGGTTAATAGGTTGATAATTGGCATAAAACTATTCTATTATTTTTTTCTCCCCACAAGAAAATATAGGGTAACTAAATAAGGTGCTGTATCATTAATTTTTTTCATTTTTTCGCAAAAACTCTTATTTCTTCATGGAGTAAAATGAAGAGTAGAGTTTTGCATTCTCTGACTTTCTGTGTACCCTATATTAAGTCAGTGTGAAAAACGTAAAATTTTTCAGGAATCTTCTGTTACTTTCAGCTTCCGTGGAACAGACAACACTCTTCTAACTTGCAGGGTGCTAAAAAGTAGAACTGAGGCATAGGTCTAAAGCAGGACTATAACACAGTAGGTCCTTTGTCTCTCCAAAACTTAAGCATCGAATTTTATTTGATTGCTGCTACACTCTGATACTGTCTCTGAGCCCCACAAGCTACAAATGATCAGGAGGAGAAATTTTTTTGCAGCTCACTAACACTTAATTCCTTACATCACAAGTGAAACAGCAGAATTTCAGTTCCTAGGGTTTAACATTTGCAAAACAACTTTCAGAAGATGATTAAACATTGTGCAATCTTCTTGTTTCTGCAGGCAACCAAAACCAATAGCCTTCTGGAAAACTGTGAATAGGCACCCTCTGACTCCAGCCTCATTCAGCAGCTCATTTGTGTTCACTGCATCACCAGCTCCCAAGTAACGTCTTTATTCACCGTGACTGGAGGCACATTTTCAGTGTTAGAGGTGAAATGTGCACGTGTGTGTGTGTGTGCGTGCACACAGGCGTGCACAGGGGGCTGGAGGCGAGGGAGCTTGCAGTAGTTAAAGTATCAATATTGCTCGTATGTTGTATCACAAGGTTTATCAAAGGAAGACAGTATGGCTCTGGTTACAGCATTTGGTCTCGCTACAAGCATCCTCAAATCTCCTTTGAATCACAAAGGTGACTGATCTTGTCCAGAAAATAAAAAAGTAGCTATTTCAGAAGATGATCACAGTGCATCACAGTTTAAGCACATGGAAACTACACATTACTATTTATAAATGTTTCCCAAAAACTTGATCCTCTTGCAGCAGACTTTAGAAGGTAATCCAAACTGGCAGGCACTGCAGTAGCAGATATTACTTGCAGACTTGGAGTGGGGAATAAAATTCAATATAAAAACATTCAAGAAATGGAACCTGTATTTTACATGAAAATTTAAGTAGTCTTTTTTATTATTATTATTTTTAAATGGAACAGAGAACAGAAATACAAAAAGATAACAGTTTCTTTCAAGTATATTTTCCTGTTGCTTGGAAGATTATACAAAATAATGCCATTGACACTAGATGCCATATAATTTTGCCATTTAAATGGCAAAATCAAAATGCCCAAATATACCGCAAAACAGATTTTATTTGCTTTTTTTTTTTTAATTTCATGACACCAACCTCATTTCTTTGGAATGTTTTGACCAGCTTCAGGTCTTTCCACAAGTTACTCTAGGTCGTGTTTTAGGATATGCTTCATTTTTAAGATACATCTCTTAACGATAAAGAGTTTGTAGGTTTACTCTTTTCAAATGTTTTTTTTTTTCTTCTAAGTTTGGTTTTTTTTTTTTTAAGATAACAACAGAGCATACCTAATAATTCTGGGAAAAATATGCACTTACCTTAACAGACAAAAATACAGAGAACTTTTTCAGGCAGATATTTGTACTCCTGGATCAGGAAGATAGGCAGCTAAATTCACTATGAGGTTGCTTAATTAAGGGATTAGTAACAATGAAATGACTGCATCTATATGCTGTGTAACACAGCAAAAAAGGTAAAAGAAACAAATAATAAGATAAAAATTTAAAGCTTTGCATGAGAAATAAAAAAAAGAGAAACTCACACACACTTAACTATTCGATATGCAAAAAAAGGACATTTGCCTTGAGACAATTTTTCCCATATTTCTTTTTTTATTTCCCACAGCAACAGAAATATCTGAATAATAATGCAGATTATATTTATTTCGATAAACAACATCCTTTGCATGACTTGTTTTCTCCATGATTTGCCACTATTCTTTCAGTATGCATATCTTATACTCCTATTTCCAGTATTTCTATAAAATCATCAGATTTTACACCACATCTTTTTGGTACATACAGTATGTATGTAACCTCTTCAGAAAACGTGCCGGTCTGCCCTAGTTGTGTTGCCATCTGTCTGTGGATTCCTCCACATCAGAAGCCACGAGGAGGTAACAGAAAAAGCAAAGGTTAGAATCCAACAACAGAAATTGAGGAATGTCTTCTATATATTTCTATTAAATAGATAAGAAAAATCTTGAAATTCTGCACTAAAGCAAGCAAGAAAGAGTGCTGCCTATCTGAAATTGCTAACTAACCCTCTGGGATCTGTGCATCGCTTGCTAGAAACAGCCGGAGCTGAGGGGGACCTGCAGAAGATGCTTACCAGTACTTTTTACATCTAGCAAACACAGCACCATGAGACTCTTCCAGCTAATATGGGCTCTTGACCTCCTTTCTTTCCAAAGTGCATAACCCTGTTTTTGTGAGACTCAGGCAAAAATCTACTACCCCATCTATCCTACGTCCCTACTATCAGTACGAACATTATCTAATGTGCGTGTTGTTATTTTAGAACATACTCACAGAAGAATCTTCATGTGGTTCTCCACACATCCCTACATGAACATGGACTTTGTTTCCATCTGTTTGGAAAACAAACCAGGCCGGCCTTGGTCCTCACATGCAGAAAAGCAAAGACAATTCAGCGCTGGGTGTTTCAAATACCTTAACAGACCGAGATAAGTTCAAACACAGACTTCCAAAAATATAGATCAAAGCACTGGACATGCAAGCGTAGGAGCAGAATCCTCAATTATTTTAATGGGAGTTTTGAAAAGAGTCTAAGTTAAGACCTGTTGTGCATTTGATTTAGCAGTGGTTGTTCAGTTTACCATCTCATTTTTTTTTATCTTCAATACCCTTTTCCTGCTATGTCATGTATCATACTCATAATTGCTGTGGATTGGAGAACACCATTCTGTGGATTGAGTGGAAATAGAAAGCATAGGAGGAAAGCCACAGATAATTACACTGGTTAGCATTAGTCAGATTCCAAGGTAGTACTGGCAGAGAAATGCTAGAAAATATGAAATTGCATCTCAGCCCAATGCTGGAGAGTTGCTGTATGGAATCACAGGGAAGGCGCTCAGGGAAAAATGTATTAAAAACCAAGCAGTATGTTCCAAAGAGAGGCAGCCCATCCCCACTCCCTTTGAGGGAATTGCAGCGGAGCACTGGAACTCCTAAAGGAAAAATTCAGAAATTTCAGCTATAACCTCCGAACAAACACATAAACAACTTCAATTGAATAAAATTAAAAAAATAAATAAATAAGAGAGCAATAGACCCTTCTGAATATGTGGATTTAGGCAACAGAAGCAACCAGTCTCACTAGCGCAAGAAAAGAGCACAGGGGATATGTATGACTCCAGTAAAACAGATCATATATCCATCCTCATTGGGAACTTTCACAGCAATCATCTGCGCCATTGTTACTTTTAATTAAATGCACATTAACACAATTACAATAAAAGGCTTTTGTGAAATACAAGCAAAATGACATCTTACAGTACTCAACATGGTTCATTTGTAAGTAAAGCATAAAAGTAATAATTAGGGAGTTAATTATAAAATCATCTTAATCAAACAACATTACAAGCTGCCACGTGAAATGTGGCCCTATCTTCTGTTCCCAGTTCTTTGGGCTGACACTAACGACTGTGCTATGTAACTTGTGCTGGATCAGGAACCTGATTCAACCGAAAACTTACCAAGTAGAAAGGTCTGTTCTCAGGGTGGGTCAGGTCCCTTGTTCTAGGTTCAGGGCACGATCACCCAGGCACTCACTCAAGCATGCGGGAGGAACAGGGCAGCAGCTGGCAGTGGCAGGGAGGAAGGGTGGGACTGTCCCTTCCAACAACACTGCAGAATTACACCAAGTTGAGCTTGCTGTATAACCTCAGCCTGGGCATCTGATCTTCTCCAAGGCTACAATCAGACAAACAGCACTGTTAAAAAGGTTCTGCTCCAGCATACATGAAATTCTGAAATCTACTAAGACAAAGACTTCTGTTCCTATCAGCAAAAAGGCAAAACCAGTCTTTTCAAATCGATAAAAGAATTACAGAGAGGAATTGGCTAGGCAAGGACGATTAATGCGTTTCTCAGTTATGCCTTGATAAAAGTTCACTCCCCTCCACATAGTATCTGCTTACTTTCCAGATGGAAATAGATGAAATTAATTGGGCTAAGCATGTTTTGTTAATGGCACTACAGAAAGGGTACCCACAAACCTACAGTGAACAGGTACAGCAGCTATGTAAGCGAACTAGCTCAGCAAAGGACTTTCTGTAGAAAGCCCCATTTTTATACATACCAACTACTTATAATTCTTTCATATAAAGAACAAAAAGGGAATATTTTTCTAAATGGCAACAGCTTCTCATAAGCTCTTGACTTACACTATAGCCAACCTTTTTCTGTGATTATCAGCCTCACAAGCCAGAATTTGTCACTTTGGTATGGAGAGTATCAGTTTTGCAAATACAGTGCTATTATAACTGCTTTCTGGCTCTTGTTAGTGGAAATTTTAATTTGCTGAGGTTACATATGCCAGAACTGGTCATTCTTCTAAAAGTAATAGCATACATGTTCCCCAAATCCTACATTAATAGATGGCTTAGAAATACATGCAGTTATGGGAGTCCTACTGAAGACAGCGACAGAAAAAGAACAGCCAAATTCCAGAGTTTAGTCCCCAACATCGCCCAACGGTGTTTAGTGAGGATCCCTTCCAGTGGGTCACCAAAAGACATTCATACTCTTGCAAATAAGTCAAAAAATCATTGACTGGTGTTTCCTATTAGCTCTAGGATTAGGAACATGCATTCTCTGAACATGTGCCTAAAATGCTTTCTTTTCATGCTAAGGAGATGGAAATTGGCTCCTTTACACATGATGGGCCTCGGTCTGATATCTGTTAAGTAGAATTAAAGCTTATTTGTTTTGTCTGAATGACTACATTAAGTTGAAATAGCTGTCACTGAGAAAAGCAGATGCTGGAGCTGGCCTTCCTAAACTCAAGGCAAAGTCTGCCATGAAATACGACTTTTTTTTGTCTTGTCTTTGTACCACTATGTCCTAAACCTACACTGTTTGCAAAACCAAAAGTAGTACCACAAAATACATTTGCTCTACTACTTGCTAAAAATGACTTGCTGTATCTCAGACTGAACACCTTGATTTGCCTTCAACACAAGCATGCAGATCATAAAAATAAAAACCTGTACTCATGTCCTGTACCTTAGCAGGCCTGCCAAATTTTACAGAATCTTATGAGATTCAACATCTGGAAAAAGGTAGAACAAACACTGCCATTAATGTAATGTACAGTGTGCTACCAGAGCAGAACTGAGGAGACAAGAATGCTCACGAAAGTCACCTTCACAAGTGAAAAGAAATTCAGCTGTTCAGCGTGGTGAGTGCACCACTGAGGGCCCCATTCTGGTCCTGACTTGGCATGATCCGAGTCCTGACTATGCCTGTCCTTTCCTCCACCCTCCTATTCATCCCTGCTTTTTCCTTTTGCCGTCATTGGCACACACATGTAGCCACGCCAAGAACTGGGTTCAGGGAACAGATTCAGCTGCACATTAGCTGGGGAGGAGGAGAAACAGAGACAATGAGGGTCAACAGGAGCAGCCTGCAATTAGATTGACTTAAACTAATCTTGAAACAATACCTTAATACCCAAAGAGTCTATTCTTCTTTGTATCTATCAAGATGTGCAAAGAGTCAGCTACCCCCACTTAATTGCATAGGCATAGCTAAAAGCTATGAATGAGGAAGGAAGGAGATAGCCTTCTCTGAAACTTTATAATGCAACCTGGTGCACTGTAGACATAATAAAATTATTTGCTAAGCCAGTCCACACATTAGAAGAGCAGCTGCCTAGTGCCTAACTATGAAATTACTCTGCAAATGAAAAGCAGGAATAAAGAGTAGCCAAATGGAAAAATACTTCCTGACCCAGCCAAAGAAAATCATTTACAACAGTCTCCCAGCACAGAGGAAGAAAAAAGGGTGCATGCACAGCACTACGAAACTGAACTTCAGGGTAGTCAGCACGTAATTAGATATTTCAGTGGGTGTTCCAAAGACAGTTATCCAGGGGAAAAAGAGGTAGACCTTTTTATACTATACAGTTTAATGAAAGAGGATATTCAAGATCTAAAATTTGACATCAAGAACAAACAACTGATAATGTATTAATATTTATATTCATGTAAAATCGTCTGTATCTCCATACCACCTTTCATTCAGCAATACCCAAGTTCTTGACATATGGCATACAACTGTTGCAGACCAGGGTTAATTCTCCAAAGTCAATAAAGGGACTATTTTATAAAGTTAGTCCATCCCTAAATGGAACTTACAACATTTTACAGGCATGGAAACAGTCACGTATTTGCCCCATCGTGTGGCAAGCAGAAGACCCTAAGGTGTCATTTCTTCCCCAATGAAATAAATACTAAAAAATCATATTGGCCTTCCCTTGTGTTTTTCACTGTAGTACTTAGATTCTCAGCAAGTTTAAATTATCTTAATTTTAATTAACTTAATGGATCTATAGCAATTTACTCCTGCAAATGATGTGCCTTAAGTATTCTGATGCACCCATTCAGCTGTAACTAGAGGAATCCAATTCTAATTATTACCCTCACTTTTTTTTTTTTTTTTTTTCCTTCCCCAAAAGCTAGCTTTACACTTTTGCCCATAACAGCTGTGGGACTATGGTAAGTAAAAATAAGTGCCTGCCTTCTTAATCTTGTCATCACATGGCTAATTAAAAACATGTCTCCATTTTGGAGGCCCAGGCCTTAGAAAAACACAAGTTTTGGCAGACTCATCTTAGTTGCTAGTGCATGTTTATTCATGTTATGCAGTTTTGGATTGATAGCATTCTGCACACAAGAGGAATAAGAGACATAATATTTTCTACAGACACACACGGAGAGAGATGAGAGCGCAATTTGCACTGTACTGCCCACACTGTACACTTAACAAGAAAAATGCTGTTAACATAAAAATTCTGTACCCAGCTACCATCAGGTTTTTTTCTTTATTTTTTTCCAGCAACTCTACCAATTTAATAGAAGCTTCATGTCTTTCAGATGAACCCTAAGTATATACAGATTGAAATAAACAAATATAGGGACCACATATCATCTGTTGACCCACTGGTTCTCCTGGATGCTGCAACTGAGACAAATACTACTGAACATTATCCCTGAATCACCATGGGACAACCAAGAAAAAATTTTCTCAAGGTCGTATTTTAAGATCACAGCACAGGTAGGGATGGAAGACAATTCCCCCAGACTTCTAGTCTGCACCTCAAACTTTTGAGATCTGCATATTTTTTAAAAGAGATCTGGAGTTTCAAAGGAACTCCTTGTCTCTAAACTGGAGAGACATGGATTTGATGAATGGACCACTCAGTGGATAAGGAATTGCCTGGATGGTCAGCGGCTTGATGTCCAAGTAGGGAGCAGTGACAAGTGGTGTTCCTCAGGGGCTGATACTGGGATTGGGGCTGCCAAACATCTTTGATGGCAACATGGACAGTGGAATCTAGTGCACCCTCGGCAAGTTTGCTGATGACACCAACGTTTGTGGTGTGGTTGGCATGCTGGATGGAAGGGATGTCATCCAGAACGACCTTGATAGGCAGGCCCATGCAACGTCATGACATTCAACGAGGCCAAGTGCAAAGTCCTGCACGTGGGCCAGGGCAATCCCAAGCACAAATACAGGCTGGGAAGAGAATGGATTGAGAGCAGCCCTGAGGAGAAAGACTCGGGGGTGTTGCTGGATGCGAAACTCAATATGGCCCAGCAATGTGCACTTGCAGCCCAGAAAGCCAACCGTATCCTGGTCTGCATCAAAAGAAACATGGCCAGCAGGTCCAAGGAGGTGATTCTCCACCTCTACTCCACTCTTCTAAGACCCCACCTGGAGTATTGCATCCAGCTCTGAGGCCCCCAAAGTAAGGAGGACACGGAACTGTTGGAGTGAGTCCAGACAAGGGCCACAAAGATGATCAGGGGCCTGGAGCACCTCTCCTGTGAAGACAGACTGAGAGAGCTGGGGTTGTTCAGCCTCTCTGGGGACACCTCAGAGCAGCCTTCCAGTACCTAGAGGGGGCCTAAAAGAAAGCTGGAGAGGGACTTTTTACAAGGGCAGGTAGTGATAGGACAAGGGCGAATGGCTTTAAACTGGAAGAGGGTAGATTTAGATTAGATATTGGGAAGAAATTCTTTACTGTGAGGGTGGTGAGGCACTGGGACAGGTTGCCCAGAGAACCTGTGGATGTCCCATCCCTGGAATTTGGCCCCATCAAGGCCAGGTTGGATGGGGCTTTGAGCAACCTTGTGGGAAGTGGAGCAATCTGGTGAAAAGTGACCCTGCCCATAGCAGAAGGGCTGGAACTAAATGATATTTAAGGTTCCTTCCAACCCAAACCATTCTATGATTCTATGAACAACAGATACACCTGAATTGTTGATCACTGCTTCAGATAAGGATCCAGCTCTCCCTAATTTCCAAATCCAGTTACTGGATGTGTCAAGCTTTTTCATTGCTTAAGTTCCATGAGGTATGTGAAGCTCAAGACTTGGCTCTCTATGTGAACACTGCAAAATTTATACCTGTCAACAAGGTGGTTTCAGTGACTCAGTAAGTGATAATCTTGCCTCTACTACAATCTATAAAGAACTTCGTTCAGAAAAATAAAAAGAAACACCTAATTACCTTTAAAATGTGATAAGAAGAAGTACACTGAAGTATTAAACCCATTCTTATTTGTACATATTTTGTCAGTTAAAATGTGCTAGCCCTCTTATCTATGCAAATTATCATTTTAGAATTTGTCTGCGAAAGTTAAACGCCTCCCATCATGTTGCAACATAAACCATTTCAGCAGGTTATTTGGATTTCCCATGTAACAAAAAAATCATGTCATAGCGCTATTGATAGTGAAACAGCTGGTATTATCAAAGATTATGCCAGTCAATATATATGAAGGCACATGTTCCCAGGACTAGATAGAACAGAATACTGAGAAGCTGCAAAAAAGACATTTAGAAGCCAGTAATAAAAATTAGTTGATATATGCTAATACGAGAAGGTGATATATGTTTCCCATGGTGCATATTGTTTCTTTCCACTCTTCCACTTATAAGCCAGGGGAAACATTGACACACACAAAAAAAACATAGCAAAAAAAAAAGTTCAATCATGCACAAAAAATATAATTTATATTTTTTAAAAAATATCTATAGATATATTTTATTTGAGACATTCACCTTTTGACTGCTTGAGATGCCTGTCTGGAAATGTGAATTTTCAGTAACCACATCTACTGTGAAGCAGGAAACTGGCAAAGTCTTTTCCTATGGAGTGAAATGGAATGAAAATGAGTTCTATAAGCTCAGCTGTAGATCACATAACCCAAAGCTGACTCAATTTCCTTCTACAGTTAACAAATTTAATCAACACCCTGTCACCAACTGACTTTCTGAGTAGACTTCTGAGATTTTAATGAGCTCAACTTAGAAGTGCCAATGGACCAATATGGATGTGGGAATTAGTCAAGACTTCTGCAAAACAAAAAAAAATTACAGAAAACACACTCTTTGGCAGAAAATTTACTCAAATTTATCTGAGAATATGGTGTGCTCTGGGTGGAAAGTAATAAAGCATTAAATTTTGGCAGTCCTACTGAAAAAATGCCAAGTAGAGACATTAATGTAAATAATTAATTAAATATGTTTTAAAAGAAAAAGCAAAGATAAATTTATTCTGTAACTTCTGATATTCCTTAAAATTCTAGTGAACACAAACTGGTGGACAAGAATGAATGTTTCTTCCGCCTAAATCAGAGGAGATGTGGAGGGAGCCCATATACACCTTAACTAAATTACAATCCTCTTCTCAGGAACATCTTTGTACACATCAACAATGTTCTATTTCACTTGTTTATGAATTCAACCCTTAAACTTTTCTGAAATGTTTCCGAGTACGTCAGACTTTTGCTGCTTTGATTCAGAATAATAACAGATTCTTCCTTGTTTTATTCAGACAAGACACAATATCACAAAATCTGAGAAAATCCTATTCTTAACAAATGATACAATTGAAAAATATAGCTATAAGACACTTATCAGGAAATTTTTACTGGGATACAACTGAAATCGTTCCTGTGTTTCAACAGATTTAATATTACAAATTCTGGAGACATTTAAAGAAGAGAGTCTGAAAAAATAAACTGGAAGAAGAAAAAAACAGCACAGAGAGCATTATTGAAGTGAGGGTGGCTGATACAGTTAGAGCTGAATAACATATCCAATTTCCAAGTGGGGAAAAAAAAAAAAAAAAAAAAAAAAGAAACATGACCCTTTTAAGAGATACTTAAAACTTATTTGAGTTACTGAGCATGTGGAAATCCAGTCATGGAACCAGCCCTGTTATAAACTGGGCAAACTCTAAGCAAAGGAACAGTCACCTAGCCAGAGTATTCAGTGTGAGCAGATGATGGACACAGAAGGACCAAGACGTGGGTTTAAGGCATTTCAGTATCTTCATGCTTTCTGGAGAGATGATTACAGTAATAACTGGTTGTTTTGGTTGATATTACTGGATGAAACATTGCGGTACTTGGCTAATTTTTACTCAGTTGAGCTGCCAGCTGACTGTATGGTAGTCATTCAGTATCAATTCAGTTTTGGCCCAGGGTTTTCATTACTGAATTTCTTTTTGGATAATCTCAGATGTGGTGAGAATGCCTGTATGCTAAGCTTTCTGTTGGAAGGCTTTTTGTACACATTTATGGGAGCTTTCATGTTTGTGACTTCAAGCAGAGCATTATTCAGTGTTATAGTGAACATAATTAAAATACACAACTTTAAAAGTTCAGGGACAGTTTTTTTCTTAAATAAGACTTGCCAGTTAATAATACAAAATATTAATAACAGGGTTCCTGTTTCCAGAGAAGCCTACCTTCAACCCAGCCAGGCAAAACTACAGCATCACTCACCTCTGTCCAGCACACAGCAACCTGGCTCTTGCCGCTGACTTCCTACCGCGGTGAGAGCACACTGCGCCAGCTTGTCACTGTGTATTTGGACTCCTCCGAAGGCCAAACTCAAAATCATCAATCAGTAGGAGCCTCTTGGCACTCTGTGAAGCCGTAGCAGGAACAAAAACAGCCACTAGTCACTGTTTAATAGGCTTTTCAATATAAGTGTGGTGAATGATATTCTTCAGCTTGCTTCTGCCCCCTCTCCCCCACTTTCCTCATCTCCCAGGGAAGAGACAAAAAGAGAAAACCAGTAAGGTAGGACACATGGTAGCTGCTATCCCATCACTGACACTGAACTGGGCCTTTAAAATGGTGCCTCTAGTTGTTAATTGCAAAGTCCCTACAGAACTGTCATGGAGAGAGACCAAGGCATGAAAGTAATGCCAACCTAAGGAGCGACGCTTTTCCCTCCCCAGTAACTAAAAAATTTCAAGTCTTTTCTTTGTCTCTTCTGTGTCTTTTTCACATTAAGACAATCGATCCAGATTGTCACATTAGGTTTTCTTAGCAGCAAAGTGCGTGCATGCTTGTACCAGTAAGGTGGCTGACAAAGGCAACTTCATAATGTATTTAGGCTAAGAATCTTTACCCACATCCAACAGCCAGCTATTGACATTGATTTGAAAAGCAAGCAAAATTTTTCATTCTTCCACTACCACCACTGAGATATATGCAGGTTAACCATCTAATAACAACTTCCCTGATCACCTCTAGCTCAAATAGGTATCACAGGTGTAAGGTTTGTACTCAGTCTCATATTTGCAGTTTGTAAAATTGTTCGGGGTTTGTTTTTTTATTTTGGTTTGGTGTTTGGGTTGTGGGTGTTTTTTTTATTTCAAAACAACTGCTAAACCAAGCTGCACACATAATTACTAGATCAAATAAGTGCAAACTTCATCTGTATGTCAAGCAGTTTGTGCTGTCACAGTCAGAGTAAATGGGCACGAAAAGCCAAGGTTTTGACAAACTCCTAGAAGTCCCCTTCAATAAAATCCAAAGGCTGTTTATTCAGATATGTAATAATCCTGCACATTCACCTACAAGAGGACCTTTTGTTTAGAAGGGCTCTTGTTTAAAAAATTATTATCGCTTTCTTGAATGTATTCTGAACTTAGGGAATTTTTTTCTGAGAGTTTGATTACAGATTAATTCTGCTGACCTGCTTTAAAGCGCACATTCCCAAATACTGTCAATGAACAGACCAATAACTTGATTCAGGAGGGCAAAACCTGTGTTTTCTATAAACCAAAATTGATCCTTCCATGAAAACAAAAGGAACAGGCAGCTTTGTTTTCAACAAAAGACAACTTCATCCTGCAGACTGTTCTCTGCAGACATTAGATAACAGATTTTCCTTTTATAACTCATGATAATTTATGCCTCATCAACATTGTAAAGGAAAAATGACTACAAAATTAAATTCAGTCCAATGGGCAGCAAGAGCAGCCCATTTTTCTCCTCCCTAGATTTGTTTTTGCGTTGCTCTACAGTTTCCATGCACACTTCATGTAACATTGAAAGAAATAATGAAATCCCTAGTGAGGGCGTTCACTATTTTCCAAGGTGAATATATTAGTCGAGGAAGGGATTGGAAGGATTTAGAGACTTGCTCTAAACTGGGGAACTGGTGAATAGTTGATGGCCAGAGAAAGATACAAACTCAGCAGGTTCGGTAGGAGCGGGAACAGCTCAGAAGTCTGGGAAGTAATGTAAATGACAATGATATGGCCCCTGGTCCTGGGTCTTTAGAAGACTTGTGCCTTTCCAGGGAGGTTGTTCCACAGTGCCACAACCACAGGCTAAGTTTTTCAATTGCACTTTTTCAAATATAATGTGCATGTTAATGTAAATTATTGATCTTTCTTCTTCACATCAGTAAAAAAAGAAAATGCATTACAGTAAAATAGAGTGACAGGACACAAAAAGTGCACAGCGAAAACAATATAAATGTGAACAAATGCATACTACGTGCACACTTGAAGTTCATCATCTGGGACTTCAGATGGCTAAGATTTTATCTTTTCCTGTGATTTTCCTAAAAGCCTAAGAAGAGACTTTGCAAATATATATGGTACAGATGGAATGGAAAACAGAGCCAGTCTCAATGACTTGCAGGCTAGTCAAAAAACAGCAGTAAAATAAGTATGCAATGAAGTTACTTTAGGATAAAGCTTAACAGATTAACTATTCAGTCACTCACGTGAGGCTAAGTATTGTCCCAGGAAAATGAGACAGAGGCATAAATTGCTGCTTCAATTTAAATGGAAATCCTAACCACTCCTTTGGCTAATGCTTTGCACATATGTCAATGTCAGTAACGAATTTCAAAGCAAATCCTCTGTTGGGTTACAAAAATGCTGTGAAGACCATATACAATCAACTGTTCTTCCTACTGAAGCACCAAAATCAGTAACAGAGACTGAACTAATTTAAAATCACACTCAACACCATCATGTTCATATATACAACCAGATACACGTTGTTTTTCTTTTTTAAACAACTGCGACTAAGCGATCCAATATTAAAAGACGACAGAGGGAGGAAATCCTTTCTCAAAAACTGATTGGCAAAATAATTTATAATTAAATTAAAATTAATTTTAAAAATTTAATTTAATTTAAAATTCACTGTTATGCAATTAAAACATTAAATCAATCAATCAAACCATTAGCAACCAGTAAGTTAAATCAAAGCAACTGTTGCAGAAACAGTTCAGAATGACAAAGATTCATTGATAGCTTTAATATTTACTGTGAAAAGTAACACACATTCAAAGAGGAAACTACTTAACAAACCAGATTAGGTGCAAAATGGTGAAAGAAACCTTGCTTAAAAAAAAAATGAAACAGCTAAATCTGGATGAAGTATTAAAGGTCCAATTTAGCAGAATAGTTCAAAATGTATTTTTAGTTAAATCTGAATCTTTGCTTATTGCAACTCCATGCTTTCTATTTTTATACTGTGAAGGAAGAAAAATTGCTTTCCTATTCATCGGTTTTAGGAAAAGTTATTTTGGCTTCTCAAAAGAAAAAGATGGGGCAAAACAACAGACTTAAAACGAACTCTCAGGAGCAAACTCACCTCTTGGGTAGAGCTGATATTGAAAAGACAGAAACATTTTCATTAAAACAAAGTTTAGAAGAAAACTCTACTGAGATTCGAAGTGCGGACAAACCCCACTGTGTAACTTACAGCTGTACTGCCCCAAGAAGTGTGACTGCACCAGTGCAATGTTTGGCAAAAGTAATAAAAGAAACAAATTTCTTCATAAATTCTTAAAAAGTTCTGAAAAAAATCTGGCAGCTCCCTGTCCAGATCCAGTGATGGCACAGCAGCCACCTTAGAGACTCTTATCAGACTATCTGCTTTTCCAGATGGAGCAAATACGCATAAATCAATCTCTTCCAGTCCAAAATAGAAGTATTCTTCCTAGTGTCCTCTACTAAAATTAATACTATACCTATTAATGAGTATGAACAGCACTTACAAGCACCTGCATTAGGGTGTAAAGCTAGTTTTAAATGTGTGTGCCTGGTCCCTTATCAGTGAGTTACAGAGGGCAACTGGTGGTTAATGTCTCATCTCCCGAAGAGAATTCGGGATGAGCACTATCAGAGCCACTGCAAAATGACTTATCATCAAACCATCACGCTCCCATCTCAGTTTACAAAATGTAAATCTTCCACATAGGGAGGCAAAGAACAGCAGAAACTGACGACACTGGTGGGTCCTTTAACACATATGGATGGAAAAAAACAGTCATTTAAAATAATTTCAAAAAATCAATCCAGTTGGCTGAAGTAATAATGTTAAAAAAAGAAAACAGTTGCAGGGAAGAGAAAGACTGCCACTAGTAAGCTCTAACTTCACTTTAAAGCTGATTTTTCTAAATAATCTTATACTAAGCATCCCCTTGCCTGTTCATGTAAATGTCTAAAGCCCTAGAGAGGACCATAAAGCCATAAATAAGCAAGTGCTATTTAACCAATAAGGCATGACACACAAATAATTTCTGGACCATTAATGAATGTCTCAGGTGCATTGTAAAGCATGGGGCCAAAGGTCTAGATTGCCTTATCTTTCTCATAAAACAGGAATTATGAAAAATGTGGGAAGAGGATATCAGGGAAGAGTCATTCTCCTGTATTTCCAGAGGGATACCATGGTTAAAATACAGCTCATAGCCAAGGTAAAAGCTCTATCTTTCATCAAAGACTAATTAATTTCTTGAATATGAAAGACGACTTGGTTTAGGTTTAGGTTTAAATTTAAAGGTTTACATCTCACTAGTCACTAAATTAATTTCTAACTTCTCATGCAGTCTAGCACAGGAATTTGAGGGCTTTCCATTCTCATTCATACTTACCACCAAACCAGAGAGAAATCCAAACTATTTGAAGAAACACCTGCAGGAACCAGAGGTCCACAACCTTTCACAAAGCTATACCAAGGACAGTTGCTCAGGACAGCAAGGAGAAGGAAGACTCCAGTCTTCAAGAGCAGAACTTTCTCAGGTCCCATGAAGCATTTTGATGAACTATATAGTCACCATCTGCATTTTTCTCCTCAGTGGACCAGTCTGTCGCTGGGTTTTTAAGCTGATCCTTTTTGGTCTTGTACTTACTACAGGGCCTTTGTGTCCTTCCCCTTTGCACGCTCACTATCTGCAGGGACATTTCCCCCTCTCCCTTGTAGCTGCACCACAAAGGTAGGGTGTTTGCAATGCCGTTACAACAGTTTGCAACTTCCAACGTTACAATCAAAATCTAAAAGAAATCTTAAAAACTATTCCCCAACTTCTAAATCTTTTGGCAGATTGATTCAACTTATACTTTTATTTCAGTGGTAGAAATCAACAGTAAGTGCAGGGGGAAAAAAAAGTTTTGCCTTTTTATTTGGGCAACATAGTAATTTTCACATCTCAATAGTACATATTACCAAGCAAATATGTTACACACTTTTTATTTACCATTATACTATGGAGGCAGATAATTATTAGAATTAGCATATGATTAGGATTATAAATTTGATTTTTTTAAAAAAAATTAGTTTATACTATTTTTTTAGCAGGGGAATTATAAAAGGTAGGAACC
This sequence comes from Ibycter americanus, assembly GCA_035590275.1. Lineage (NCBI taxonomy): Eukaryota > Metazoa > Chordata > Aves > Falconiformes > Falconidae > Ibycter > Ibycter americanus. Next base: position 43,342,838 of record JAVJGI010000065.1, read on the forward strand.
TTTATAGATAATTCAGCTAGATAATTCAGCCTACAGAGCATTCAGGTTTCTATGAGGTGTTATTCAGATTGCTACCATGTTCATCATATACAGAAGGCAATTTTGTTTGACAGCCCTAATGTTTAATTTCTAGTAAGTGACTTGTTTCTCCTAACCGTGTATCTGTAAAGAGCTAGGAGAAAAACCTGAAAGTAAAAGATATTCTTATATGTTTGTCTTTAATTTCAGCTACAACAAACTACCCAAAGGATTTTATCTGACACTTTAATCTCAATATTGATTAGGGGAGATGAAGGAATTTGTTGAGCTTGTTTTTTTTAAACTGTGATTTTCTACATCGACATTATGACTCCCATTTGTTGGCTGTCTCAGATACAGATCAACAAAGAAATATTCAGTTCTAACAAACGAACCAACCTCCACAGGCACAGGGAAAAAGCCAGAAAGTTAGCCTCAGTCCTCAGCCCATTCTCAAAGTAACCTGTGAACAGAGCACTTTATTAAATAGATGTGACTGAGGTTAGAGGGGAATAACCCTTATTCTGATCTCTTTGTAGGTGGAAAGCCTCATATTATCCAAACTTCCCCATTCCAGAAGAGAAGAAAAAAAACACCTAGCAAAGAACTGTGTTCTTTCAGTTCCCTATTTCCTTAAATTCCACATTGAAGCAATAGTTAACTCCTGACCAGTAACTTAGCAGCACATAAAATAGTACACTGGTAGAGTAGCTTCGGCAAATGTTAAATAGCCTATTCATCACAGGTTTTTGCATCTACTAAATAAATATTTCATATTTCTAAACAAATGTTTGCTAGTCTTTAAAGCAACAAAATAGTTAAAAGTGCAAAGCTGACACCAGGCTGGATTAAACAATTTCCCAGCAAATTACCCAGCAAATGTCTGCAGGGATTTCTAGCGCACACCATGATGTCACACAGCAGCTGTACAGGAGGGAGCTCTGCTGAAAGGCCACTGACAACACACAAGACACACTGGGGAGAATGTTCTTTCTGACTGGCTTGCTAATCCTCCTTCTCACAGCTGACAGCCCTGACACCTCAGACAAGGCTGCAAATTAACTGTCATTATAAAACGAATGAACAAGAGTTCCATAAAGTTGAACGGGCTTTGAGCTTATAAATTCTGCTGGCAACTCGTCTTTGAGCAAGGGACTCATAAAAACTTTTTTTAAAACGCATCTTTTCTAAGAATTAGCATCCCTTTTTCAGAATTTTTCGACAGAGGTTACAGGTCTTTTTCTTTTGTTTCACATTCTCATGAAACAAGTCATCTGCTAAACAGCTTAGGTCTTAAAATGCCTGAACGCAGAAAGAACACACACATTTTTCTTCTAAAAGCCCTAACTCAGTCCATTTTAAGATTATTTGAAGCAGGGTTGAATTCCCCCTATTTTGAGAAAGAAAAAAATATTTGTAACCAGTGTTTGTGGGACTGAAAGTGATTGCATCTTTGTCAGAGCCTTTTCAAAGAAAAACAACTGAAACACCAGCAGTCTGGGTAGACAAGTGGCCTCATAAGGAAGGGTTACTGGATAGTATTCTGCCACAAAACAGAAGCTAAACATGCTTTGTAAGAAATTCGTTTTTACAAATTGCCTGAAAGTTGTCCTGCAGGTACCAGAGGGCAGAGGAAAGAGGGCGCTGGCTAATGAACCATGGAATTATGAAAGGTGGAAATGAAAGAGACATATTAGGTTAATATCCAATTGTGCAAGAGCTGTACATGGTTCCCTAGGGTACGTTTTCCTGACATTTTTCTCAGTCTCTTTTAAATGTCTGAACCTAGCGGGTTCCTATCTCTTCTCTTGAGATTCAGTTCCACTGTCCAATAAAACTTTCTGTCAGGAAACTTTTCTTGATGTTCAGCCTAAGTTTCTCCTTTCTCAATGACAATACATTGTTCCAGGTTACAACCTCTCATCCCTTTGCAAGCAGCAAAATTATTCTGATTGGTTAACGTTTGTCCTTCACAAATAGTTATTAACAATTATGTTCTTAACTCTCTGTCAGTTGGCCAAGTTTTAAACATATAGATCTCATAAGTCAGCTGTGGTGCTAGTTTTTTCTCTGCAGTCCCTGAAATTGCGTTACATTTTTTAATGCTGAGATCCCATACAAGGGCAAAGGTAGGCAGGTGGCTTACAGGCTCTCTTCCCCCAAATAATCTTATTTCTTCCTTAAGTAAAAATTGATGTTTTACTGAATTAAAAACAAAAATATATATATTTCCACAGCTGCTCTATCAGGATTCCGGTTTCTCAGTTTCTGCTTTAAATCTAGGAGATACACACCTTTCTTCTAGTTTAAGACAATAATTTAGATTACAATAGCCTTTCCACTGGATGACCATGGGGCAAAAGCAACTGGCTGATAATATTTCAGTCTTGCCATTCTGAGCTTTCCTAGTGTTGTCAGCATAACCGCAATATAAATAGCTATAACATGCTGCATAAGTATACACTGTACAGTCAAAACAGCTGTTAGTAGTGTATTAAGTACATACGCAAATCTTCACACGAGACCAAAAAAATCCAGCACACAAGCACACACTTAACCGAAAGTCTTTCAGAACTGATCTGCCACTGCATTTGCAGGTTAGTGGGACTAGATTTGCGAGGGTTTTTGAAATAAAACCTTTGTATTTTTGTATGTTCTTTCCTAATACTCATTCAAATCCAAATCCAAATTCCATTCTATCACAATATTTAATTGCCTAATTCCTGGCATAATCTTGGCACACATAAACTAGGGCATGAATTAAGATACACCATTTTGAAGCAGCAAATAAAAATTTATTTAATTTTAATTTGCAAAGCAATTTTTATTTACCAGCTTGGGTAATGTCCTTGGAACAGTCACCTACATAATAATCTATCATAGATGTTGATATTTTTAAGCAATAAAATTTAATGTCTGCCAAAACCATGGTCTTTGTTAAAGGAAAAATAGACTATAGTGCACAAAGGAACTATCAAACATACTAACGGAATAAAGATAAAAAAAATATTTATGAAATCTATCAAGTTTTTCAGATTTTTAATCTCTTTTGTTTTCTTATTTGTTCCTAGAGATTGTAAACTATGGGCGCTCAAATTTTTAAAAGTTTTCTACTTCAAATTGAAGATTGAAAAACAAATTCAAAAGCTATTCTTTAATTTTAGATACCCTGCTTTTATATTATTTTCTTCTCATATACCCAGTGAGAGTCAAGACAAAGGAAGTATTAGGGGAAAAAAAAACACCAGCAAAAAACTGTATACATTTATTGTTGCTCAGTAACAGCCACACAGAAGACCAATAGACAAAAATTTGGACTAACTCTGGACCAGCTGGAAAGGGAGGGGATCTTTGCTCAACAGGCCAGGTGCATTGCAGGCTGGCTGTGGGCTTTGTCTTTTTTTTTTCTTTTTCTTTTTTTTTCCCTTCTTTTTTTTAATGCTGCAAACAGGATACTTAGCCTTCAGTATTTTTCAGTATGACTCCTTCTATGACTTTTTTCCAAACCTTTACCATATTTCCTGTTAGATTTAAAGTATTAAATAGCAATTTCACATTGCATATAGGACTGTGAAAGTAAAGAACAAGCATCATTGCAATTACCTAAAACAGAGTTATAAATAGGAATGACAATGAGAAAGCTAATGGTTTCATTTACCTGCCATGAAAACTGAGTTGACTCTACCCAAAGCGCTGTCAGGGTCAAAAGGCTCTGCAGTTTCAGTCGGTTCCCACAATGAAGAAGAAAAAAGAACATTGCTTGCATTAAGCCAACACAATGATGCACTTGCAGTGGAAATCTGGAACAATGATAAAGAAGACATTAGGAAATATTTAGCTCACCCACCTTCACAAGAGAATTCTGCATACCAATTTACAATGAAGAGGATTAAATGGCAGCTTATTTAAGGTCTCTTTCTGCTAATGCCATTGCCTAAACATGCGCTTTCTTTATTCTTCACTCTTTTCATTCTCCCATACTAATTCTACTACTTTACTAGGACAAAAACATATTTTAATTTACATTTAACTAACATTAAATTTCTTGGTAGTTGGAAGCATTTAGGCAGTAGAGAGGAAACAGAAAGCATATGCAAGCATCCGAAAAGTTTCCAGTTCTTTTACCTTCTGTACTTTGTGCTCCCTCTGTACAAACACACACATTTAAATATCAATTTACCTTCTGTGCTTCCTGTGCTCTCTGTACACACACACACACACACAGAAATATCAACATTTTACATTTAATAATCTCTGGTTTAAGGACCTCATGAAATCACAAAGGCCAAATTGTTACAGCAGTAGCTAAAGCCAGTTTGGGAAATCAGGCTTGGGTGAAGTTAGAATGGACTAGCTTTAACGGTAGGTAAAAATGCCCCAAAGAGAGTCTAAAGATATAATCTTATATAACAACACACAAATGCATAATGGAAAAAGGCTTACAATAATACAAATATATTTAAAATTTTAAGCTTAATCTTTAACCAAATGTTGGGAGAAGAGATGGCATTATTGTTATTTTTAATTGATGGGATTGTTCACCTACCAGACTACATGTTCATGATACGTGACCAGACCCTGAAAATCATCAGTAGGATACTGAGGTTCTGTTTACTGTGTATCTTCAACAGATCTGTACAGACCCATTTCCTGCCCCATACGTGGGAGAGCTGAAGCCCGGGCTGGACGCCGGCTGTCCTAGCTGCAGCCTCAGAGGCAAGGCAGGCTGGCAGCCAGCAAGCATTCGGAAACTTGCAAAACAGACATGGGCCAAATTTCTCCCTCTGAGGACATCACTGTTGTTGGCTATTAGTATACCAGTGACTTCCCCCCCTTTTAAATTAGAAACACGCTTACAAGAATTATCCAGACAAATGTCTGAAGAGCAGAGCAGGGGCCAGAAACTTAATTCTAACCACGTCTAACCTTAAATCCGATGGCAATTAAGACTAGCGCTCTGGTTTATTCCTTCTTTTTTACACAGTTTATTGACCAATATCCATCTTCATGGATCACTGAAAGAACTCAGTAGGCTGCTGAGTAAAGCTGGAAGGCACAGACCATTCTTTGCTTCCAGTCTTGCAGCATTAAAAGTGTCATTGTATACAGTTAAAAGCTACTGACCACTATTTTTCGCTTTGGAGAACACAATACAAAGGCCTGCTCCAAATCTCATTGTATTTTCTGGATTTGTATTCATTTGACATTACACGATTTTTGAATCAGGCTTTACATTCACAAATATCAGAGAGTATTGCTGAAGAAGTAATGCATGTGAAGTGGCCTGCAATCCTTGAACAAAGCAGACCTTGGTCCCCCCATCATCATTATTCACCAGGCATGGCAGAATGAAGGGCTGAAAGGATCAAAGAGCAGAGCAGCAGCAGTATCTACTAATAATTGACAGGGTAAGCAACACCACTAATCAAGGCCAAAATACAGGACATCGTAAAGGACACACATTCCGGTTCTCTGGCTTAGCTGACATCATTTAAACTGGGACCAGTCAAGCAGAACTAAGGAAGTTTTAAGTAAAATAAGCAAAAGCAAAGTTTCTCTTGCTGAGATTAGAAATAAAACTGAGTATGAAGCAACCTCAGCTAACATCATGCTGCACCGATATTTTCTGAACCTTCTTCTTGCATAATAGATAACTGATTTCATGCATAAAAATAGGTGTAGCTTGGGAAAATTAACACCGTCATTCACATTTTACATTTTAGATTTTGCATTTCTTGGCGTTTTCTTTAAGTACAACATGAAAAACAAGTGAGGCGCCAGTAGGTGGGAAGGGGATGAAAGAAGTCAACTGGTGCTCTCCTTGATTGTCAAAGGAAATGGTTGAGAGGAAAGCATTGGCTGCTGTCCTGACCAATATTGACTTTCGTTATCACTTTTTCCTGAATTTGTGTGCTTGTCAATTCAACCATTTCTGCAGAAGCAAAATGTAACTACACTTTAACTTCTAATTGTTTTTTATCCTGAAACAACAATGAATTTACTGTCATTCAGTCAGTATTCGTTGTCTTTAATGTTGAACAAGAAAAACACTTGTCCCTGTGACTAGAACCCTCTGATAAAAACTAGTAAAAGGTTGGCAAACTATGAAGAATTACGCTCTCCTTCTCCAAGGAACAACTGAGTCATTTAGATATACCAACATACTTCGAACTTGACTGAGAAAATTCAGCTCTAGCACATAAGTAATTTAGTCTCATCCAAGCACTGACTTCTCTACCTGAAGTGTCAAAAACCATTTTCCCCTAATGAAAGCTAGGATGGCCAATTATGTGATATGAACCTTGTACCTTTTGCCTACCAACTGATACACAGAGGTTAGCATAAAACCAGCATACAATATTTTTCTTTACCAAACTAAAGCTTTTAGCCTTCATCAAAATATCTATGTTCTGCAGCAAACTTTCTGAATAATACAGTCCGTTTTCCAGGAATAAAGCCAGCGTCCCCAAAGCCAGCTCTTATAACTGCTAAACACTTGCAGATACCTTTCAAGCATTTTCACTAAACAAAGTACAGTGGGACAGTTTGCTATTCTGAAACACGCTTCAAAGGAATTTCAGCTGAATAGACTAAACCGAAATATTCCACAGTCTCCGTTTCAACTGTGTTCTATTATTTAATTATTTTGTACAACTCTATAGAGATAATTAAAGTTGCAAATATCTAAAGTCTTCACACTAATATGTTTCACAGTCAGGAACAGTAGACAGAGCACAATTTGTCTTTTTCATGGTTTCCCTGGAGCCACTGTAGGAAGCCATGCTATGTTCCGAAACCTGGTTGAGATCCATAATTGTTTGTAATTATTCTCTGCAATATTCCTGACAGCTGAAAATACCCTGCCTACAGAAAAAAAAAAGCCGAGAAATAGATGTCAGTGAAAACTGTCTAGCCGAAAGCAGAACTGCCTGTTCCAAGCGTACCTGGCAGAAACACATGGGCCCAATAACAACAGGAAGTTTAAAACATCCAGAGCCATCTCACAATTAAATATTTAGAATGATAAATGAAGTATCATACTAAACACTTAGCATTCAGGTAGAAAATTACTAAGAAAACCACTTTTGCCCATTTGCGGTTATCTGAAAGATCAGCTTCATCTTCAATGTAAGGCAAAACTCATTTTTGATGTAATTCATTATCCATTGACAAAGAGGTTGCAGCAGGAATAAGTGTGACCCATTCCCTTTAGAATCCCTCAAAGTCTTTTGCTTTTTTTCAGACTAGCCCTCCAAGCAGCAAAATGCAAGCACTACTGCTACCATTTTTCTGATTAAGGATATATTCCAAATGAAAGAAGTGTCACAAAAGTCCAAAAGTACATCTCTCCAAGTAAACATCACAGCCTTAGTAACACAAACATTTCTGTGTTTCTACTTCTTCAAGAGGAACTGTGAAATCAAAGGCGATTTAATCCCTTTTCTTATAATTCTAGGGCTACCCAAGCCATTGATGTATGATCAGCGGTAACTGTAGCAGTTAACGTTATATCCTCAAGTTACTTGGCTGAGAGGGCTTAGCCGAGTAAATTCCTAGTATTTTGTTTTCTCAGCCAGCCTGTAATTTGCAATGAAATACAACTTCACTCTATGTTATTATATCTAAAGATTTTAACGCGATTCATAAAAAACTGTATTCCACATGATAGCAGCTTTGGAACAAATGAAACAGAAGTAGCATACCTCTCCCATTCAGTTTTGCGGTTCTGGTACTATTTCTTTTGTAAATTAAGCAAGCACAACAAGAAGTTAATATCTTTATATTTGATTACTGTTCTTTTCATGATAGTATGCCTGCCACATCTGGTAACTGAGCTAAGAAGTTTTACTATACCAACAAGGTATTTCTGTCAAAATTAGAGGCAAAACAAATCACATCTTGTAACGCTCACAGTCAGATAAATCCCGTCTACAACCATTGCCCTTCACGTAAAGCAGCAGTAGATACTGTCACCTTCTGAACAACCTGATGCTTCTCCTGCACAACTGATGTATTTTCCACCATCCCTTCATATCCCAGGTAACTTCTGTGCAAATGAAACTAAATTAATTTCAGCTACTAGGTTGCAGCTCTGAACATACTTGGTTACATCATCATACTGATATTATGGCGGGAAAAAATTAAACAGAATAAGCAGATTTATTTGCCATTCATGGTTACTACTTAATGCAATACATTACTATTTTGTGCAATACCCAGCCTGATGATAAAAGAACAAGAAAAAATCCTTTGTTTTGTTATGTTTGATCTTCCACTCAAACCGAATTTAATTTAAAAGTATAATAAGCCAACAGAAAATATTTTTCCCTAATTGAGATGTACCATCTGCTGCAGTAATCAGCAAAACACATCTCAACTCATTTGGATGTTTGATGCACTGTTTTTGTACAACTGACAACAGGAAATATGATCGTGATTAGAATACAAAGTAATTTTTGTCCTAACAGTATTTGTTTTACACGTGTTCAGTGAAGCTCCTTCTGGTAAAGCTAGCTCATCCTGCTTTTTCCTACCCCAAATATGTTTTAGAGGTATTGCATTCTCAGAGTCTTTAAAATAGGGATTTCATCTGCTAGCCACTGCAAAAAATGAATTTAAGTGAGTTTTAGATGGGGAGTTATCTGAAAGGAGATATTTTTCCTTCATAATTTTCACAAAGATTACCCGTGCTGATGACTCACAGAAAGATCCATTCTAAATTACTTCTCTGTAGTCTGAAAGGTTTTCCATTATTATTTTTTTTTTAATTCAGATGCTCTTATTAAGTAAAATATTTAACATTTGGGAGTGGGTTTGCTCATGTGAAACAGGATTCACTCACTTCACATACCAAACCAAACGCGGTTCAGAGGTGTGAGTTTGAGGTCCGTGCTATTTTAGCTCGAGTTAACCTATCAATATCGATCAAGCCTTGAGACTATTTTGGCCCACGTAGAGCCATGTAGAGACTTTCAGAAACACAGTCTGAACCCTGCAAAGTGTATCAGTTAGAAGAAGAGGAGGTTTTCAGAACAACCCGCATCTGAGAGAGACAGGGCTTCTCTACCAGAAAATAATTTTAAAACTTAAGGCAAACCAGCTAAAGGAGTAACATTAAAGAGAATAATTTGAAGTTGTTGTACATTAAAAAAAAATCTTCCCTCATAGGAGGATTAACTTGCTGTGAATCAATGGCATTTTGTCTTAACCTTCTTGTGTATTTCTCATAAGAAAAGGATTCTGTCTTATAGGACAAGGATAAGATGGGGACATTAAAAAATCATAAAAATAGAATTTTCCCTTTGCTGCCTGTATGAACGGCTCATGAAACCAGTCTTCCCTTCCTCTTAAACAATTAAGGATCACTGGCAATCAAGACAATCAATAGGCATTTTCTGTTTCATAAGACAGTTATATAACTTGAGATTCTCAAGGGTTACTTTTTCTGGGAAATAAAAATTTTAGCTCACTATTCATTTGAATTAGCTTGAGTATGAAGTTTTACTTTATATTCACTTTGATTTTATGTGAGATTATTCCAGATTTACATTGAAAAAGCTTTTGCATTTGTACAGTTAGGTTTCATGTTCTTGTCATGAAAGAGGGACCAAAGTCTGGCACCACTTCTAAGGATGGAAAATGGATGAAAAATAGTTTTTCAGGCACTGGGAAAGCTACATAATGACCAATTTTTTTTTTTTTCTTTTCTCTAACAGAAGATAATCAAGAGAAAGATAAGAAGAGATGCACAAATTTCCTTTTCCTTATTTTCCAGAACCTGTGCAAAGGAAATAGGACTTCAGAGCTCTGGTCCCTTAAGTTCTCACCTCCCTTCTTCTCAAGCCTTTTTTTTAATTTAAATTATCCTAATTATAATACGCAGGGTTTGTTTTGTTTTAATTGAGAGATATATGTAGAAAAAACAAAGGCTTCAAGAGAAGGTAAGATGGTGTAAGGAGACTTGGGGATGTATACAAAGGGTCATCTAGCGTTGTAATATCTTAGTACCTTCCAGTAACAATAATTTTCAGTACCATGCTTTTCCACATCAGATCACAAAACCTGATGGAAATTATTCTATTTTAAATGCAACAGCCATACTGAAAGCAGAGCAGTTAAATAGTAGCAAGGTTCAGAAGAGAATCAAGTTCTTCCCTTCTCCCCCTGGATAGCCCAGAAAATTATTACAATTTATACTAATTATTAGTTAGTTGCTAAAATAATAACTAGTATAAGAAAAGTCAAACATTGTTCAGTTCATCAAGTGATAAATTTCAGAGGTTTTGTATGTTAACTGACAACACTGCTGTTAAGTTCAGCAGTCACTGAGACAATTTATTTCAGTCCCATTTTGGGGTTTTGTTTGCATTAATACAAGACGTTTCGTATTTTCAAGTTTACAGTGAGGATATACTAAACTTTCAGATTTCTGAAAATTGTTTACTTGTAACTATTTTTTAGCTGTGAACACCTAGTATTTTTTACTGATTTCTGGAGAACGATAATGTTCTTCACTGAACTTAAGATCAAATTCTTCACTTCAGAAACACACAAAATTAGAGCAAATTTTATATATTTCAGCATTTTTTTAATGTGTTTGAAAGAAACATTAATCCCAGCCTTTGCAAACTCCTAGTTCTAATGCAATAAAAGGCATACAAAGAAAACTGTATCAGAATAAAGTATTTTGTTTCTCAATTTTACATTATAATTGAAAGAAAGCAAAGATGCTACAATTATCTAGATGTTTATATGTAGATTTACAAAAAAGAGAAATTTTAATATTTTTTTTCAACTGCTTATGTTTACTCCTGTATTATATCACTTGGGGGGAAAAAAAAATACTTTTTTTTTTTAAACGCAGGTATAGTTTCTGGAATAATAACTTCTTAGCCACTACACTGATACTTTTGATTTTGCTTCCAATGCTTCCAGCTAAGCTGACTGCATTCCACTAGTGAAAAAATATAAAATGCTTGTCTGATATTTGAACCTCTTCTGCTCCTTTCCATCGTGGAAACTACTGGTGTGTTAGCTGTGCAAAGAATAATAAAATTGTTTAGGTTGAAAAAGACCTTTAAGATCAAGCCCAACCATTAACCCAGCACTGCCAAGCCCACCACTAAACCATGTCCCTAAGCACCGTATCTACACGTTCTTTAAACACCACTAGGAATGGTGACTCCACCACCTCCCCGGGCAGCCTGTGCCAGTGCTTGACCACCCTTTCGGTGAAGACATTTCCCCTCATACCCAATCTAACCCTCCCCTGGTGCAACCTGAGGC
>JAVJGI010000065.1:43355046-43383740 GCA_035590275.1 Ibycter americanus
TTAAGGTATTTGTAGACATCGAGAAGATGCCCCCTCCGCCTTCTCTTCTCCAGGCTAAACAGGCCCAGCTCCCTCAGAAGAGAGACTCTCCAGCCCCCTCACCATCTCCGTAGCCCTCTGCTGGACCCTCCCCAGCAGTTCCCTGTCTCTCCCGAACTGGGGAGCCCAGAACCAGACCCAGCGCTCCAGATGCGGCCCTCACCAGGGCAGAGCAGAGGGGGAGGATCACCTCCCTGCCCTGCTGGCCACGTTCCCCCTAATGCCCCCCAGGGCACCATTGGCCTCCTTGGCCACCAGGGCACACTGCTGGCTCGTGGGCAACTGGCTGCCCAGCAGCACTGCCAGGTCCTTCTCCGCAGAGCTGCCCCCCAGCAGCTCAGCCGCTGGCATAAACTTGCTGAGGGTACACCCTGCCCCCTCATCCAGGGCACCGATGAACAAGTTGAACGTTATATGTCATACAAGCCTGTCACATGAAAAAGCAGGTTTTCTGTGTCACTCAGAGTCAATAAGGCTGGGCAAAGGAAAAGTCAAAAGAAAAAGAAAAAAAGATCCAATAACGATGTCTGATGCACGAGCACCAGCTCCAACTTTAAAACTCTCTGTGGAAGCATGGAAATCTAACCATGCAACAAACATTATTCCCAAAATCTGAGTTCTAGTCTTATACGGGGTTGTATGAGTTTAAGTAACAGATGTTAGTTAAATTATACACAAACATCCCATCTTCCATAGTTTCCTTGTCAATCTTTACATATAAATAACAAACAAGCAGGCTACAAATCTGCTGTACTTGTAATGTGCTGAGCTCTCAGCTGTGTCTCCCCAGACGATCTGCGGATACAAAATATGCAGAAGTCATTGTCACCCCCACAGAGGTGAACGCTAGCCTTGTGTTCAGCATCTCAGGGTCCTAACTTGGGGCCTATTAGCGAGAAGGCAGACTGCTTTATTATTTGAAAAGCTGTTCAGCTGTGATTTATGGCCTTGTATTAGCCTCCTCATCTTGAGATATTAGACAAGCATACTTTGTCATGGACAATCTGAGGTGGGGAAAACATACAGCATTCATCTTCTCTTGCCATCTAGGACACTTCTTTTCATCTATTGTTTTTTCCTCTGGCATATCATTTCCTTGTAATCAATTTAAATTGAAAACTTTAACGACCTTCCCCTGAGCATTACACCGCCTTTTCACCTACTCTGAGGGGGTTTCTGCAAAGAAATTAAAACACCAAAACCTTGCAGTTTGCAGCATTTTCTCTACAAGAAGACATCCGAGTCTCATCGGTGATTATCAAAGGATTTTAGCTAATTACCAATTAGGCAGAGCCAAAATAATTTGTGTAAATATTTCCACATTTTAAACTTCCATAGCAAATAAAACTTTTGTTTTATAAGACAGGCATAATATTTTTTTAGAAGTGATAAGAATTTACAATTCCCCTGGAAAAAAAAAAAAAAGCCACAGGAAAAGCAGAGTAAAAAGGTTTTAGAAGTCAAGAGTAAAGGTTTCTAAGACCATAGCTTCAGGAATAAAAACTCTTCCTGGGATTGCAAGAGCACGTCGAGTTCTAAAGGGATTACTGCCAACTGATGGTGGGGGTTTTGTTCAGTTTTTTATTTGCTTGGGGAGGTTTTTTGGTTTTGTTTTTAAAAGTGAGTCACTAAATGACTGGTAAACCAAAAATAACATCATACAACATTGGTTTGATTCACTGAACAGGATCAGGTACCAGTAAAATGGTACAAAGATATTCCTGTGCCACATTTTAAAACCTCCCACTACATTTTAAAACCTCCACATTGAAAAGAATGAATCAACGATAGGTTTAGTCATTCAAGTGAAAAAAAAAAAAATCAGAACTATAAACAAGATAAATATATTCATACAGGAAAAATGTAATTTAATCCAAGGAACATACAGCAATGACTGAAGGGAAAAGAGCATCACAGACCTACACACTCTCTACCTTGTGTGTTTGAATGCATTTTTCCCTGGTTTAAAGGTTTAAGTGTTCTCCAGACAGATGAATTTACATGTTTGTAATACAGCTATCTGTAGAAAAATAATTACCTCTGACAAGAAAACAGGAAATGAATGAAGAAGAATAGTATAAGGAGCCTGTTGGGGGAAAACAAAAGAAAAACGGGGAAAAAAGCAACCACTTCCCCATTGGAAATAACAGATATTTTTTTTTTTTTTATGTGTAGCCAGCCAACAAGATTGTTGCCATCTCTGTCTATCAAAAGAAACGTCAACACTATACTTTATTCTAAGCTAACAAACTACATGCAAAATACACATAGAATGAAAACAGATACTGACATTTGAAATCACTATGCCACAAAGCAACTGCACACCTCAGGCAGAGTCCTCAGCAGGTCATTTTAAATGATAAACTAAAAGGTCACAGAGGATATAATAACTGATCTTTACAATTGCCTTTCTGAGGGATGTGTCACCTGAGGACACACACAAAATTGTTGAACAGCAGTAGTGGAGTCGCATCAATGAAAACATAATGTTGGAATATAGAAGCATAAAGACATTATGGCAGTTCATATTAAACCTTGGAAGTAAAAAAGTATGACTCTGCTGCGTGGGGGGTAGGTGGACACAGGTTAATGTTTTAGCTCCTTACCCTTAAAGTACAGGAGGCATTTCACTGGGAACACTAATTTATTCCTTGCACCAGAAAGAGAATAGGAGGCAAAAATCTGGTATTCATGGATTTTAAAAAATAAAAAAATTTAAAAACCACTACCATAAAAGCAGAGTCTTCTTGCCAATCACATTTTTCTTCTTCTCCCATTCCCAAACAAAAAGAAAAAATAAACCCCAAAGCTATTACAGAGACAGTCCTTAAATTAAGTGCTTTGCGATGCAAATACTCCCCCACAATGGTACGAAAGCTGTGCTGGGCTGCTGGCCTTGAGGAAGAGCACCTGACTGAAGCAAAGACTACCATCGCTACATGAGTGTCCTAATACCAGCCCATCAAACAACTCTTCCCTTCTTTTCATCGAAAATTTCTCTGTTGACACCTCAGAAACCTATCCAACAGTATCTGAAGAAACATGGCAGTTGTTCCAAAAAATTTACATTTCAAGCAATTCTAACTGTGCTAACTCTGTCCAGGATCAGGATTTACGTTTTCACATCTAAAATACCTGAGCTTAATTCAGAGCAAAGGAGGGAAATAATACTGAGCATATAAGCGTCCTAGAAGTTCAAGCGCCACTAACTCAGACAACCTGGGCATTTAGGACCTGAAGTCTGAGAAAAAAGTCAATAGGAATTAAGCCTGAATGTACCACTGATACTTTCAAAATTATACTTCTGTCTTCTTTGCACTTAGTTTTGCCAGTTATATCAGACTGATATGATCCATATAGCAAACACTCATCTGTGTCTAACAAGCTGTGTTAAGCAACAACACATAAAGTTGTCAAAATAATTTCAGAAACCAAAAATGACTAAACCAAAAGAGCATTAAAACTTAACCAGCTGATTGATAAGGTTTCCATTTGTATTATTATTTCAGGTTCTGACATACATGTAATAAATGCCTTGGTGATACGACTAAACCAGAAAAAACACTCAGCAATTCTAATTGTTTTTGAAAACAAGGCTAAAACTCCTAATCCCTTTAGTCATTTTGAGCCTGCTATTTCTCATCATCCAAAAGGTGCCATGTAAATTGTGTCATTATAGATATTCTTAGGTCACCATAAATTTTTCTGCAGGCAGAGACAGATAAAAAGATTACTTTTGAGATATGCTCTTCTGTTCACGGTAAATCATTCCCACTGAAGTCTCTGCTATAGAAATAGCCTTCCTCTGGTCCTGTGTGTTAACCCTTTGAACTTACTTAAAATGTCTTTATATCAAGAAGCTTTGAGATGGCTGTCTTGCTGAAATCACATGGTTAGGGAGCTGGGCAGTTTGAGGGGAAGAAGGGTGGATAACATTGGATAACATGTTCACACAAAACAGTCCTGGGCTGACAAACATGGCTGTGAATCCAAATAAAAAAAAAATAATAATTTTTTTAAAAAAAAAAATCTATCTTTTCAGCTGATAAACCTTTCAAAAAAAAAAAAGATCTGTAAAATTGAAATTATAGACTTCAAATATTTTGATGATTCTTTTTGCTTCAGTTACCTTGAAAAACCCAGTTGTTGGGCATCTTGATGATTTAAAAATAAAATGTTTTTGTCCTGACTCAAATGAAATATTTCATCAACCAATAAAAGGCTGAATCAAAAAAAAAAAAAAAAACCCAAAAATGAAAAAAAGAATCTATACATTCTGGGTTTACGTTAGCAACATACCTGAAATACTCGGGTGCCAGAAGGAAAAACATTAGACAGCCACGCTGCCTAGGGAGCAGAAATGGTCAGGAGGGATGGTATCCCTGGGCTAAAACCCCGTAGCTGCTAATCAGAAAAAAACACAACAAACATTATCAGAGAAACACAGTTGGAGAGGTCCATCTGGGCACTTTAAAAAGTCTTCACATACCCATCAATATTTAAAACGTTGTCTTCTTTCACACGAATCAGCAGGAAAATCTGTTTTAACCAGACTACAGACAGTCTGAGAAAGCAGCAATTAAAATCTGTTATCCACATCCTATGACTTTCACTTCAGGGATTTCTTCTCGCCCCACTCTCCACAAAACTAACAGCAATACAAGGTTTTGCCTTTCTGATTTAATGTTGCAGGGAGCAAAGAGCAGCCTGTCGGTTGTCAGTACTACGGCTGCAGTTAGGTCACAGCTACAGGTAAGGACTGAGGATGTAGTGAAATAATCCCACGTTGAGACAGCGTCAAACTTGCGCATACACAGGCACGCAGCGCTGTACTCAAAAGTTACGCAGATGAATGGAAACCTTTAGAAGCTCAATCCTCTATCACTATCACCTTGGTTTCATGAGGCTGCCAAAGAAATTAAGGACACGTGATATTGATAATCTGCTTCACAATGAGTGTTGAGGCTCTAATGACAAAACTCAGAGGATGAAGAGCCAGCGGCAGTGCTAACCATCACAAAGCATACTGAGAAGACTGCTGACTACCACACATTTAACCTGGAATTTACAGTTGGAGCCAAAGGACAGCCAGTTTAAATCACGTCTGTATGTGGGTACAACATACAGGCTAAGATCCCACAGCCCCAGCCCAGAGCGCTGTTGACACAGGGCTGTACCTAAAGTAATATATAAGCGTGCTCCTGAGAGGCCACAGTTGCTTAAGCAGAGAGCTGTTCTAGCACAAAGTGGGAATTAGCTTGTGTCCTACCAGGCAAACAGGCAAGAGCTGAACACATGGCCATATAAAATATTTCCCTGCTTAATACCCCTCCAACTCAGCACAGCTGGCTCATATCCTTTAAGAAATATTCTGTTAAAAAATGCCAACCGCTGAGCTGTTTGAACCTCTCCAATTTGACAAACTTTCAGTAAATCAATAGCAAATTTCTGAAGGATTTTAGTTAACATTTACAGTCTTCTTCATCCTAATACTTTCATACTAATACAATAAGCACAGTGCCCAAGAAAAAAAAAAATAATAGGTTATTGATCCAAGTGCTTTGAGACATAACTGATTATTAACGGGATC
Organism: Ibycter americanus; assembly: GCA_035590275.1. Classification (NCBI taxonomy): domain Eukaryota; kingdom Metazoa; phylum Chordata; class Aves; order Falconiformes; family Falconidae; genus Ibycter; species Ibycter americanus. The sequence goes on from JAVJGI010000065.1 coordinate 43,360,676, forward strand.
CAGTAAGAAATATTACCCTTTGGTTCAGTGCAGTGTAATTAAGGATATTAATCAAGTCCACTTGCTTTCTTGTGTGGATTCTTTTCTTTGCTATGAATAGTAGCTCGGGATCCAAAAGGGTAATGAATACTATAGCTAGTATGGGAATATCTACACAGAGTATGGAAAAATACAGCCATCAATTATCAAATGCTAGTAGTTTCAATCATTTTCTTCAAAAAAACCTTCATTTATTTTGGAAAGACAACAAATTGTCAGTACTGAAAATGGCAATAGTGAAAAGTAAAGGATACTGGTGGCCAACAGCATTTCTACAGATGAATGCAAGCTGCTAGAAACTTATTAACAAATTGCACATCTAAATAGGAAACCAACATCATGCGGAAACCAAAGACAAAAGGACACTCCCTATTCCAAAATATCGTCTCCTTGGATAAAGAAACAAACACTGAAAACCAGATGGCACTTTTAAGAGGAAAAGAAAGAAAAACGAAAAAACCCAAACCAAACAACCAAAAAAAAAGCAGCTCTCAGACTCTGGAAGAAGTTCCCCAGCAAAACAAAAAGGATAAAGCTGATTTTTTTGGCCCAGTTTTGTTCCCATATTCCCAGAACTTCACAGAAGGCCTTTCTCCCTGACGCAGTTTCTTAGCAGCTCTCCTCAAACACCAGAAAGTTATTTCATACCTCAGTACATCCTGGTGCTTGTCACTTCCCCACCAGCAAATACACACCTTTTGATAAAGCTTTATCGCATAAGAGCTACCATCATTTTCAAACTACCTTCCTAGACTTTAAAGTGCATACAATGTTACATATGAGAAAGAGAACCTAAGAATTAATCAACAGGCTTCATACCCTTAAGTGTTGGGCTTCATCCAGCCTGTATTGTCCACTTTGAATGAAAGTATTCCCATCAGTACATTACTGCCATTTATTCTTAATGTACTCTTAAGCTTTTGTTGTGCAAGCATAAAGGGGACAAAGACGGATGAGGATGATCTTTCAGACCATTCTGCTTTCTGGTTTTTCCCCATACAGAAGAATCTCTGTGCATAAAGCACAGAGTAATAACGTTAAAGCTGTCTGACTGGCCAAGAAACATGACTTAGAACAAAAACCCAAGACTTCCCCTGTTCTTTTCTGCATAGCTTTTTCCTCAGGTATTCATGCATCCATTAGAAAATTGCCTTCAGATTTCACCTGGAACAACAAGCATCAAATGTTGTTTCCAGGTGAAAAGACATGCTAGTATTTTGGTACAAAAGAAAATAAAACGTCACCATCGTTTGCACATAATTTTGTTGTTCCTTTACAAGATACCAGATATTTCAGGCACAACTGATAACCTTGCAACGTGTGCAGGGAGAGCCATTTCTCTGCATGTGATCTGTGAGAAGCTGACATCTGATCTCCATCATCCCTTACCAGGACTTCTCCAGCAGTGGCTTGCAGGCCAGGGTAGCAGGTGATCTGCTGCCAGCACCGGCTGGATTCCCCTTGCATAAATCTTTGCAGCATAGGATCAGAGGTAAATGGATGGTATGGGGCCAGCTACAGTCTTAACTATATGTAGGTTTTATCTGTCTTGCCCACTCAATGAAAATAAATTGAGAAATATTTCTTTATTCACGTAACCTCAGTACAGTCTAACTTTAAATGAAACAGAACAAACCAGATTTAAAAAAAAAAAAATAAAAATCTCCTGAAGTTTGAATATTCTTAGGAGTCTCTTACCTGCAAATCATTCAGATCACAACATTCATATTCCCATCACATAAAGAAGAGGGAGGAAACTTCTTCAAAAAATTCTTCTAGTTAAACACAGATCTTTAGTACAGCTCAACAGTTCTCTCCCTTACTAGCTGGCCTGATAACTTCAGATGAAACTTCACAATACTACTTCCACTTGGCTAAGTTTTTATGGACTCCCAATTAGCCTACTGATAAACAAGAGTTATTTAATGTAGTCATGTGTCTGAAACTACTCTTAGATGCTGTACTACACTGGATCACTTTTTTGGACAACCTGAAGTTGGATTCTTTTGTGGACTTCTTTTAACTGCAATTATGCAGAAGGACCAGTTAGATATAGAGAGAGCACACAGCTCATACATTACAGCATCTGGATTTAACACACAAAGTATTCTGGGAAGTTACAAAATGCCTTCCCCTAGGGTCTGTCATTTACCTACACTTTGAATACAGAAATAATTTTTTAATATATTTATTTCTTTCCCCAAAGAAGACAGTGCATCTTTCTGAACAGTAACATGAGTGTTAAAAGCAACACTATCAACAAACATGGCTAAGGGCACTGATTCTGTAATATATATATTCTTCAAAATAAGAAAATGAGTAATTCATATAAATCACAGCATAAGATGACTAACTCCTATGGCGTTATGAAATTCCTTTTACAATGTGTTGGGATGTCATTACATTAACATTCATTTTCGGAACCTGATACTTAATAGCATCCCTGTTGAGAACACGCTCAGGAGGAAAGAACTAAAAGCGAGACATGCTTTTTCTAGTTCATCAGAGGCATTTTCAACCAGATTTGGGAACCTGAGAAGAATATGTGCAAGAAGTCTTGTGCCATACCAGGGCTGTAACATTTAACACAATATTTGGCATGCTTACCTCATTTATATACTTCCCCTTTCACTAGCAGCGTTTCACCAGCTCTTCTCAATACAATTTATTTTCAGAGGCTTGACTTTCCTTTCAGTCTGCATTGGAACACTTGGCTCTGACACTTAACTGGTAGAATAATGCTACTGTATCTAAACACACTGCCTTTCACCAGGGGATCAGCACTTCATTGTGCCAAAGTATTCTAAATGACTAAATTCACCCTGATTTTCCCCAGTGGCAGCTAATGCCTATGTATCAGCAACTGGCCAGCTGGCAGCTTACTCAGAGGAGAGTCCTTTCCAGGACATGCTAATAGTACAAAGGACTGCAGAAACAGAGAGCTGCTGGGGAAATGGAGTGTGCTCAAATCTGTAGAGCATGCAGCAATAGTTACACAAGTGTCATATGGCAAACTGTACAACAGAGTAACTTAGTATGCCAAGTCTACAGAGGCCATACACACTAACTGGCTATTGTACCAGTGAATTCCATCCATGGGAGTGCGGCATGCCTGGAAAAAGGCGCAAGATCCTTGATTTCCCAAGGCAAGTCTAATTCAGACACTGTTCTAAATGACATTGATAGCAAATATTAGAGACAAACATTTGAACTGTGCTACACGTTAGCTAACATTGGAAATTCATAATCGTGCCAGCCAACACTTCGATTTGCTTATAGCATCTAGTTATACAGTTTTCCAAACTGAGCATCAAAGCTTAGACAGGAAGCAGTGGATGTGGTTCCTGGTGTGTTAGTCTGCTAGGTTTATGAAGGAGGTTACTGTATATCCTTGCTCTTTTTTGATTCTGTAATCCAAATTTTAAAACACACAGAAGAATATATGTTCTGCCTCAAAACATTCTTCTTCAAAACTTTAAATGTTAATAAATTTAACCTAAACATCTAACAAAACATACAATTCAACATATTTATACAGTCATTTGTTTTGCCTCCAATACTGACACATTTTCATTACCTAAAATACATTATCTATAAATAAATTTAGTCTTTGTCAGAAATATAACTGCAATTCCACAAAATCTAAACATGGCTTTTGTGAGAGTTTTATTCCAGCAACCAGTGATCCAGTTGGTCAGGTCTGACCTACGCACGTTGCCTGTACTTTACCCGTATGCAACGCAGCAATTTCAGGGACACTGATGCTTTTTCCTGAATCCAGCACTTCCTTCTCTCACCTGTGACCACTGTAATGCACTGCAAGGCAAAAAGTAAATTGGCCAGGCTTTGGAAGTTTTTAGCATCCCTGTCTCCCACAGTCGAAACAACTGGGACATGTGAAACATGAACAAGTCCGTCAAAAATTTCCTTATATGAGATTCCTATGAAAACCTGAATTTTGCTGTTCAGGCAGGGACTGCCAATACAAATTAACTTAGGCATGAAATACTCATGCATTGCTTTTAAACATCTGTGAATTACTTTGAAACTCCATTTCATATATGGTACCTTTTCAAACAGATGCTTCAGAGAATCACATCACACAGGGCAAATGTAAAGCAAGAGGAAAGGTTCAGCTTGGGTTATTCTTTTTCCCATCTCCCTGCAGAGCCCGCTTGCCACAACACTTTATCTATGTTACTGGGACACAATTAATCTAACTACTAATTAGGCCCTTCGTAACCTTACTTTGAACTAATTATGATTTTTTGAACTTGCCTGTACATTTGTTACCTTATCACTAACTCAAGAGATCCTCCTTTCTTACTCTGGGCGTGCGCTGAACTGCTCATCCCCCACAAATGCATGCCTAAAAGAATACATGCTGCTTACTTGCATAGATATTCATAGCTGTCTTCATGCTAGTCTTTCATAATGAAAAGGGAGCGAAACCTTCCCATGAAGCATATCTGCTGATCATCACTGCAAGGGTTCAGAACTTTGAATATTTCACAAAGCTACATGTCCCACATCTACTGAAAAATCCTCACTCTGGGTTTTGCTCTTGCTTTCTTAGATGTCACATAGTAAACCTCTAAAACTGTAGTGAGGTGCAGTTCTCTTGAGGTTTATTGTAATTGAGCTTTCAGAAAAAATGTATTCAGTCATCACCTACAGATCCTCAGCACAAGTCTAAACCACATTGTCTGCAATTAAAGTGCCCAGTGGTAAGGTTTCATAAACCACAGTAAAAACAAGGTTGTCAAGTATCAATGAATGGAGAGTCACAACACTGATCTCAATTCTAATAACATCTCAGAAAAACTCCTCTTCTGGAAAGAAAATCATGGTGGAGTTTTAGAAAAAAATATATCAGACACTTTTTCAGGTTAGTTCAACCCATAAGAACTAACCCAAAGTGGTTAACCAGTCATGTTAATGTGGCAGGAGAAAGCCCCACCGTGAGATACCGGATTCAGAAACAAAGAAAGAGTTCATATCTCCTTTATATCACTTTGGGGCTATCAGGAAAACCCACATATGTGGACCAGGCAGCAACCCAAGGATTATATAGGCTTAGGGTCCATGCCTGTGCATACCTCTCATGTAACACTTCACACAAAATATCTTTCCCTGCACACCTTGGATTAGGTCTGTATATGTTCTCTGCAAGGTCTTCAGAGGTTCTGCTGGCATTAGTAGTTCTCCCACATCTTCAGTATAAACCTCTCCTGCCAGCCAGGGTTTGTTTGATTCTGTTATCCAGAGATGCCAAAACACAAACTGAAAGAGTGCCATGGGAGGTACTCATCTCCCAGGTATCCTTGTCCAGTTGGCTGCCTCCTCATATAAAAGCAGACCGAACGAGTCACTCAGCATGCAGTAACGAAAGCGCCTTTCCCAGCTCCGCGGGATTGCTGTTGCAGCAGACTGACATCGGTAGCTTATGCAGCTGAGTACTTACGGGATGTGCACACACGCACAGTAGTAGAAAGACATGTATCACTATACTCAGTCAACATCTGATATGCATTCCTCTAAGGGAAGTGGGACGGGACATATCTATCCCCTCAGCATCAATTCACCCTCCCTCAGAACAATCTCAAGCTTCTTTTTGAGGGACACCTAGGAAAGCTGAAATTTTCAGACTTCCTAACACGTTTCTTCAGATACAATCTGATACATCACTTGGATGACTTAGCCACTGCCTTTCCCCTCGGTAGGTACCAAAGGCAACTCATGACAAATCCTGGCCATAACTATGCTCTCAGCTGCAACAACTTACTACAACCTATTCATTTGTGCAGAACTGCTACAAGGCCATTTGCCCCCTGTTTATGTCAGAACTTCGTGGTTTACATCTCACCCTAGCTATGTACTTTCATTTCCTTTCCATAAAAAAAGCTGCTTTGTCTTGCCTGACAACAGAAACTGAGCAAAACAGCAAACAAAGAAATGATTCAGTAGATAAATGAACCACTAACATTAGCAATATTATATATATTGGTTTCCCAAAACAGTTTCAATGCCTAAAGGCTTTGCCGTGGGGGCAGCAGAAATGATACACCATAATTGTTGTTTCTGAAAGTCTCCAGATCTGATTATTGGTACTAAAAGTATCACCATATTTTACTAAACTGAATTAGTGAGCTATTCTTGCTGGAAGCAGCAAAGTGCTAATAGCCTGTTGTTATGATATTCACTGCACTAAATGCCTGGGCTTTCACAGACAAAAACTAGCTATGCTGCTGGTAAATGCTGCCCACTGTCCGCTGCAGCATCCAGCAATTTGCAAAGGAAAAATACCGGTTATGAACTTGCCTAAAAGAATGCTCAGCAAAACGCTAGGATTTCACTAAAATATATGTATTATGTATGTGGTTAAACTTTTCCATTCCTTAAAAACACCAACATTGGTGGCCCTCTAGCAAGCAGCAGTATCTCAGCCACAATATAAAGAAAAACGGTTTTAACTTACTGGGAAAATAAAATCAAAAAGCACAGTTTACTAAAATGCAAAAGGACACATTCTCTTGGTAAGCATACCTTCCAGGCCAAAATCCCACAGTTTTGGACTCCAGAATGGTAAGATTCCTGTGCCCAAAGAAAGCTCATAGCAAAACTGACCTAAAAGGGACAGACACAAAATTACGGTCCTGATATACAAGGAAAAAAATTGCCTAGACCTGCATGTTCACAGTGCAACAACAGAGTAATCTTCGATTTCTCAGTAAACTTCCTTTCCCCTCACAGTAAGCCTCAGCAAAGTACACAGAAAAAGTGAAATGAAAACTTCTTTAACGCAAAGCATCACTTTCCTGGGTTCATGAAAACCATCATCTCAAATCTTTCCTAAATACTTTTGATTGCAAAAAAACATTTTGATTGGTTTTGACATTATCATTTCAGGTTGATACACAGAGATAAACTTGATACCGCTGAACCGTCCCCACAGCATAAAGCACTCAATGGACTAACGGGAGGTGGGTAGAAATGTACTATTGTACCAACAAACTTGTTTGAGATGTTAGTTTTACCTGTTCTGCATCACATTAAAACCAAGATACTTCCAGTTTTCAGAAAAGAATACGAGAGTGACCCTAACCCCCCAAGCGCCAAGGTCAAGGCAATTACATAAAATGAACTTTAAGGAATCAATATTAATCCAACAAAAATAGTCTGTTAAGTATTCCCAGCAAACTCAATTCACATCTCCTTTGGACAGCATAGGGTTTAAATAGGACCAGCAATATAAAAACATTGATTTGCTCCTGCACCAGCATTCTTTTTTACCATTTCAGCTCATTTCTACTCACATTCCACCTACTGATGAGCAACTCAATTCATAAGAACAGATGATGGAATTCAGTCATATTGAACAACACTCTCCAAAACTTCAAGTTATCTATTTAAGTAAAACAAACACGAACCTACAATAATTCAAAACAACTAAAATAACATAAAAATAATTTTTTAAAAAATAAAAATTTTAAACCCTGCATACTGCACCAGAGAAGACCATGGGTTTTTGCTCAATCTCACCTCATTCCTTCCGGTGCAGATAGACAAAGCCATAGACTTCTGCGGCCCGAGCCACAGACAAGGCACAAAGCCCGTAGCAGTCACCTCTGCCAGGAGGGAAGGCTTCCCCTGTCAGCAGTGACTCTGCTGTCCCTCAGCTCTATATACCTATTGCTTGGACTTCAATCGCTTCCCTTTTTAACACTGAGAAAAAGCCAGAGGCAGTGCAGTCTGTGATGAAAACTGACCAGCGATGAAAGAAACCTGTCAGCCCCAGCTAGGATGTCCCATTTGTCATTTTTCCCTTCAGTTCAAGAGATTTCAGGCTCACAACCCAAAGCGAGTCCCATAGTATAGAAGCAATTTTATTCTGCTGTATGGTTTGCAAGAACTAGCAACTTTTATTATATTTTGGTATTTCAATAAATGAGGCCCAGATGCGTGAACAGCGACTAAATAATTTGTTCAGAAACCTTTGCATTTTACCATATTCTTTAACAAATATAATAAATTGTAAAGGAACTTGTTTTCAATTAACATCAAGTGTAGAGCGATTTAACCTTTGTACAATTGCCCTCATCTATTTTGTGCTTCAAAGCTCTTCATTCTTGCCTTCTCCCATACCAAACTGGTTTTCAAGAGACAAGTCACCTATGTTACTCTGGAGATGCACCTTCCATTCCTTCTCTCGATCCTCTCTTTTCATTTTGGGCAGATGGAAGCCACCAGCACCCTATTTTGATTGTTTGGTTCTATAATACTGCTGATACAGCCTTAACACTAGCACAGCTGCATTACTATCTGCCTTTGTTAAAAATTGTCAGTAGCTCACCACTCGTTCTTAATTTAAATGTTGAATTTTTACAGCAGTTGAAATATGTACGTACCTATGTAATGACTGACAACTACTGCTGGTTCTTTGTGTTTATTTTTACTAGTGGTATAGCTTTGCACTGTCATTCTTACCCCAGCTTGCAGCAAAATTTCTCATTTATATCTGTTGGCACAAGGCATTCCATCCCTGGAGAGAGATGAAGGAAGAAAGAGTATGAAAGGGGTGCTTATGGAAAGAGAACCTGACATGTTGCCCAGGGCTTATGGTTTGGTCTAGCACAGCCAGCCAAGCATCCAGACAGAGCATGCACAGAAGGTGAGGAATACAGCGTTTCAGAATGAACACTAACGGAAATACAGGAAAAGGTTTTCTTCCTCTCTTTTATCACTTAAAAAAAGAAAGAAAGAAAAAAAGAAAAAAAACCAGCTTGGAAACCACATCACTGACGCAGCGAACACACACAGTAATAGATTTTGTATGAAGGACACAGTTGGGGTTTCCTGTGTGGAAGTGACTTTCCAATCCTTGCAGCTGCACGGTACGGGTCACCCTGCCTCCCTTTTTTTGCTCTCACAGATGTTATGATGGATATGGCAAGCAAATATGATCCAGCTCACAAACCTTGCGTCACTCTCAAGTCTGGTCCTAATGGACATCTAATTCCTCCTCAGGCAGCCAAAAAGCACATTCCGCTGACATGCAGCAGCCGGTGAGGAGGTGAGCGAGTGTTTCCTGGCAAGCAGTCAGGTCACCTGTAAATGTCTTTGAGTCAGAGCAACACAGGCAGGTAGGAACGCCAGGCAGAAATGATGGCATGAAGATTCCCCCCAAGCTTCACAGGCTCTGTGCCAAACGTAAATATGCCTGTAGCATAGCCTCAGCCAGCCTGGAAATGTTCAATCACTGGCAAGTACAAAGCTCCACAGACCACGCTACGTTAAAGGCAGAGGCACAGCAGCCTGATCTGTGGCCGGAAGCACTACAGTACAGAAGCAATTGATCTTGCTAAAGAGCTACTTCCAGCCTGGAGACAGGGAAAATTATGGCAACATGAACATCGTAGCACCAGCGCAGCAGAAGTCTCTGTGCAGGTTGCCCGCCATGACTCAGTGTGTGTTCGTTGCTCTGATGCAGGAGGGCTTCAGGTGCTTCTGTAGGGTCTTTCTAGCCCAGCCTTCACTATTATCTCTTCCTTATCCTGAATACAGCACACAAATGCAGTACTCTCACGTTTATAGGATGGTCTGCTGTCGCAAGTCACTCTCAACTTCTTGGACCTCCTGCAGAAATTGTGCAGACCACAGAGCAGGTATGAAGATTATGGCCACGAGCAAAACCTGCCAGGCTGGTACTATAGCCAGCTGCTGAATGAACTCAAAGATCAAGTGCAAATTACACAGGACACTCCCTGCACTGGCGCATGAAACACAGCTGTCATTAGCTGTAGTATTAACTACAGGTAAGGATGCATGCAGTGGCCCGAGCACACGTGGAATATTAGAAACAAAGAGGACCAGACCCACAAGTGTTGCCTTCCAACTCCCTTACTCCCCAGGGACCCTGGAGGCAAACACAGCCACAGAGATTTCCCTCAGAAACATCGCCTTGTGAGCTTGTATCTGACAATTTACACAGAAATCACACAGGGAAATAAACCTAACGCAATCTGGAATATCAGACAATATATCTAACAGGTACATTGGCATCTAGCTAAGCCAGTTGAGACAAAAAATGAGCTGATCACAGAACACCTTGCATAGGATAAAACCTGATTCGGCAGATGATACAGATACATGCAGATCCTGCATAATCACTCAGGACACTAGAGCCAGAAGTCGGTCTTTCGCTCCTGAGTTACCATCTTCCTGTGATGCTACATGTTATACTTTTCCTCCCAACCTTGTGACATAACATCCTGTAGAATTTGCCAGAGAATTTACTAGCTAACATTCAGGCTATTCAGTAAACATGAGAGGTTTTCCACACAACACATTTACCCATCCACCTGCATTAGTATATATGACTGCCATCAGCACCTGCAGTTTCATCAGCTAGGAATAAAGACATGAGCTTTCAATACACATGCTACAGGGCACGTGCTGATCATGGACTGGTGTCAAGAAAGAACATACCCTCCTTGCACACTGTTATACAATTACAGGTAAATGTATTATGGGGATTATATCTTCATTTGAAGCATCTGGTATAAATCAACATCGTGGGCAGGATACAAGATTAGAAGGGTCATTGGGTCTTTCCTGATACAGCAAATAATTTGCTCCGTATCAAGCGAAGCACTTTTTTTCTTTTTTCTCTTCCCCAATTCCAGTAACTCCATTCAACAGCTTCAATTTCCCTTGAATTGCTTTCTTGCAGCCTCCTCAGTCTGTCAATCACAAAGCAGAAGCTAATAATCCAAAAATGTCTTTTCCACTTCCCCAAACATCTACTAAATAGGATTCAGGCACAGAGATAAAAAAGCTAAACTCAGCAACTTGTTCTGACTCTCCCCGTCGCATTCCAGTCACCAAGGGGGTAATTCTTTTTGCTTCAAATATAAAAAAACATTTATAATGGAGTTTATTTAGACCTTCTTGCTTTAAGTAAGCAAGTTTTTAATCTATCACATACATTCCTGTAACGTAGGTTTGATGTTAATGGGTTGTAAAGTGGGTAATAATTTTCTAACTGACCTCTTCAATCAGATTAGATCATATTATTGACCATGCTGTTTGTTTTATAACCACAATCATATTGTGGAAGAACATCTCTTGCAAGTAGCACATTTGTAAGTGCCCATTAAGGCAAAGGATGACAGGTCTGCATGTTTGGCACTTTTTTAATATTTCTTTTTACCTTGCTGGCAGTATTCCCACCAGCATCTGAAAGCTATCCATTTGTGTGTTTCTGGGTTCCTGCTGTCTGGGTTTTTTTGTCTTGAAAAGACGCTGTGCTATGAAAGCGACAAAATCTAATATATGCAAACATGACAACTTTTAAAAAACAGAGCATCCCAAATCCACCAGGCATTCCTCAATTTTTTTGAGCATTTCTTTTGGTCACTGCAACACTCCTTCTTAAGATTAAACCCTGGACATTGTTTTATAGTGACACTTAGCAGGAATTTTTCAAGCAAACATTTGTAAGAAAATGACCATTCATGGGCTCTTTTCAGTACCCACTTGTGCATTCAACAGCTGCATTTAGCAGAGATTTTTGAGCTCCTTCTACCTCCTAAGCAGAAACAATAGCTCATGGTCAGGCACTGGCCTGGGACAGAGACTGATCCAGTAAGACTCTAAGTCCTCAGGGGCAAAGTCAGCCGGAATGTTTCAAACTTCAAGCTTCTCGGACAGTGGTTTCACTTTCTTTTATCACAGTTGACTATATCTTCTGTGGGTGCCATTGCAACTTTCTTTGAGGACAGACCACGGACAGACAAATAATCTGAATACAAAATACAAATCTGAAAGACAACAGTGGATAGCAGCAGACAAACAAAATGGACTGGGACTGGTTTTGCTGCTAGAGGAAGCAGAGCATCCAGTTTTGTCATTGAGCCTTCTAGAGTGGCTTTGGCAAACACACTTTTTTCCTAACGTGTCAGTTGTTCCTTTTTAAAAAAGAGGATAATATTTTCCCTCACTTGTTGCTTTGTTCATCAAGTTTTAAGGTTTTTCAAGGCAAAATTTATATTCATGTTCTGTTGAACCTAATAGGATCCCAATATTAACTGTGGATATTAAAAATGAAAATATATTCCCATAAACATTCAGTTTCATGACATGAGGATCCCAACTAAAACAGCTGCAGTATTTATGATGGGCAAGCAAGGGAAAAAGAAAAAAATCCTGTCTTCCATTTTCATTTTATTACACTTCACCGAGTCTCCAAATTGTGTTTCAGAGTTGCAATTGAAATGATAAGCACAGAAAAGTAAAGGCAAATGCCAGAAGGAGCAGCAGTGGTGTCAGCCACACATTATTCTTTTCTAGCTGTTATTTCTAGTAATGAACCAAGCTGTTTTCCTCCAGTTCAATGAATATAAATATCCAGATATTCTCTCCCTCCCTCACAGTTTTTTCTGAGTAAGTTCACTATGAAATGACTGACTGATGCTGAGTTGTTAGCTTTTTATTACAAAAGTCTTCCCTCCGTACGATGTAAAGATTTCTCCTACTGCAGTTGAAGTAACTTTTCCAGAATTGCCTACACAAAATGAGATTCTAACTGTTGCTAAACCTGTTACTAAATCCCTACTGAATTTTAATACAGAGTAATTTGAGTAATCTTTCTTGCAGTAACTTGTTCATTAGGCTGAGCTTTTATGCACCTAAATTACCCAATATAATTTGGATTCGTGGAAAGTATTTCTTCACTATGTATACAGATATTATTCAGTTCTTAGGAAAACATCAATTAAGAGTTAAACTGAAGAACTGGAATTCAGCCCAACAACTGCTCATCATTGCCGGTTTGTTTAAATTAGACTGCAAAATATTAGTTAGGAAATGCAAACATGGTACAAGATACAGATAGAAGTTCCAAAAACATGAATTTTTAGTACATCACTGCAGAAATACCTGAGTAAGCTGTCAGTTATGTCCATAGAATCATGGAATCATTTAGCCTCGAAAAGACCCATTTTTTTTTATGAGGGTGGTGAAACACTGGCCCAGAGAGATGGTAGATGCCCCAGTCCCTGGAAACATTCAAGGTCAGGTTGGACGAGGCCCTGAGCAACCTAATGTAGTTGAAGATGTCTGGGGTCGTTGCAGGAAGGGTGGGGTATATGTCCTTTAAAGGACCCTTCCAGCCCAAACTACTCTATGATCCAATGATCGCTGAGTCCAACCACAAACCTAACACTGTCAAGTTCACCACTAAACTATATCCCTAAGCACCATGTCTACACATCTTTTAAATACCTCCAGGCATAATGACTCAACCACTTCCCCGGGCAGCCTGTACTGATGCTTGACAACCCTTTTGGTGAAAAAAATTTTCCTAATATCCAACATAAACCTCCCCTGGTGCAACTTGAGGTTCTTGTCCTATTGCTTGTTACTTGGGAGAAGGGACCAACATGCAACTGCAGTCAGTATACTTTCTAGGAGCAATATATACCACCAACCATGCTACGCTTAAGTGACCCATTGCTCTAGGACGATAATACTGTTTCTGGTGCTAGCTCAGGTATGGCCTTTTACGGGGTACCCAGAGTCCACGCTACAACGTGTATCATCATTTGCTGTTCCCTCACGTACTCCTCATGTATTAGCTTAACTGTAGACTAAAAGGAACCAAAAGCAAAGCAAAGGTTTTCTCCCCACCAAAACTCAGGTAAGCTCTCCTTGAGAACACCTTATGCCCAACTCCGTTCTAGACTAGACACAGCTAAAAAAATTACAATTGTCTGTGCTGCAGAGCTGGTATCAAAAGGCTCTATAGCTCTGTATAAAACAAAGCACAAAATATATTAACTATAAGCAAAGGAAACAGTAAGAAACTTCCACTTGAACTAAACATACTATGATGGGAAGCTAAAGAAACATAAATCCGTACATTCAAGTATCACCTCAATATTGAAACCTTCCTGCCTTATATTCTGTAAAGCTGCTTTGAGTTTTTTTCAGACAGAAACAGAGGTTTCTGCCAAAAACAATTTGCCTTTGCAAATCAAGTGTTTAAGCTAACTTGTGATTTGAATTCTCAATTTACACAAAAAAAAAGTGATCTTTTAAAATTTTATTTTCAAAACCACCAGTTTCAAAAGCATTGTTAAACATTCAGATTCCCTGTCTCTTCCCTCTTCTCCCTACTCTTTTGAATGCTGTAGAGTCACATAATGGTTAAAACCTCTTTTCTCTTACTTTTCCAAACTCTTCCAACACTGGAATAGCCAGATTAGATCTTTCAAGGCTTACCAAAGTAGCTGAGACTGTTCCATTTTACCAGTCAAAATCCACTTATGAAAGCAGCAGGATTAACCTACAGATGTATGTGGTTTTGCAAGATTAAAATATATATATAATTACAGTGTATGTTATGAAGATGGTGGTTTATAATCAGAATAAATTGATTTGCAAGTCTGAAGCACAGTGAGAAGCAATTATTGTACTTGGCATCTGACTTACTCATTTAACAGGCAGCTCTATACCAGGAACCCTAGTTATACGTTGCTGAGACTTTTGGTGATGGTAACTAGGATCTTAAAAGCTTCTCTTTAGCTCTCACATGTCAATACATTCTTCTGAAAAGAAAAGATCAGCAAAACTGGGTGGTTATAAGCCTTGCTGAAACGTAAAGGCAGTCTTCACAGACAACACATCAGGACTATAAAATTAAAGAACGAACTCTAGCTAAATAAAGTAATGGTCCTCCAGTGGAAAGACAAAACACAATTAGAATTCACATACTTATTTCAAGATCAATATTTTTCTACTGATTTGCTGAGGAGGCTTTTATGAAATTTAAGCATAGTTCACTTTTAAATACTCTTACCGCCAAAGTGTATGGTAGGCTGTATTAATTCCTTTCCTTTTATAAATCAATAATTAGATTGCCGATTTGCTTAAAGTGCTTTGGAAAAAAAGGAAGGAAGATGGAAGCTATATTTTACCATTCTACAGGACTTGTTGAACAGCTCAGTAATTCATACCATCACACTTAAAGATCATGACACTTGGAAACAAAATGGAACTATATCAAAACCAAATATGAAACATTTTCCTCACAAATATTAATAAAGCAATTGATAAATCAAGGTTTACAATGTCAGACAGCATCCAGACCTGAATACAATTCTTGGGTTAAGTCCATCTTCCCAGCGTAACTTGTGCACCATAAGGGTGGAGATACAAGTCTGGAGACCGAAGCAAAAAGATATTAAGAGGATGACAGCTTCTGGAGTGTTACAGTGATACCAGTATGATTTCTGTTAGCTAGAGGTAAGGGAGAAATAAGGGGAGCAGTTATCCAGCCACCATACATATAAGAAAGTTGTGTCTTCGCATGATACCGCCCATACCATCCAGCCCTGTTCACCATGTGGGACTCCAAGACGAAATATATTACAGGATCAACAGAAGTGAATTTTCTTACGGAGAAGTACTGTGACTTGGAGAAAGAGTAAAAATAGTGAAAATTGTCTATACTTGTGGATGGATAACCAGAACAAAGTCAGACTCATAAGAATAGATGCAAGTTGTGTAGAGAAGATTAAAATCCTCTATAACATTTTGAGGGATCCTTCAGGATATTTGCTAGCACTAAGCTTCCTGGGCTAGGCTGACTCCTTGGGAAGTCCCTGTGAAAAATTGTATTATCTGTACCATCTTTAAAAGATTTCATGAGAGAAGTGGATACACTCCTTTCAGATCACTTCATTCCTTCTGAAAGCAAACAGAAGACAAAAGAATATTGACAAAAAATAGTAAAATAAAAAAAACAACCACCACCACACATTTTTTTCCTCTTTTCTTTCCATCTGTTAACCACTGAAGTAATAGAACACCTGTGGCCAAGGAGTATCTAGTTAGTCTTACAACTATCCTTAAAGACAAAAATTAGGAATCATCACTTTCAGTTCTACTTTTCTACCTTGTGATATTTTCATAGTATCTTATTCTGTAACATAACTTAAGAAAAACGTATTTTTTTCTTTTTTATTCTTTTACTACTGCAACCTTAAAGAATTTGTCAGAACACCATAATCATACTTCTTACTTTCTAAGAAGGTGTATTCAAGGCTCAGCTTGACTACAACGTTCATTCTGATTTATTTTAACTTAAAATCAACACACCTTTACTTTCTAAAGTAAAACAGGAAAAGGCCATTCCTTTAACTTTTGAGAAGGTTCTGAGCAAGTAAAAAAACCCAAACAAAACAAAACTAAACAAAAAAAGCCCAATCTTCTCAAAAATATCAGAAAATTTCCGCATGAACCATAGAGCAAATGATTCCTGGAACTTACATTTTACTTGAGGTTTTTGCTTCAGGAAATGAGGGTTATTAAATGAAAATATTTTATTGGGTTCAAGAAATCCCACATGAAGGCTTGGAGAGTTTTAAGGGGAATTATCAAAGATATTTGCCCTGATCTTCCATTCTTCCCAAGACGTGGTTTTGTCCTCAGTACATACAGGATACTGGATCAGATGGACCTTTATGTGTGATACACTCATGGAATAAGACTGGAAATCAAAAAAATCAGCTTTTGTGCAAAAAAGAAAAAGAACCACAAAGGAACACTTCAAGTTAGTGCTTTGTGTCAAAGCTAAGGTTGTCAATCAAGGGAAAATTTCCATAGTCAAAAACTTACAGAAAGGATATTGTCCAGATAAAAAAAAAAGATGAGCGCTAAAGTTTTCCTACGAATCACAAATTTTGCACTCCAAATTCATTCTGAAAAAGAACAATGGAATGATAAAGGAGTCATTGATTGAAGGATGACAGGAGGAAGGCAGAAAAGACCTTTTTTGTTAATACACATTTGAAATATCTGAATTCCATGGTACCTAATACCTAACTAATACACGAAAATATTGATGTATTAATATATAATAACTCAGCAGAACAATGCATAAGTTCATAACTAGAGAATCAAGCCAACAATATTGTTCATCCTTTCCTTAGCGATCAAAAAAATTAATTATAATTCACCGTAAACTTAATACTCAGTGGGCCTGGTAGGTCCCTATATGATCTATTGCACACTATCTGGGAGAACATCCTTATGCTTTCTGAAAGATCCTGACTCTGCAGACACTGCCTTGAGGTAGGAATCTTTTGTCCTATGCCAGTGGGTCCCATACAATTCTTAAAAATCTGAATTGGATCAAAGAAGCACAAGTCAATCACAGATGACAAGTGAGACACCTTTAATAATACAGCACTGTGTGCTCTGGCTTCCCTCTATTCCACTGCTTCAAATTGAGTTTGGATGCAATGAGAAGTTACAACTTAGTTTCACCTATCAGTCACGAAGATTAAGCCCGCTGGGAGCATACAGGTGCCCCAGAACTGCTCTAATGGGTGGGCTGGAGCAGAGTCTGATACTAGAGATTCTCTTTTGCATTACGCAAGAATCACAAATGCTCCTTTCCTGAATGAAAGGCAGGCCCTGGGTTGTGGATCCCTGTAGCTTCTTTGCATTCTAGCAGCAATAAAGCAAATAATGCCTAACCTTTGCTGGCAGATAGCTGCATAAACAAAAACCCTTACCAATGAGCAGCAGCTTTCTGAAAGGAGAGATAACAGTAGTTGCGGAAATTGATAATTTTGCAGGTTTTGTTTAGGAAGGAGGCACCATCCACAGCTTAGTTCTAATCTGCTTTAGAGAAAACCCTATGTTGCTTTTGGCATCAGATAAATACGAAAAGGAGACTGAGGAGATTAATTAGTTTTAGTTTACTGAATGCCCTTCATTATTATTGTTGGAGAAATGCACTTAGGCAGCTAATAAGGAAAGTATTTTAACTCTAATGGACATAAACATCGTATTAGGTTTTGGCATTAGAAAATGGAAGCAGAGTTGTCTTAAGGCTGGCTGACATATTAAATACTATCTTCTATTCTTCCACATTAGAAATGTTAATTGAACAACAAAAGACATCAATATACCAGCGAGTTCTCCCCAAGTATTAGCAACTTTCCCTAGTGACCCAACAATACAGGATAGGTGAACAGCTGCTCAGGAGTGCAACCATTATGAATTTTATTCCACTTAATAGCAGATGCAGGAAATGGAAGTTTATATTACAGATCAATACACAGGCTAAGGGAACCTGACAACCTTTGGTTAGATTCAGAAGAACAAATGGCATTAATTAATTCACAGAGTTGTTGAAAAAAATACTTTTTTTTTTTTTTTTTTTTTTTTTTTTTTTTTTTTTTTTGTAGCTGAGACAGACTAGAAATGCTCTGCTCTGAAATGCAATAATGATTTATGCGGAAAAGCAGCCACAGTTGTAAGTATCCTGCCGCTGTAGAACTTGTAAATCTGAGCAGCCGTTTAAAGAAATCTTAAATATTTCTTTTGATCCTCAAACATTTAGGTGACATGATAGTACCTAGCTGTACTGAATATACTTCCTATTTTAATAATAATGATACTATAATGACAATTAATTTTGAAAACTGTATTTCATAGCATTTGCAATTACGCCCATATATTTATAGCCTCCTAACTCTGAAACTCTAACCTTGAATGTCAACAGCATGTGAGAAACTACAGTTAGAAACTCCATTTGTAATTGGAGGGGTTTTTAAACTTACCACTTCGGAAGAATTGTATAACAGAAGCGTGACACATTAAAATAGCACTGGGACAGTTTTAGCCTCTGGATGCATTCATATGATTCAGGAATGTAAAAGGTTATTTCTATAACAGGGGTTAGCACATATTAACTCCAGAGTGCTGCACAAAGGATGCTGAAAATGGGCTCACATTCACAACAGTTTACTAGCAGAGTCAATCACCGATGGCATATATTGAGTTTAAAAGTGAAAGTTACTTTTGGGGAAAAAGACGGAGTGAGGAAGAGAGGGAAAGATTGGCGTATCTTTGATGAGTGGCAGCTGCTGCATGGCTGGTTGACAGTAAGCTCTGTACAGGCAAACTATTGGGTCCTGGCCTGCAAAACAAAAGCTGCAATCAAGGGGTAGAAAAAGGGGTACAAGGGGGTGACTTGCATACCAGTATGGGCATCTGCCATAACAGCAATATCAGAGTTTACAGCTGCAAGGCATGGGAGCAACAGCACAGGAAACGTCCTTCTGCCAGATTTGGGATTTTGAGTGATTTAATCAGTGCTTTTCTTTGGGAAAACAAAAAGGGAAAAGCTCAAAAGCACAACTGTCTAGACTATACATCTAAGATAAAATACCATCTCACAACACTATCACCTACTTTGACAGAAAAACTCTATCTCCATTCCTCAATATGTACCTTAATAAAGTCTAAGCTTCTAATTTTATTGACTGTTTCTAGCGCTTTTTCCTACAGCACTGCTCAGTCCTTGCCCCCAGACCTTCCCAGAGTACAGGGAAATCTTCTACATAACTAGATTTTAGCTACCAGGAAGCACCTGCTAGCAGAGGTGACTCAAGAAAACTGGTTTGCCTCTTTGCACCTACTTGGCAAAAACATACCTCAAAAAAGCACGAGCTAGGGAGGACAGGAAAGTGAAAAGGCTGACTCATTAAGCTAGTTGTTGATGAGACTTGTCCCTGAAGTTACTACTGAACTGTCTTTTCAAGGTAAATGAGGACTAATCCTGTCTTTTGTGTCCTCAGTGAACAGATGATACCACTTGTTCCTGGGGAATGGTGGCCTCTATGCCTGGATCAAGAGTAGTCCCAAGCTGGAGCAGTCAGCCTTAATGAACTTTAAAGACACCAGTCAGCAAAGGGAAAATAGCATGAGTCATTCTGACTTGATCTTTCCGAACTGCTTGGGGAATTCACTGTACGCATTATCAAAGACAGATCTAAATATGAACAATGCCATTAATGCCTTACCGTTCATCAGCACAATGCCATTCTGAGAAAACCTGCAGAAATTCTGTATATACACCTCATACTAAAATAACGCACGTGAGATCACTGGCTGTTTCATTCACACCCCTTACACTCAGCTTACTGGCTCTTACATTTTTCCTTTCTTGCAGCAGTGACTAAAGGTAGTTGTCATAAACTGCAGACCATGTAGTCAAAAAGGGTTCCCTGAATGCATGGGAAAAATCCACCTGGGCTGGTTTTCTGCACCTCGCTCCTCCAGCATGAGCTGCTAAGATTGCTTAACTACCTTTCTCCTGAACTGACCAAAGTCAAAAGTTTCCCAGATCAGTGCTTCCACTTTCCATCTCCAGACACACTAGGGCAGGATGGGAAGCAAGCAGGCCAAAGCATCCTCAAAACTTTATCCATATATTTGACATTTGTTCCTCTCTGTATTTTTGTCCTGTTCATTCACAATAGCACCTATTCACAGCCTGAAAGGGACAATTCTGTAATGTCTTCTCTTCCAGGAATACAACCGCTTGCAGTTATTTACAAATAACTAATAAAGCCTGATGCATCCTGGTTTACATCATCTTCTCACTGAGCCTATCATTTTTGCCTGTTAGAGACCTCTTTTCCTATTGCCATCTTCAGGAATTCTTTGTAGCCTTTCCCCTGCAAATACTACTGGCCCACAAACTTTGCTCTTCTCTCCACTGCTTGACTCCTTGTCCTCCAGGTTGCCTTTCTCCTGCACTCTCCTCCCTCCTGTTCATACTCCTGTGGTATCACAAATTTATTTTCAGGTCTTAAAGATTACTGATAAAAAGAAATCGCATAGACCTGCCCCCTTACTGTTCTCTGTATGTTATTTTTGGGGAGTGGGGGTGTACTTCTGTCTGCCACTGCCTTTGGGAATATTGTACATGTGTAAAGGAAACGTCACAGTCAGAATAAAGGTGGAGAAGGTACCTGGTAAAGCAGAGGACTGATTCGAGAACCAGCAATATGAGAGTGCCCTTCATATCCTCCAGGTGGAGCAGAATCATTTGAGGTTGGGAGCAGAATCATTTGCGGCTGAACACCACCTGGGAGGTCTGACCACCCTGAGCATCAGAACCCTCACACATACTTTAAAAAATAATCCAAATCTAGAAACAAAACATAAGAGAAGTGACAGTCTAGATGTGATTCCTTGCTGACCATTATTATGAACTCCAGAAGTCATTCTGTTATACTGATCTTCTCTGTATGAGCATCCTACTAGCAAATTGTTCCAGCACACACTCTCGGGGATGCAAAATGTTCCCAAAAGCCTGGCACATTAATCTCCTGTAACTGTTAAGCAGCAGATACCACATCTGGAAGAAGTCATACAACCATCCTTCCATAACCATAAGTTTCCTGTAATTTTGGTCAGGTTTTCCAGACTTGCCTTTGATTTTATCAGGAGCCATCTGGTAATTGTCTTTTCAAGCTGCATTTTTAGTTAGATAAGGGGCTTTTAATATTATTACTGCCTGTAGCCCAAGATGACTCACAGTCACTCTAGTAAAAGAATTCTTGTACAAGTAGCCGTGGACTTCAAGCACCTCCATGTGATTTTACCAACTGCTAAAATTATTGCCAGTCATCTTTTTGAGCTACAAATTCCCCTATTTTAAGTCCATTGCTCATTTTCCGAAGTCCTTTCTGAACAACTCCTAGTAAAGATATTCTCTTCCAGCCAGGTAACAATGGATATTGATTTGTTCTTCAAACTAGATAGTTCTAGTTCAACAGCAGCAGCTACCAGTTCAGAGGGGGTGCCAGGGAAAATGTGTTCATCCAAAATAATCATCAGTGGCAACTAAAAATCTCTGCCCTGTCCTCAGCAAGCTACAAGTTATCATTTCATACCCACCCACCACATGTTTAACTCTCCAGGAGGTCAGAAATGGACTCCCACAGCACAACAAACTGGCCTGACTGACCGTGAGACTGTGCAACTATTCCCAGGAGCTGGCAGATCAGGAATGCACCTGGTCTGAAGGATGCATCTTCCTGCATAGTATTACAGCTTTCAGCACAGTGCTCTTTTAAATCTGCCAAGTAATGTAGCTTAAAATAAGCAATTTTGATACAGTAATCTCTCGGAAAGTGACAATAGTACACAATTCGGCAAAGCCACCTTCCTCATTTTAGGGCTATGCGATCATTTTGGTTTGGGTTTTTGCAAGACCTTGAATCAGCCTGCTTATGCTCAGTTTGTGACAGTGTTACTAGGTATTTTCTGTAATTAAAACAAGTGAAAAACTATGAGTGACTGACTGAATCCCTTTAATCTGTGTATTTTCTTTATGGATTCACTTCAACACAATTCTCACAGCCTGCGTTTCTATGATGCTACATATGTCGCAGCGATACATGTGATAAGTTGAAAAGCTATGTAATTAATGTATTTTCCATCCTCTTTTGTCTGCCTTGTCTGCTTTCTGCCCTCCAAAGTATTTCCCTGAGGACTCTTAACTATTTTATACCCTTAAGCAACTTAAAACAGCTGCAAACTTTAAAGAATAATAATCAGTTAGTCCCAGAACTCTATTTTTTCAATCTGCTCTCAAAAGTGGTTTCCTTCCAAACACTCTCCAAGACCTCAAATAGGTGAACCTCAGTCATGCAATAGTGGCATGTTTTGTCAGCCTATAGGTTGACATATCTTAAGATACAGAAATACATCATATCTTAAGATACAGAAAAGTAAGATTTGCTCTTTCTTAGAGCGAAAAGAGCTAATTTTCCATGTTTTTTATTTTAACCTGGAAAGTACCCAGAATAATGGGCTTAACATAACCATAACACTTTTGGTATTTACAAACTATGATTTGTTCCTGCTTGGTTCCCTGCAAGCTTTGCCCAGTTAGGGTAATGAACAACGGAAGGATGAAACAGTTTTAGCTAGTAATTTCTTAAAATATTTCTTCCCCTTCCAAGAAAGACATTGACATGCTGGAGCATGTCCACAGAAGGGCACTTGAAGCTGGGGAAGGGGCTGGAGCACCCGTGTGATGGGGGGCGGCTGGGGGCGCTGGGGGGGTTCAGCCTGGAGAGGAGGAGGCTCAGGGGGGACCCCACGCTCTACAGCTACTGAAAGGGGGCTGTAGCGAGGTGGGGGTGGGTCTCTT
>JAVJGI010000065.1:43383750-43508348 GCA_035590275.1 Ibycter americanus
TGAAGCTGGGGAAGGGGCTGGAGCACCAGTGTGATGGGGGGCGGCTGGGGGAGCGGGGGAGGGGGGGTGTTCAGCCTGGAGAGGAAGGGGCTCGGGGGGACTTTATCGCTTTCTGCAGCTGCCTGACAGGAGGTTGCAACGAGGGTGGGTGTTGGCCTCTTCTCCCAGGTAACAAGCAGTAAGACAAGGGGAAACAGCCTCAAGTTGCACCAGGGAAGGTTTAGATTGGATATTAAGAAAAATGTCTTCACTGAAAGGGTGGTCAAGCACTGGAACAGGCTGCCCCAGGAGGTGATGGAATCATCATCCCTGGAGGTATTTAAAAGCTGTGTAGAGGTGGTGCTTAGGGACACGGTTTAGTAGTGGACTTGGCAGTTTTAAGTTAACAGTTGATCCTGACGATCTTAAAGTTCTTTCCCAACCCAAACAATTCTATGATTTTATAATACAGTGTAGCATTGCACCGTAGCATTCTGCTAAACTGTTTAACACGTTATTGACCATATTTAACTATATCTGTGGTTATAACTCATTTGTACCCAGCTGCACCATAGAGTACTGCAGCATGTATAAAGTCTTCACACTGTAATTCCCTTGCCTTTTAATTCCCAGAGGGGGAAAAAAAAAAAAAAAAAAAAAAAAAAAAAAAAAAAAAAAAGAACTTGAGAAAAACAGGTCTAGGCAGTGATTTTTGGTGGGAATTAACAAGAAGCCCAAGTTGAAACACTCAAAGTCTGATGAGTTTCTCATGTAAAGAGAGGTTAAATCTTGCAGGAAAGAACATTAGAAAGGAGTCTTTCTCCCTCTCTCTCTGGCTGCTGATGCACAAAGAGCTGGTCTTAAACAGGTTGTTCTAGGGGACATTACATCTTTCTCCAAGTTTTTTTTCTGTACATTTCTCCCTTCCAAAGGAAAAACTGTAGTATTGGCAACAGAACATACCGATAGCACTAAATACACTCTCAAGTTAGACTTCAGTTTATAGGCTTCCAAAGATCTCCAGATTGCTCCAATCATTGATGTTCCTCAACAGCTTTGGACAGAAACTCAGGTTTTTTTCTTTTGGAAGATTATGAAACCAAATCATGCCATCACAACTTATGTACCAATGAACCGGATTTTTCTAAATGCAGAATTTCTATACTCAACGCAAAAAAGCGCCACACAGATGGCTTAATCCACTGTTTTTTCCAAAGTGAAGACAAGACAACTGTGGGCGAATCAAAGCTGCCAAATATTAGTATTCTGCTTTGCTTTGCCAAAATACATATGTTGCAGAGCCATTATTTATTAAGTGCACAGCACAGAATATTTTATATAGGAATAGACGCCTACATTTTCTTCAACTCAGCATAGTTTAGCAGCAAATGACAAGGTTTCTACAGGCCAAACAGCAATACCCTTATACAGATTTTGAAGCGTCTATCTGCTGATCCTGGTTTTACAGGCACTGTTCACATCCAGATGGACTATTTAAAATGTAAGATTAAAGGATATAATTGCCACTAAACACCCCTGACACCTGAATGAATTTTGTATCAGGCATTCTCACCGCATACAGTTTCAGAGCGATCTTCACACACTGAATAGGACCATTCAACAACAGCTATCACAATCTGGCTTGTAAGTAATGAGAATTATATGCCTAACTGTTCAGAACTAATATGTTGCAAATCTCTTGGTATCATTTTACTATATACGGTAAATTATATTCTTTGTAACAATAAAGATAAACACCCAATTTCATTTCAGTAGGTATGTCACAATTTGCAATAGCTTAAGATAAAACCCTACTTTCAGTCCACAGTTTATGCAGAGTTTATTGATTTAAACTGAAATTGTTCATTTAATCAGACTGGCAGTTCTACTAGCTGAATTCTAATTTTTTGCACTTCTCCTTCCAATTTTTGTTGTTCTTCCCTTTCAAGATCAATTTATTCGTGATCTCCAGCAAATGAACACTGTCTCTTTTTCAAAACTATTTAACATTTTAATTTAGAAGCCTGTTTTGCCAGAATTCTGCCGTGAAGTTTAATAATTTCAAGTGCTTAAGAGTTCTAGACTTAGGTCCAAACTTAAATGTTTTAGTAAAGCTGTTCATACTCTCATTGTTTTAGTTTCTTCTTTTAAAATGTTTGCCAAGTTACACGAAATATTGTCAGTAACTTTAAGTGCAACTTCTTAATATTTAAGTAATTAGTTGCTTTAGAGCACTAAAAGGTGTTCTAGTAAAACTACCGAATTAATTCTTTTTTGCAAAGTCTTACTTTTTCTGATTGAAAACAGAGGCATAATGTAAGACCGGAGAGTAATTTAATTTTTAATGGCTCAGGCTCTTAATTTTCAAGTTATATTTGGTTTAGGAATTCCGTAACACTGGAATAAATTTTTTTTCCAGAAATGTTTTTAAAAACAAAACCAAAGAATCTTTTACATTTTTTTTATTCCATACAATAATGTATGTATAAATTGCACAAATTTTCAAATTAATTTGCCTGAATACACGTACTAATGAAGGAATAAAGGCAAAGCAAACAAGCTATGTGATCAATTTGTATTATATTTCAGGCACCTCTCTTTTCCTACAGCTAATTATATCTGCTCCTTCCCTATCCTGCCCAGTCCTAGCCATCAGGGTGCACCACACAAATATAGAAGAAATAGGAAAGGTAAATAAGATGTTATAAGAGGAAGACCTCAAATGACTGAATCCTTAGCTCCGCATAGGTGATGGCATAAGCTTAAGTTTACACTTCTGAGACGGGGATTTTGCACTGTTGTGCTGTGTGATTGCATTCTGTTTATTTTCATCTTTAAGACCCTAAATATTAGAGATGGATTGTGTTAGTAGGAAAGTGCAGAGAGTAAAGTACACGCTTGTCTGTCTTCTCAGTAAGAGGTGTAATTTCTTTGGACTTCAGTTCCGAATATTTTCCAACAAAGAAACAATATATTCAATGTTCAATTTTATGTTCCTCTCACTGGGGGGAAACAGTGCAAATTAGAAAGTATAGAGCCTAAACCTTATCTAAAAGCCCCCATCAAATTCCACACGGGCAGCGGTGACAGGCATCATGTCAAGGGCACCTATTAAGCTCTCTTCAGAGCTCTTACATCTCTTTCAGAAAAATACCCCATTTTACCATAGGGCCCAGGTGCATTATGAATCTTAAGGTTCAGCAAGTGAAGAAGGAAAAAAGGGGTTTTCATGTTTTTTGTCTAAAAATGCAATTCAGGATACTTTATGATGTATGATCTAATTCTTAACTCTTTGCTGATTCAATATAGATTGATGATAAGATTCCATCAAAAACGTTATTCTAAGTCCCAGTAGAACAGTCATTGCCATTTCCAGATTATATCACAAGTTATTATACATACACTGCTGCATTAATGAACTGAAGTATGGCATCGTAAGGTTTGAGAGTCCAAACTGGAAGGTTTTGAAACGTGAAACTGTACCAGAAGATAAAATGTAAAGATTGAACTCAAAGTACAGAAAAGACTTTTGGATTTACTTTACTAACATCACATTTTAATCTTTCAGCATCATCATACCCCAGCAATTTAAAAAAGCTTTAGGCCCTCCACTTGCTGTCTATATACACCCAGTTACAATTATGTCCATTAGTTGCCTTAGCAACAGAGGCAGAGGTTAAGTCATTTTCTAGAAGAGGCCCAGTGCAAATTATGGCATTATACCAACTTATTGCCAATCGTTTTAATTAAAACATTTCGCTTTCAACTCGGCTAACAGCAGAGATCAGTAAACAGGGCAGATCAAATTACTGATATTTAAACTCCCCTGCCTTTGGAAAGGCCCGCTGTAGCTTAATTACTGTTGGGCAGGACTGATGGAGAGCGAGCAAAGAACCGAAATCATTCAGGTATGACTCAACATACAAAAAATAAAATATAATTCTAAACGTGTGCAATACCAAATAAAATCGGTATAATTTCTAGGCACTTACCACTGTGCTATGGCAACATCCATGATACTCACAACAAAACACCTTTTTCCATAATGCTTCTCTGTCATTTTTCCACCTCTTTCCATGAAGCAGTTGAAAAATCAGAAAGATACACACACCATTTTGCCTCTGTGTTGGTGAAAATTAATTTTTGGCATTGCCAAGAAACGGGATAGAACACAGCAGACCTAGTGTACCCAGGCTCATGTACCTAGGGACTAGGGAAATATCTTGCAGCCACAGAAGAGAAAAAATGGGATCTTGCACAAGGAATGGAGTTTGAAGACAATACCATATATGCAGTATAAGTCAAAAAATATGGAAACAGGCGAGGATACTCTGGGACCAAGTCCCAGCACAGGCAGAAAGCAGAAAAGAAAAAGGTCCAGCATGCAATCATTACTGTGAGATAGTCATAGTATCACAACACTTGATAGCCGATACAGAAGGAACCCACTCCTTCCCGCTCCTCTTTGCCGTTCTGCTCTCACACATCATCACATACCCATAGGGGGAAAAAAAATATCATCCATAGACAAAATTCTCCTGCTTATCTAAGGAAACGTCTCTTTAAACTTGGATGGTAAAAAAACCACTGCATTTTTTTTTTTTGTCTGTGGCATAACAGGTCTGCCACACTATTAGTGAAATACTATTACAATTTTCAAAGGATTCTGGAAAAAGGGCAAAATCCTGTGAAATCTATTAAGTAGCTGGTAGAGTGGGACCCATCAGACACAGCTTTGCCTGCCTAAGGATCAGACCTTCAAGTGTGCTCCTAGCAAATTGCCCAGATGCCAGCCCTCATTCATGTAAAACTACTACACAGTCTGATTAGTCAAGATGGGCAGGTTGGTAAGGCAAAAGTCAGGCCTCCCAAGGACAAGTAAGAAGGATTCCTTTTGGATCATTATTAAAGCTTGGATTTCTTCATGGTAATATAGATGGATTTATCTGCCAAAACCAAACCAAACCAAAAAAACTAAGCAAGAGCAGAAACTCTGTTCAGCAAGTTCCACAAGAGAGATTTTAAATTTCTCATTCTCACAGCCAAAGAATACCTCTTCACGTGTGGGGAAAAAATAACTACGCTTTCAAGACTCACTTCCACGCTTACAAGAATTTTAGAAGATGAAAGCTTTAGTGTAAAATTTCTGGGGTTTACACAGCACTAGCTACTTTCCTTTTTAGCCGAGTGAAGAATTGTCCCTGTAACACAGAACAGAAAAAACAGAGGTGGAAACACTCCCTTGTCTCTAGGATGCTGTACTTTCCAAGGTAAAAACTTCAGATACTCTCAGAGTCTACTTAAATACTATTACAATAGAGAAAAGGACATTTTTCTTGCTCTTGGCAGCAAGAGAATTGCAAAAGAAATTATGCAGACAGATCACCTTCTCCTAGCTCCTAAGTAGAACAATTATTCTTTCCAACCAAAATTCTTAGGGGTCTATATTTTTATCATTAAAGCACAGCTATAAATCTACTGTTAATTTATTACAAACTAACACAGGTTTTTTTACTTTCCGAGTGAATAAAACGCTGAATATGTAATAATAGTCACTCATTCATGTGCTGACAGATTTCTGAAATGCACTGGCATGTACCTTATGCTGGTATTTTATTATACATCCCATTTTGATGAAAAAATAGACTCAAAAGAAGAGGGTTGAATCATGGTAAGAAGAAAATATCCATTAAGGAAAAGCCATTATTCTTCAGCTAATTGGAAAAGCTCATCATATTAACCTAAGAGGAATCATAAAAAGACACCTACTCTTTAAAATATACAAATGTATGTGAAAAATCCAGGACTATTTCTAGAGACCTTCTATGTTATCATAGAACTACAGTAGCACACTCATGCAATCAGAATACTGGTAAATTGTAAAGAGAAAATCGGCAGAAAGAACATAAGTCTGTCCATAAAATCTAAGTTTCCAAGGTACTTGAAGTCCCTGAACGTTTTAATCCTTTATTTTCTCTTCCTCTGCTAATCACCAACTTTATTCTATACACAGTAAGATCAATCCATATGATTATTTTGAAACCCCAAGAAGTTTACCACCTGTTTTTGAGAAATAGATGGTAACTACGTAGAGTTTTGTCATAGATAATGAGACAGCTGAGCGGAATCCAGTGGTAACATGAAAACCATGACAACAAGACTTTAAAGAGTACAGCATTTGGTACAATAAATCAGATTTTTTTCTACCCAAAGAAATTTACGATACAAGCCTCTTGCACACTTCCACCTAGCACTGCAGGCACTTTAAAGTCTTAGAACCTGAAGTCAGGTTACAAAGACTCTTGCAAGAATAGGAGGGGTTTTTTTAAAAGGCTATTTTTAATCTTCCTGTCCAACCAGAAAACTAAAAATACAACTCCAATCTCTCAGCTCAAAAGCCTAACATTAAAACTAGAAACAAAAGGCCAAAAAAAAAAAAAAAATCCTAACCAAACACCACAGCAAAAACCCCACCACATCCTCAATTTTGCCTTTTTTATTATTTCCAGATTGATACATTGAAATTAGAATTTGGAAGGGCTGATGTAACAAAACCACAGGACTATCATTCTTTTATATGCTGAATTCATTAGCACTACTATTAGTTTCAGGAGAAATTTTGACTTACACCAAATACTGATGCGATAAGATTGTTTCACTGTCACTTGCTTTTAATACTAACAAAGATAGCCCAGTGAAATGCTGATGTGTCTGCTTTACTATGTTTTTTGATAGTTTTTTCGTTTATGATTTTTTTCATTCCTTTTTAATGAAGAAGCTTATTTTTAGCATTAAGCTTTCCCTAGCTCTGCAACAACAGACTTGCAAATCAAAATTTCCTGATACCAGACCCACTTGACTCCAAACCAAGGCCTTGCATCCAACGATATCATTTTTTCCCAACCAACTTTGGAAAAAGTAGGACATTTCAACTCTCCAGTCCAAGTTTCTAAACGGCTCCTCTTTTGTTCTAAATTCATGATAATATTTTGACGACTCAAATACTGCTATGTTGAGGTTTTTAAGCCATTGATTTGATTGATGGCAAGGTTTGAAGAAATTACAGGAAAACAATCAAGTGAAGCCTGATAAGGACCAGTTAAAATTCAATTTCATCACAATAAAGATGCTCTTAAGCCTACTGCACGCTGTTCCAGGCTGCATTTGATATCTGAACTCTCTCAGAACAAATCTGTATCACCAAAAGATTCTGCTTTTAACTGACTCATAATTAAAGCTTAGTTTCTTTTAAGAAGAAAATGCAAACATCTGCGAATTCTATCGCATTTAGCGCTCTGGAAAAACACAGGGATAAAAAAATATTAACAAAGATTATATCCTTTCAAAGCAGTAATTTCTTGTATATCTAAATTTACTAATATTTTAGTAGCTAAAAAATTACAGTTCTTTGGAAAAGCTCATTTTACTAACGAGTTAAGTGATTTACAAGAGTCAAATGGATCAATACTTAATCTCTTGAACCAAGGCAAAGCCTTTAATAATGAAAAATTGTAAAAAAACCCACTCAACCTTCACCCACACTCCCAACACTGGTACTTTTCAGGGCAACAAAAGACATTCCATAAACTAACCCTGTTCCACCTTCCTCATCACTAGGCCTTCTATCTTGGATAAGGACTTTGTATACCAGTAACATACACATACGTAAGTACAGACATACCCACACTCTAGTACGGGTTCGTTACACCAAGAATTTGGTTGCAATACTGTAGCCTCAAAAAGCCTCTGCTTTGGGCCAGCTTTCCATTATAGAAGTAACAGAAAGAGCCTAGTACAGTATTGTAACATAATTTATATCAACAAATTATGAGTACGTTTAAAAGTAATATCGCAGTAATAGTCAAGGTGCCAACTCTAGATACAAAAATCCTTTGTATATTTAAATTACTGCCTTTTCACGATTTTAGACCAAAACATATGTATTTAGTGTCTTCACAGTAAACAGAATCTTTGCAAACAGATTCTGGTAGATTTTTTTCTGTTCCAGAATGCTTAGTTCCTATAAATTATGCTGAATTTCATCTTCAGCCACCAAAATGTCTATCATCTATTCTCTGAAGTTTATTCTCTAACATCACCGTTCTTTCAGCGACGTGATACGCTGTAAGGTTGGAGGTCTTCTTTTTATCATAACTATCTGCCTCTTGGTCAAGATACCTAACCTATGAACCACTTCCTTGATATAACAATTTTTGACTGTTGTATTATGATATTTTACAGTCTTCATTCAGATTGGAAAATTAGTAATTTGAGTTGTGTGTACTGAGATTGTTTCCTTTTGCATCTGCTTTTAATTTTTCCCTCATGCGCCTAACCCAATAAAACAGAGAGTGGTAACACAGGATATTTCATTCAAATAAAAATATTTTGGGTGAAATATTTGGTATAGACTAAGAACGCCAGGCTGCACAATTACGTTGCTCGGAGATGGTACACTCATGCCAAGAGAGTCCTGAAAATTCCAAGATCCTGAATCAACCTACTAAAGAAATAAACATATTTTTAAAAAATAAAAAAAAAAAAGGAACACATAAAACTGCTCAAGCACTAACAAGGCAATTCAGTCTCCTAAGGACTGTATTATAGGAACATAAAACAAAGGGGAAGGAAGAAACTCAAACACTGTAGATATACGCCGCTATGAACAACCACATCTTTGAGGCAAGCTTTTATGTTTGGGTGGTTTTCAGTTTTATCGACAAAGAGTAACACATGTTGGCCTCAAAAAACGAAAGAGTTATTTTTTTTACTTATTTAGAAGACTGAAAATTCATCCAGTAACAGATTCTAGGCAGATCAAGAATTCTCTTGCATTTTAGAAATTTTCAGTGGGAAAAGAAAGGAATACAGAGCAAATGAGCCTCCCACCCTTGGGGAAGGTCTTGCACACTACTCAGCCTCTCTTACCCACTCAATTTGTAAGTGTGGACACAAATGAGAATCACCTCAAACCCCAGACATGCAGCATGTGCTGCTGTCCAAACATTACGTAGTCAAGGAACAGGAGACATGAATTCACTTTGCTGCCCTCAAAAAGTCAGAAAGTGAACCTGAGCACTTACTTCAGTAACTAAGGATGAACCAAGATTGATTAGGCTTTATTGCATTTCATTTCTACCCACAAGGAAATAAAGAGGTCTGCTGCTAATACTAATTGGTCCATCTGCCAACAAGAAATCTTAGAAAACTATGAAACAAAGCGTATAAGAAATCACCTTGAAGATCACAGAAACTCTCCATGAAGCTTAAATCCTTTCACATCTCATTCAGGTGCAAGAAAGAGCCATTCTCTCATTCACAGCTTCTCCCCTGAATACCTGCATACATCTATTGCTTACTTCTCCTTACTGCCCCTTTGGGAGCAATGCCTGTTAATTGAAACGGCCCCCCTTTGTAACAGTCAGCAGCTGGTTTGATTACTGTATTCCAATAAATAATATGACTGTATTAATTCAGACAGAGCAATTAACACACAGGCCAGACATTTTTATTGTGTCACTTTTACTGTATACTACCAATTAGGTGTTTCTATCTGAAATACTATCCCCTATTGAAAGCCAAATCAATTCAGCTACAGTTTGATCTTTCCAACAATTGTGTCCCCCATTAAGAAACATCTGACAGCACCTTTCAAACCACCCACATTGATCCTCCCTGCCCTGAATTTACATCTGGATTCACACTCAATCCTTTGCATTTGCCTTTTATTTTTAATGAGCAAAAATAAACGCTGATATTTTGGATCAGATGCTAAAAACAAAAGCCATTGGCTAATTAGATTCATGTTCCACTTTCTGTTATTTAGATTCACCGCAAGTACCATTCACATAGAAAGAAAATAAAATTTACTCCCTAGAAAAATTAATATTCTGTTAAAGCAATGCTAAAACTTTATCAGGTTTGGAAGGGTGGGGGAGAAAAGGAGGTATTTTTAAAGCACTACAGTATTTGCATAAAAGCATCTCATCTTCTGTCAAAGACACTGCATGACTTCTTGGAAATTTAATTTTCAAGGAGCACAAAGAAAACAGTAGTTTGGTAAATTGTGTAACAGCTGAAACTGAAGGAATCACAGGATAGATTTATACACTGCTTAGAGATTTTCTTAATCAGATCTAAGTTTGAAAATACTTTATCATTTTTAAGTAGGATACACGACAGATGTATTTACATTTTTTCTGTTCTTTTAATTGTCTTACATTAAATGGGCTATATTATTACCATATTTTTGTATGTGTTTAAGAAGTTAAAAGAGTTCTTTGTATCCATATTTCTGTCATGATAAAAAGACTTGTTCCTTGCTTGGACAGTTCCCTTGACACTTTCTGGTGTTTTCCAAAGAACTGATGCTATTAGCCTAATTCAGACAGATAGAAAACTGTTATAAAAGTATATGGTACAGAGAAACTGAAGCTGTACTCAAATGTAAGGATATTTTATGCTTACCAATCATGCATTCTCTTCAAGTTTGATCTCTAAAATGGAAATAAGGGTTATCATCATCTGTTTTTCCTGTCTCATCATGTTCACTTGAATCCCGGCCTAAATGACTTCAGGAGCAATGATTTTTCTAACTGTTG
The DNA here is from genome assembly GCA_035590275.1 of Ibycter americanus. Classification (NCBI taxonomy): domain Eukaryota; kingdom Metazoa; phylum Chordata; class Aves; order Falconiformes; family Falconidae; genus Ibycter; species Ibycter americanus. The sequence goes on from JAVJGI010000065.1 coordinate 43,394,331, forward strand.
ATAATTAAAAGAAAATCAACACTTTTAGCAATACACTTTAAAGGGAACACAAATGAAATGCTCGAGAATGAGTCCTTGCTTGAGAGGAGTATGTCACGTAGTTTTTTACTTTTTAGTTTGGACTAAACCTTCACCAGTCTTTTGGTTTAGCTTATCAAACAAACACTGAAGTTTGCTATTAAAGCTATTAAATAGAAAGAGAAGGAAGTAATAGTGGTTTCATACTCCAGAGACCTGAACAGATTACCAGTTATCTTCCTCACTTGGTTACGTGACTATGAAGATCTCTGAGCATTACACAGCGTAAAGGCAATGCAGAAACCAGGCAAAATTTTATTGCATGATTTCTCCAGAAATATGCTTCCCATCCTTCATTTGAATTAAAGCCAATTTGCAAAAATGCTGGCTAGAAAGCATAAGATACCAAACATGGTATAAGATTATTTGACCCTGACTGCTTTCTACATGCTATAACTGTGCACTACAAACCATCCTGTTCATTCAAACCATCCAAACTCTAGTTCACGACAGTTCAGGAAAGTGATACATGCTTAAGAGAATATAAAAATCCAACTGCGAAGTTACTGGGTACACTGCCTTTTCCCCTGAACTTCTCTAACTCCTTAAAGCTTCCTTCAACTCTCCTCTTCATTGCATAGCCAGAAACCAGCTTTCTCTCCACAGAGCCTCTGAGCTACACTCCCGCAGATGGAGCTATGAAACGAAGCAGAGCCAGTAAGTGCAGTAGCCTTACAGGTTTCCTTAAGGGGTAAGTAACAGGGAAGCAATAGCTTCTGCAATGTAAAATCTGCTTCCTAGAAGCTACACAGCGGCCAAAGAAAGCGATTTCAAGGCACAAAGAAATGACCTACTGCTATCTCACATTTGGGATCTCATGTGAACTCCTAAATCAAGCATAAGTCAATGTAGATCTTTGTTACCATTGCCTGAGAAATGGGCACAGCCTGCTTCCACAAGTCAATGGGTCTATCATCTTCCTGTCACTTGACTTGTTCATTAGTTTAGCTACAAATAACTAAGTGCTCATATGCAGAGAAACTAAGGCTGGTCTGAGATACTAAGAAAATGCGTAAGTTCGATGTTATTTTAAAACCAGGTGGAATTGCTGACAAACTGAACGTTGACACCTCCAAGCACAAAACTCAGAGGCATGAGGAACTTCCCAGGAGCAGGACTTCCTGACCTGGAGCTGGCAGGAAGGTACTGCATTCCCACTAAGCCAAAAAACAAGCACCACAACTCCTTTGGCAGAAAGTTAAGGGGGCAATCCTTAAATATCTGGTTTAGGAAGCTTCTGGGATTTTCAAAACCTGTCTCTGAACTACACTTCAGTGTAGAAGATTTACCTTCCCATACAGCCTTGGATATGAGGAAATCAGGGTGAAAGGGGAAGGATACAAACCCCCCAAAAAAACCCAAAAGCATTTTCTTTCATCTATAGCTATGGTCTTCAAGGAGTCCCCTGACTACAGTCCAGTAGTTGCTGCGCACACATCTGCTCTGCTTGTGTGACTGGTCCCTACCCTGTTTCTGCTAAGGTCAATACACTAACCTGGAACATCTAGCCTATTTCTGCTGACCGAAGTCATCTGGCAGTAGAGGATGCTCACTGGAGTGGCTCAACCAGCCTGCTGCAGGAGATAGCGTGAAGCAGGAGGCAGTCAGCATGTCCACAGTGCGAAACTCATAAAAAGTGAATTTCAGAATCAGACTGCGGAAGTTCACGCTTGGTTTTTTCAACCTTTTTCAATCTTTATTAAATTAATCAGGTAAAGGCTTTAAATTTTTACTGTTAAATAATAGAAAATTCCACATGATGACAACTCATCGACTTAGCTTAAATAACCAGCACTTGGATAAATATTACGCAGTGGAAACAATTTACAACCGGGAGGACAGAAAGACAGCATTTACGCAGACACTCCCAAACCAGAGTAGTAAAACACTTGAATTCTCTGCAAGCCCTTAGAAGGGGAATTAAGAAGTGGGTTGTACTAACTTCTTATTTAGCCTCACCGTGAAAAAAAGAAAAAAGTTTCTTCCGATCAAAAATTTTTTTTGTCTTATGAATTTACAGAATCAGATCTAGACTACTCCACCTTAGCATTACCTTCTTGCTCATTCACTCTTGCACATTAAGCAAATGAAAATACCTTCTCCTAGGTCTTCTCAGTAGCACTTGAAATACTCTTAGAATAGGCTTTATAATCCGCTCCCATATTCATTTCAGCACTTCTATAAAATCCAAGTAAATACTCCAAGTTTTCATGTCAATCCTATTCTTCCAGTTTCCCCTATCATCACAGACAACACACACAAATGAAGAGCATAGCCACCTTGGCATATGGAGATATGGAGAAAAAGTAGTTCTCTAAGGACTATAAATACATTCACTCACCTAGGGCATACATTAGTCTGAACTACGTGGATGATGCCAGACTTCAATAATCCCAGAAGAATCTGATGAACAGCATGAAGTATCATAGTAAGGCCTACTTTACATTTCATAATGTCTTAATTACCTTCAACTCCTCTATAAAACAGACAACAGAAATAGATAACATGAGAGAAAAAAGGTTTCCAGATAGAAACTGTATTTTAATTAAAGGGTGAATAAATCCCAGTGAACAAGTAGCAACCATAACAGTGGTGCCCCTCCCATCGAAAGGTAAGTGCCTCATACCTGCATGATTTAGTTCAAAGATGCACAAAACCTGGGGAAGTCATTTCAGAGTTCTGGAGTCTACTATAATAAATTAGAAAAGAATATTAAAATAATTATCAGCTATATTTGAGAAATCAAACTTATATTCTGACTGAGCTGCATTTCTGTACGCAGTCCTAGAGCTGCTCATTATTAGAAAAAGCCGTGAAGTCCCTCATGTCATCCCTCTGACCACCCTATGGTTTCTCTAATCTGTTTGGAGACCACTGACAACGACAGAGGCTTCATAGGCCAGAGCTTCATTATCACCACCTTCAGAAAGCTCTTCCCAAATTTCAACCAGATTTTCCTTAATACTTCAACTCCCTCATTTCCTGTCACCACAAATATGGAAAAAAATTATTTGTGGTAGTCTTTCGACATCTCTGAGGGCTGCTGTCATGTTCCTTCATAGCCTTAGGACTTGAAATTCAGTCTCTCTCAGTAGATCTCTTACTTACACCATCACTCCTCTTCTCTGGATTTCTCGTCAGGCCACATTTTCTTGGAACAGTGGGCCACAAATGAAGACAGTTCTCTACTGACGCCTTACCAATGCTGGGCAGCGCAAGGCTGTATCATGGGTCATGCAGATTCTGCATCTGTTTATAAATCCCCATTCAGTTTTTTCCACCTTCACAGCAGCATGACATTGCTGATTCACGTTCGGTTTCTGATAGACTAAAAACCTAGATCCTTTTATGCGAAACTGTTGGTTAGCCTCTTTACATCTGTTCTTAATTATTCAACTTGGATGTTGGCAACTTTTTTTGTCAGAACAATTCTGACAAAGTAAATATGTCTACTGCAAACACATTAACCAGAAGGACCTGAATTTTTTAAGTTACATGTGCCACAACTTAATACAGAGCTCCTGGCAGCTCAGACTGGCACGTAACGTTGTATAGCTTATAGCCTCTTTCATTTCCAAGAAAAGTATCTCTATTTCATAAACAGTGGCACAAAAAATACAGCCATTTGTCATGTGGAAGAGAAACACAAGGGCAGCATATAGTATGTATATTACCTTCTTAATCTGATTAGAACATTTAGAAGAAAAGAGATCAGTCAAGGGCAGCAGGACCCTAGCTCTAGAACCACCACTACTCACCAAGTGCTTATGGTAGGTTTTGGCTCTTTGTTGACAGCGGGATTTTTATTCACCTGCAGCTCAGCACTAGAAAGTCTTTCAAACCTGTGGGGACTTTGCAATGTGGTGATAATTTTACAGAAGACTCTTAATGTTAAGATACTAAAAAAATATACTATGGTTGATTTATGCGTGGGCTCCAAACTTTCAGGACCAAACTACGATCTCTGTTAGTGTCGTTTTATTGCATTATTTTATAATGCATTACTTCATTGCATTCAGTAAGATTCAAACACATTCAGAATACTAAAACCAGAGAAAACAGTTTTATTCTGTGGAGTTGAACCTGGTAGCTCAATCCATTCCTGAGTGACTTTAAAGATTAAGAGTCCTCACAGACAAAGTGAGATTAACACTACAGTACTTAGATGGCACTGACGAGGGGAGGGTATGAGAACAGAAGAGGAAGAATCACAAAAAGGAAAAAAAATACAGTGCTAATGATTGCTTTCTTAAATTACTGCTGATCCAGAAAAAAACATCAGAACACATGAGATTATTTCACTGATGTTTTCTCCCACAAAACAATTAACATCCTCGAATCAAAGCTTTTTATTACCCTTGTCAGTATAGCAATATCATGGAATAGAACACTTCACAATCAACCTTGTTGCTTTTTGTAGCATTAGCACAAGAAACACACACCATAAAATACTGTTTAAAAGGTGCAATAAATAGCACCCAAGAGCTGGTTTTGACATGTAATCAGTCTTGACAAGCTTTGGGCTGACTTTGCTGGCCTATTGACCCTGCCCATAGGCAAAGCATGTCTCTTTGCCACAGCTAATGTTTTCTGGACACCCCTGTCACAGTGCGACTCCATATCAAACAGCTGAAAAGGTCAAAGACTGTCTCTCCACTTTCAGACTGAATTCAAGTCAATTCATATCTAGGCACCCGAAGCGCTGCAATTTGCTACAGCATCTTTGCACGTGCACTCTGTTCTTTTTTCGTTCCTTTCCCCCATGCCTTCACCCACCACTTTCTGAAAGCATCTTTGGCTTATTCATATACTTACAAAATTTTTAATCAAAGACTTCATTCCTGTATTTTACAAAGCTGTGCATGCCCTGCAGATAACAACCGACTAGAAATTCAAAGAGTAGGCTCTTTCACTCGCCCACTTTTTAGTCATCTTTTACGCAGACACAAAACATGGAACTGTGAATACAGCCTCTGGACTGCATTTTCCCAGCCTAGAGCCTTATGGCCATTGCAATCACTGGCATAATCTCCAGGCGTTAGAGCAATAGCTTGGCACCTACTGAAGTGAGAAGATCCACTGTTCAGAGAAACTCTTCTTCAAATAACTCTGCTGACTGTCCCTCACAGCTGCAATAATGTCTCTCTGGTGCTCTTTCTGGGTTCCTAAAAGCCAGAAGTTGCCAGTTGTTTACTGCTGCTTTCGATTCCTTACCGCTAAGACGAAGAGAATGAAACCAACTATTGCTTAGACTATAAGACCCACCCAGCAGTACAGTATTCATTACATATTTGTAGTAGATGACCTACATAAAAGAACTGAAAGCTAAAAATTACCTTGAATGCTCAATTTAGAACCTACTGGAAGAGCAAGGTAAAAAGTAATGGAAATCACGCAAACAGCATATACTGGCCAAAGTATCTAATCCAGGAAGCAGTATTTTAGTTAATCCTATCTCCTAGTCAAACCTTACAGGCTGGTGAGATGTCAGTCGGATTTACCATAAAAGGACCTGCTTTGCCACAGAAGTAGCAGCAAAATTACTTTTGACTTAAAAGCAGGCATAAACCATAGGAAAGATAAAAAAAAAAACTTTGATCAATATAACACAAACCGTGGAAAGGGATGATTTTTTCCCCTCCTCTTAATCAATCACTGTTTTCTCATTTTTTTCCTCTGACATGAAAATGATAGTCCAAGATGTATCTTTTCCAAAAAAGTGAGAAAAGTGTTTAAAACATCTGTAGTTGTACACACTAGATTTCTAAAAAATAAAGAATTTCAAAGCAACAAAATTAAACAAGGAAATCATCTCCAACTCTGACCTTGATAAGAGTAGAACAAATGTTATTTGCTAGTGTGTAACTCAGTAAAACACACTTTAACCTCCTGGTCTTAAAAAGATAACAGTATACTTCCAAACCCACAAAGTGAGTTAGGCTGTTAAGCAATGCATTTTAGCATTCTGAGAGCCCTGAGAAGATGGCAGGTGCAAGGAATTTAAAACGGACCATAGAGAGGATAAAGTAGATCTGTCTTCCCGTTTCTCTTTCCTTTCCTCCCCAAATGCCCTCCCTAAAATTAAGTCACACTCTGCTGCTTAGGTTTAACCCAAAACTCACAGATGTCAATGGAAAGGCACTTGGCTTGTTCATTTCTCATGGCCATTTTTATCTTTCATCAACAGTGATGTACAAAGAGAGCGGCATCAACAAAAGAGGTAACTTTTTGTTGAACACTGTGCTCCCCTCCCCCAAATACATTGAAGTAAATTTCATTTGGGGGAAAAAAAAAAAATATTCATTCCCTAAGTTTATAATTCAAACAGCAGAGCTTCCACTGCACAACTCTCCAAGAAGCTGGCTCCTGTTGCAGAGCCATTTTGAGCCTACCATCTCGCAAGTAGATGCCAATAGCTTAACTAAATGCACATAAGCCACACAATTATCTGTTGTCATCAGTGGAAGCAAGCTGTAATACAACAGTGATGCAAAAGCACATACCGTGTTTTCATCATTCCTTGCAGAGGTACCATGCAGCACTTAAGCTTCATTATCACATTATTGTTCCAGGGCAACAGAGAAAGGGGTTTTAGCCCGAGTACAGGTTTTGTGTCCAAGTCCAAAGCAATCAATATTATCCATACACATAAACTATTCAAGGGTAAAACTCCCCTTTCAACTCTGCAAGGTAGATTTTACTTTAAATAAGTATTCTCTTCTCCCTAAGAAATGCAACACACAAAGGAAGGCAAAGAGGAAATGTGCATGAAGAAAGGAGACGTTAAGAGCAAAGATCTTTTTGTGCAGATCCTGTTTCTTGAACCTGAAAAGAATAAAGAACAAAGACCAAAATTTCTTACGCACACTCCAGTTGTTTTCTCTTTTCATATTCCTTAAAAATAATTTCTAAATAATTTGTTTCTTCCCCTTTCCAAAGTTTTTGAAGGAACAATCAGATAAGACAGTTGGTTTTTTGACACATACAGAAGGGGCCCAGTCCCAGGTCTGTTCCTAGTGCTATTCCCATACAACATCAGCATAGAATGACACCTATGAATAAGAGTTTCTGATATCTTGCAATTTCCTGCTGTCACACAATGATGAAGTTACTCTTAAAATGATGGTTCTGCTCATGCATATATCCCCTTCTATCTGCAGCACACACAACATATAATAATATAACTTGTTCCATACACACATGACACAAAGCCTTCGGCCAACATGAAGAATTTGAACTGGCAACCTCCAGACTTACACATCTGTCCTGTTTCAGTTTGAGCTTAGAGCCGAGCAGCTGAAAGTTAGCACAGGATACACCCTCTGTAGATTTACACAAAGCGGACTTAACAACCGTTCACTGGGATCACACAAGAATCACCTCTTACTACCAAAAATGTGTTTATTGTTCTAAAGCCTTGTTTTCATACCCAAAAATAAATCAAAACGCAGATGTGTAAAATCTATAGGCTTACAGTCAGCTCCGAGTCAGGTTCAACCTCTAGAGGATGAGCCTACTCTTACATGGTCCTTTCAGATTGCTCTTACCTTCCAAAAATTTTATACATCTGATTCTTCCTTTGGGATTCTTGGAAATGTCCTGGTTTTGGCTGGGATAGAGTTAATTTTCTTCCTAGTAGCTGGTATAGTTCTGTGTTTTGGATTTAGCATGAGAAAAATGTTAATAACACACTGATGTTTCTGTTGTTGCTGAGCAGCACTTACACTAAAGTCAAAGACTTTTCAGCTTCTCATGCTGCCCTGCCAGCGAGCAGGCTGGGGTTGCACAACAAACTAGGAGGCAACACAGCCAGGACAGCTGACCCCAAACGGCCAAAGGGTTATTCCATACCATATGGCATCCTGCTCAGTATGTAAACCAGGGGAAAAGCTGGCCGGAGGGCCACTGCTCAGGAACAGGCTGGGCATCAGTTGGGAGGTGGTGAGAAATTGTTTCTCATTTGTATCACTTGTCTGTCTTGGATTTTACTTCTCTCAATTTTTATTATTTTCCTTTTAATTACAATTATTATTTTATTTCAATTATTAAAGTGTTCTTATCTCAAGCCATGAGTTTTCTTACTTTTCCCCTTCCAATACTCTCCCCGCATCCCACCAGGGAGAGCGAGCGAGCGAGCAGCTGTGTGGTGCTTAGTTGCTGGCTGGGGTTAAACCACAACAGCAAAAAAGGGACAGGACTTGGATTAATATTTTGCTGTAAACTTACTTTCCGTAAGAGATTCTACCTTTATTAAAAATTATCTACTATTGCCACAATTGTAAAGGGAAAGCAAGCAGAACTGCGTATGATCTTTATATATTCCAGTTTAAAAAAAGAGAGAAAACAAAACTAAACCCACATTAGTTATTTGCAGTTGTCTGCAGTACTGTAGGTGAGGTTCAATATGTATGCTGGCTGACAATGGGTTTCCAAAGAGTTAACAGATTGCAGCCGGAGACCTCTCTGCCAGGGATTGCTTTTCTGTTTAGTTCTATAAATGAAATTTATTAAAACCATTACATGCACAGTGATGCCACAATATCCAGAGCAAAGTTACTAAATCTAAAAGAGCTTTTATTTAATCAGGAGATAGCTAACAGATGTAATGACTGGGGGATGAGGCGGAACCTGGTCTTACATTCAGACCCTGACAACATGGTTTTATCACTTTCAATAATGTGGATTCCATATTTCTCTGAATCTATTACTTTAAATAAAAAGCGATCATTTCTAAAAATGTTCCATTTATTACACCCAAACCTTTCTGCTCATGTGCCCAACTGGAATCAAATTTTTTTCTTGTCTTCCAAAAAACGACCCCAGTACTTTTTTTTTTTTTTTTTTTTTTTTTAAAACGAGCAGTTCTATCTCCCCATCCGTCTTGTCTGCACGAAGAAGGGATAACCTGCAGCTGAATTACAGAAAGCCTATTCTCCCAGTGGGATCTGAGATAAGATAGACTGCATTAACCCAAAGATTCATTTCCCAGCTAGGAATTCTCCCTAACTCTTTTAAGAAGATCACAGGAAACAGGCTGGATAATGGTAAGAGATCTATTGAGTGCTCTTTCATCACTAGCTTTCATGAAGAGAGAAATGGTAATAAGGTCACAGAAGCCTGAAATGCTGTAGGTGGCTAGAAGACATTTCTCTAAGTACACCAGCATTTCAGTCTTGATATACAATGCAATATAAGCCGTGACTATCCAGACATCCAGGTTACTTTGTCCATATAGGACGGGTTTCAGATGAAAATTCTAATAGATACATCCATTTCACTGATTGTCTCTAAAAGGACCCATCAAAAAGTTATTATCTACCTAGGATTTAATTCTACTAATCATTAATAATCCCTATTTTCAAGACACAGTTATTTGAAATTTTTTAAGCTTTTTTACAAACATGAACATTCTTAGCTGCCATCTAGTATAGAGCCATCCTCTAAGCCACAAAAAACAAGCAAATATTTTCCACCATACTGTCAGCATCCAGAAGTCCTCATATATTTTCTGTGTATTAAAGAAACCACAAGAGTCTTAACTTATAACAAAGGGATTTCAAAAAAGTACTCCCCGTATCTGTGAAAGTTCTACCAAGTACAGAGGAAGATGGGTACATAACAGTTTAACGCAAAATCTACATTCTAGAAAGTTGTCCTGTTCTCCCTCTCACCCCCCTAAAAACATATATCCAATATGAGAACACAAGTCAGAAACATTTATTCCCACTTCAGCCTACAAGCCAAGGGTACTGTATATTCTATTGATTTCCTCAGCCTAATGCACTACACTCTTCCCCACTTCCCCACATTTCACATTATGATGAGAACATCAAACTGCAAAGACATCAAACTTCTCGCTTCTGTTTCCCTGATCCAGCAGCTTGGTGAAATCTCAGAACAGATGGAAAACATTATTTTGAGAAAAGGTCTCTATTTTGAAAGCAAATAGAGGGTGAAATAATTTCCTTATTATTGTCTGTGTTGTAGTCATAATTAGCCGCCATCTTCTGAAAGTGAAGCCAATTCTGTGACAGACGTTTGGAAAGTTCCAGGATTAAACTGGCTCACTTATTTCCCTTAAGCCTAGATGCTAAGATACGCAGTGAAGCAGGGCTTCCAACAGATAATATCATGAGAGGGCTTTCATTTTTATTAATTGAAAATATAAGTAGCTATGAAAACACAGGTAATGTAAAAAGAAGTAACAGTTTTGATACAGCACAGAATTCAGAAAGGAATTAAAGACCTACTTTGTAAATACCACTTGCAGCTAGTTATTATGACCTGTAACATGATGGGGTTGGGTTGAGATATTGGGTTATAGGCATTCTAAGCCATTCCTTCTCTCATCTTCTCCAACTGGGAGGGACAAAATGATGGGACCAAATTTTTACCTAGCTGACTCAATCAATTGCACACTGTATTACCTCCCCACTTTCCTGTTCAGGTCTTTCAAGAGCAACACAAAACAGATACTTAAGTTGAGCAGTCATTAGATAATTCACCTTATTTGCTCATCGGTTTGAGTTTGCAACAAAGCAGTTGAAATGATCTCAAGCTTGAAGCTAATGATTTTGATTATTCAAGTCCTCGCATCTGCTTTGCAGCTGTCTTTTCTACAAAATCGATAGCACGGCTGATTTAGTGCCCTCTAAGACAGCTTCAGTGCCCTCTAAGAAATCTTCAACAGTTAATGTAGATGCAATTTTTCTCTGCTCCGCTTCTGGCTGAGAACACAGGAAAGGTGCAATGTCAGGACAAATCCTCTGCTTCTCAGTCACAGGCTGACCTCCATAAACTCAACATGAATTAGAGCAACTGCTCCGAGCTGCATGATCTGTGATAGTCTCTGCACAGAGGGAGTCCGGCTCCGTCACAATACATATGTAGCACAACCCTTTCCTCTTCTGCCAAGGGAGGGTACGTCTGCAGGCCTGGATCAAAGCTGTGACAAATATTCTTTGTGTGAAGGTTGCGCTCGCACTGCTGAGAAGTATTTACTGGGCGTTATCTCTATGGAGGGTTTATAACAGCACAGAGCTAATAAACAGGAAGGGCATAGCGAGTCTTGCAGAGTCCTTGCGTCAAAAATTATGTCATTTATCCTCTCTTAAACCACATACAAGTCACAGGTTTTAACTTCATAAATACAGCAAAACAAGAGTGCACCAAAGTGAGTGAGTGCTCTAGTTTTGTTCCTATCTTCATAAAGATAAAAATAATTTTCTGGGAATTAGCCTTGTCACAACTTGCATATGCTTTTAAACCCAGGTGTCCCCCCTCTTATTTATTTCACTGTCCACTTCAGTAAGTGGAAAATACATAAATTCTCACACCTTAAAACAAACAGCAATCTGTTTTACATCATCCCAGCAAGACTCATTTGTCTGGTGAAAGTGAGGTTATAAAATTCCAACTCTGCCCATGGCTAAATACTATCAAAGGATTAGAATATAAATAATGTTGTATGCATGCTCTTAATGGGAAGTACTGGGTTTATTTAAAGATTTTTTTTTATTAAATACGCAACAGAAAAGGTCACCAGTGAGGAATATGAGAGCATCAGACTCTTCCCCCCTCTCAAGAACTTCAGTTTGAAAGCAGCCCAAAATATTATGTCAAATAGATTTGGCAGGCAGACACTGATAAAGCATATCATGTTCTCACCATGCAATCTGACGCACTGCACTTGGCAACGTCTGCCTAGCAATGGACAAGAAATAAATTAACACAGAGACTAAATGACCCCAATCTCACTCAACAAATTTAGTTCCTTCATATATGGGTCAAGGTTACTGGCAGAAATGTTTGCACTTGAAATCTTCATCCAACCAACTATATGTATTATTTATGTGACATTGCAAAAGAAAACACCCTCTCCCATAAAAAGTCAATCAGTTATCAATTCCTGGATCACCCACATTTGCAACAATGTACACTGATAACCCATTCTTTAATAACACTTTAAAAACCCACCACAACAAACCAACAAAGTACAACTAAAATTCCCAATTTGTTTACTGTTTATTGTGTAACATCCCATACAATAACATGTGCTGCCTACTCCTCCATATCCCCTGAATGATCGCAAACACATCATTAAATTAAATGGTGACCTGCCATTTAAATGTGCAGGCACTTTTAAAACATCAAAACTGCACTGAAAACTACTGGGATTGGTAGAGGGCACGTTTGGAAAGACCACTATCTCAAGGGTTACTTTTAGGGAAGATTTAGTGATAAGCACCAGCTACTCCATCCATTCTCTAGAAGCCCTGTGACCACCCCTTGGCATAAGCTTATGTCCTGTCTATAAAGAGCTCCAGTGGTTGCAAGAAGATCATGACACATGTACAACGCTAGTGCCGGTGACCGTTTTGCTCCTTGCTTTGCGTAACCTCAATAATAAGCATGAAAAAGAAGAGTCTGTTGTACTCTGGAGCTCAGATGCACTTCATTTCACACTGAAGCCAAACAAGAAGTCATATGCCCACCAATGACCTGCACCTTTAACCTGGTCAAGAGTGCGACGAGATAAGAGGGCACAATTCCATGAGAGACAATCAATTACACTAAATCCTATCGTTACTTAATCTACATCTTCTCTAGCAACTTCACTAAACATTTGAATCCCCTGTAAAGCATAATGTTTTTGCTAAATCCAGGAACCTTAACTCTGTACTTCAAATTTTCAGACAGTTATCATACCATAGAATTTGCACTTCCCAACTGGTTAGTTCAATATGATAGGTATGCTAATCCTCCTTTCTGTGTCTTTTTTCAAACAACAAAACAAATGTCATAAAAAATCAGACACAATTTTTGCATGCTTTCTTACAGCATCATTTCCAATTCCTGTGTTAAACAGTGCCAAACAAGTCAAACAGTTTGTGGGTCTACAGGCTAACATTGCGCTCCGCACACAGGGAATTCAGAAAAAACAGTATCACTTTGTAGACCCGATCTGCAGGTGTACAGCAGGTCCAACATCTTCTGAAGACAGGGTTACAGGCAGGGCACTGATCCAGTGCTGCTGGAGATTCAACATACCGTAATTTTGCTAGACTACCGGTTCACAGAGTTGCAAACATTGATAAAGATGCTTTTATAACCATTTTGCCATTAACACTCTCGTATCAACATTTACCATGCTTCATTTAAAGGATTAAAAAAAAAAAAGCCACCACCACACCCAAACTATTGGCATTTAGCTAGTTATTGACAAGTCTGACACCTGCTCTCAGAACTAATTCCACACAGTCCCCTTTGCATAGGAGATTCTTTAAAAGTAACATCAAGGCAGGAGGGAAGGAGGGAAAAGCTTATCTTCTTTGCTTCAGCCAATCCTTTTGTTGTGAAGATTTTGACACAGATAAGGACTTTAGTAGCTCTACTGGGAATTAAACAAATTGACTCTAATAGGTTTTAATGTATAATGATTAGCTCATTTATAAAAGATTCTACCCAATCCTCAATTATTCAGATATGGGTCAAGATCCAGGGAGTACATCAAAACAAATCCTGCACCTGCAGAAGAATTCAGATGTTAATTAAATGAGAAACAGATCGATGGACTCTAACCTCATACAGAGATGTAGGAAGAAGCATATTAGAGTTCAGGAGAGTTGGGACATCACCACTCCATGTAATGCTATTTCAAGTAGTATCAGCTGCTTATAAAGTGCTTGCTGCTTTTCCCTTTACTAGGCTGCAGTAAATAGAATCATGGATCATGATCTGTGATTCACAGCCTGTCATAGGTGGGTGACATTTGACTCTCAAGAAAACATTAATATAAGCAGTTGAGCTATAGATTGATAAATGCATCTTACGCAGAAAAATGGAAAGAAAATTAATCATGGCATGTGTCACATGACATGTCATTAGGTTGAGGTTCACATGCTAGGTTAAGCTTGAGATTCAGCCCACAAGAAATGGTTCAACAAGTCAGAGTTTATTGGCTTTATATTAGTCTTTCACTCATTGTTCATTAAGGCAAAGTGAAAAATTTGAAATGGAAAAATCTAAATCTTGACTAGAAGAAATTTAAGCAGAAAAGATACCAATAATAATACTGAAGATCTGATCTCATTTGGTTACTTAATAACTAAAAAAATTAACCCTGAGATGCAATTTCACCTTCTAGATAGTCTGCACTCCCATTCCTTCAGCTATTTGCTTTTGATTTGGAAAGGACCAAAGTTTCATTTTTTTTCTAATAAGAGACACACTACCTAAAACCTGAATTGGTTTTCCATATTAAAAAAAAAAAGAATAAAATAAAATCACAGATTCTGATGCTGTTTCCCAATGGTCTTAAAATATCTCAACAAAAGATGAAATAGGGTGTTAAGTGCTGTAAATAAAGTTATATGCAAATTAAAATTAAGACTTTTTCAAGTCCCAGGCCATTTTTCTCTGGGCATCTGACTTGCTCATTAATGTGCACACACACTAAAAAAAGTCACCACACCAAAAAGCCAACATGTAAGACACGCAAGGACTTTTTCCCCATGAGGCTGAAAGCTATCCTGAGGATCCCGAATATCCACCTGGAAATGCTGTGACTCAGAAGAGCACAGCCAAAGCAGCTCTCCTTCTGTTCCACTGACACCTTGCAGCTGGGCTCAACACCAAATCCTGGAGCACCTTCTAATTCCATTAATTAGTACTGTATCATCAGTAATTTTTAAAAATAGTTTTAGGTTTGCCATAAGCATAAAACATCACCCTAAGAGCATAAAATCTAAAAAAATACTTTTTAAAAAATTAGCATTCCACTGTCCTGCAATTGGCAAATACCATCTCCCCTCTCTGATAGATACACAGCATTCCTTGAAAACATAGTGTCTTTTACACCATTAATTTTAACCTGTCCTAAAGTTGTATAAAGGACTTTGTCTAATCATGCTGGGCTATTGGTTAGAATAAGGAAATAAAGGATCTGCTCCCATACATCTATGAACTAGGACTGGCTTATCAATGAGGAAATAATCCAAGCAAAATGTCATTGTAAAGGCAAGTTTCTCCTATTAGCAGCATATGCTGCATCTCCCTAAGAACGGAAACATTAAGATGCCTTTGTGCCACGTCCTAAATTACATACAGGCCATTTATTGCACTTCAGCAACAAAAGAGGGGAGCTCGACTGAACAGAGCACTACAAGAGTAAGAAAGAAACAACCCTCAGGCCTCGATGACTTCTAAGCCTTGTTTCATACCAAAATGAAGCTTCACAGTGAATTACGAAACAAAGGAGAAATGAGGAAAGTGTTTTTTATAAATACCTGCCTTGTGCTACACCACAGATGTGGTTACTGGTGGTATTTCACTCATAGGATAGATATATAGATAACAACATAGTTTAAGTTGCCTATGTAATCAAATAGAACTTCTGCTAGAGATTGATGAAGAATGTGTATGGATGATATGAGAAGCACGGCTCCTAGCTCAGGTAGTTAGGTAAGTAAAATCTGCTGTCCCACACACCCCCACACCCTAAAGCCAGCTGACACTCTCACCAAGTGCATATTCCTCATGGGATTTTTGAGAACCACAGAGATGTAAAACTAAACAGAATTTCAGGAAATTGGCTTTTATTTTAGTCATATTTCATAGCAATAAGCAGCTTTTCAAGCAGTATTTTCCACAGTTTACTTTCTCAGTTGAGTAAATATTTACTCAGATGTTATTTTCAACTGGGATGCTACTTTACTGTGATACATCTCAGATGTAATACTTCAGTAGCGACAGGATCAACCCTGTGCATCCTGAAGTGAAACAGAATGCTATATACATCTCTGAAAATCCAATTAAGCGTCAGTGAGGCACTAGACTTTCCTAAATCATGTTTTTCTCCTTCATATTTTACAATAGAAGATCATTGTTCCTATTGAAAGCAGACTTGTATCTCCATCGACCCAGCAGGCCTGCACAAGAAACCTAAATTGCCTCATAACCAGCTCATGACCTCAGTGCCTTTTAATTATGTGGGTTTCCCTGTAGCCTTTAGTTAACGTAGACATGTGGGGTGGGAAACGGGAAGTCTACAATCCATGTAGAAGAAATACAGACTGTGCATTTGAACATACAGATGTGTATCTTACTTCTGAAATGTGAACCCTACATAAATTCTGTAGTGCTTATTTTCAAACTGCAGTACTCCAGTTGCTAGCCAAGAACAGCCTAATTACACCATCCCTGCTGTGACTTCAGTATCCTGCACACACACCTAAGCACAATTGAGCCTAGGTAGATCACACATCAGCAGTGGAGGAAAAACACCTGAAAGGAAAATATTTGGGTAACTAGCTCACACTGAGCACCATGGTGCTGCAGCACAGCCTGGATGCTCTTGCCACAGTCAAATCCCACCTAAGGTTTCAGAAGGATGCTTAAAGTCTCTCTGAGTACTTTACTTCCTAAAAGAAGGTGTTGGTATTTCTTTTCAGTCTCAGATTCAGACCAAACTAGCTTCTTTAAGGGGAGTGCATGCATGGATGGGTAAGCCCAAACAAAGTACTGTATTCAGATATGAATACTCACTAGCCATAAAGTTTTGCTAAATTAGGGTTATGGCAAGTTTCACCTCTATTCTCTCATTATCCAGACATCTTAGCATACGTTTACCTTTGCTGCTTAAAAATCTTTTTTTTTTCCCCCCTTCTATTTCCAAAGTAACAAAGAAGCACACATCAAATTAACTTTTTCACTTCCCACAACATTCTTCTGACAAACTTCTGACTGTTCAATGCGTATTCTAGTCTGGTTTCATTGATGTACCTTTCATTTCTCTGCGAATCTTAAAGCAGAAACTTAAGAATCTGGTTCTTTGCTTTCAAGTTGCCCTTATCACCATTCTTCCAGAATAGGTCTGAAAAATCAAGTAAATCTACCACAGTCTACAGGTAACTGCTGTAAAAACAGACCTAAATCACAGAGCAAAATTTCTCATGTACACCTCCCGTTTACCCTTTTACAGTGGCTGAAATCTTATACCTTAACACTTTCTGTTAGGTTGCAATGCTGTCCTGTTGTATCTGTATTTAACAAATACTTTGTACAAAAAGAAAAAAAAAAAATTAGTAAATGTGTTTAGTTATCCAAGAGGTCAAATATTTTTCTCCCCTATTAGGTCCTAGAAGAAGGACATCTGTTATTCCCACCAAAATCACTGAAACACTTTTAGGTCATGTCTTTCTTACTTCCTTGCCCTGTATACTACACTGCTGTTAGGAGTGACTTCTGCTCCCCTGCTGTGTTTCCTGACACATGTGTTCTGCTAACCATGGACAGATAGCCCCCTCTGCCAGCAAATGGTAGAAACTCTCCCGGCATTTAAAAAAAAATTAAAAAAAAAAAAAAAAAAAGATTAATTGCAAAATCCACACCTACTCTTTTATTATCATCTTTGAAGTAAACAAATTCTCAATCTTTTGTGTAGATCCTTTACTCCCAAAAAGTTCTAAAACTTTTTGATTACATCTGTTCCCCAAGCTGTAGCAACTGCTGTTCTGTAAACGTACTCTCAGGATTTCAGCTGTTTCTGCAATGCAGGGTCGCTGTAACAGAGCACCAATGGTGAAAGGATTCTTATAGCTTTCCCCTGTCCCAAATGCAGGCATAATATTTAAACAAAGCTGCAGACACATCAATAATGAAAATCTGGTGAACCACTTACTCTTGACTCTTACAGAAATGTTGAATGCAGAATATCCATTAGTTTCCTGACAACATGGATTATTTATAGGCAAGTCTGATAGCACCACCTATTATTAAGGTTGCTCAATACTTCCCTATTATATGACCCCTGGCTTCAGTCTCTTTACACCTTTGCCACCTGGGATGAACATTGCATACTGATGTCTACCTTCAACAACTGTTGTTGAAAGTTCAACCCTTCCAGGAGCAAGGTTATTGAGAAATACAATGGTTTTGTCCATGTTTTACAGGAATCTAGGAACTTCACTGAAATTTTTTGTTACCTCTTATTCTGCAGGAACTTGAACTTTGGCAGAACAGCACCTGTGTTTTGTGTTTGCATGTAAGGAAATCCCCCAAATATGGCCAAGTTACAAGCATCTGAAGGGGGATAAAAAAATACTAGCTTTCATATTAACATGTGATAAAAAAACAAAAAACACAGAAGACCTCACAGCCAGTGAACAGTTGCTATTTATATATGATTCATTCCTACCTAATAGGCACACATGTTCCAGCCCAAGGCTATGAGGAGGGAAAAAAGGTTTGGGTTTTTTTCCTGGCACACTTGTTCTGTGGTGTCCAAAAGAAACAATATAACGTAGCGTTAGACTGAGCTCATTGCCCGAGACCAAGAGTGGTGTTGCACTGCTGTTTTCAGTGGTGATGTCAATTTATCTACCGACAGAGAAAAGCCTCTCTCTTATCTGCTGCTTGTACCCTGAGCATATCTGGGCTTTGGGTCAATTAAGTCATTCTTCCATTTCGGGTCTTTTACAACTGTTGGTTTCAACCACAATAAGGAATGAAAATGCCAACAGCAACGTGAGACATTTTCTGATCCTACACTGAAGAGGGCCACACTAAAAATGTTCCAGATTTGATAACGAGGGTCATCCACCTCAAAGCTGGGCAGCAGGCTGCAGTGCTGAGGACATATCATGTCCCATTACCATTTCTTTTAAAACACATGCATGCTTAGAATCTACTGCTGACATGCAGGTCTCATGGAGCCAGATTTGCATGTCAGGCATATGTAGAAACATAAGAAGCAATAGTTGCTGGCATGAACGCTATAGAATACAAAACAACTAAGAAATCTAATCCATCCAGGGAAGCAAAAGGAAATGACCTGTGATTCCTTGTGCAGTGTTTTGATAATGCAAATCATAGCTCCAGTGCAATCACAGCTCTGTTGCCTTCTGCGTCTGTGAGAAAGAAGCGATCTGTATATATACACACCTCATAGAGTAACTGCTAGAAAATGCTAAGAGTCAAATACCACAGCACTCTGACATTTACTTCAAACTACAAAAGCAATCTCCAAAGAAAGCTCCAGCACAGAAAAACGGTTGAACAGGGGTTTTTTTAGCGGCTCGTTCTCGCTCTGTTTCCAGGAGTCAGGCAAATAGACCTGAGCAGAAGAATTAGACAGAAAGTCAGCACAGCCCTAAACACACCAAACTTTCAGGTAACTTAGTCACTACATGCCTATAGAGGCACGAGCAGCACACCAGAAAACCAGGGATGCAAAGGCATGTGGACTGGTTTCTGTATCACACCAGGGTGATAGTAATCTACAAAGGAAAGACCAGCTTGCTGTTCCCAGTCAGGAGAGTAATCAGGTCACTTTTGCAATGCAGTTGGCCTTTACTGGCCTGCTGCCTATGCTGGAGTCATCCAGCTGTCAGAGCACTGTGCTGCTCCTGCTGCAGCCTTTCACTGCTGCCAGCTCCTGAATTACTGGAAAATTACTCGGCAAAATGACATATGGATAAAAAAAAAAGAAAATCCCAGAATTTCCCCCATCACAGATGAAAGGGAATATTCCATTGCTATCTGTGTTCCCTATTAAAAAAAATTAAATTAACTCACATTACCTCATTTGTGTATCATCGTTTTTAATAGCTCTTATGTTAGATGACAAAAGTGAAGTTGCTGAATATTGCCACAAGTGAACTAAAGAAACATGAAAGTTTGCACTAAACAAATGCACTAGTATGCTAGACTTTATTGCTTTTGCTGTTTTCCTCTGTCCTGTTTCATTCCAAGCGGAAACTCAGTTTTCAGTATTTCCCAAAGATCTGGAAACTAGCAGAGGTTAAAGTAGGGAATGGAATACACGTCTCAAACAATATAGCCTGAACTTAGTTTTTGTGAAAAATCCCCACAGCAACGTTTGATTCTTGAACTAAAATGGCCCAGAGACTGAGGTTTGAGGGTCAGCTTGAGTTTGTTTTTAAGGCTCTGTGCTGATACTGAACTTCGGTGGAAAATGAACAATTAAATGGTATTTCTCTTAAGAATGCATAACTCTAAGAAGATTCTGCCAGCCTGAGATTTCAGCCAAATGATCCCCTTTATAGAGGATGTTCACAACTTTTTTTTTTTTTTTTTTTTACTTTTTTTTTTCCTCCCAAAAACATTTCTACTATATTATTTGGCATCATTTCCACTATGTTGTTACAGAACATTTGGGAATGTTTCTGTATCTTTCATGGTTTCTATGTCTTCATCTTTGAAACTCTCCTGTGTAAGTAAACAGACACAAACCCAAAAGCCCTGACAAAATTTTTTACTTTCTAAATGGTCCACAGGAGGAGGTCATTCATGTTTAGGCTTCTATCCCTCAGTTGGTCTTTTACCAGACCCTGAAATGTAACAAGGGAAATATAGGAAATCTACTACTTTTCACACACTGCCATTTTTATTGTCAAAAAAAAAAAAAAATATCACAGAATAATAAAGGCTCAAAACTATTATTCAGAAAGATTTTAATGTTTTTAACAGTTTCACTGAGAAAACCCAACTGAAGTTAGCATCCTTTTGTGACATGCTAGACAGACAAATGACAGAGATGGCTTCTGCCAGAGGACTTACAATCAACACATCAGGCATGACACAGACAAGCAAGAGTGGAAGAGAAGAAAGGCAGAATGAAAAATAAAGCAGCTGAAGTCAGATGAAGAGATCTTTGGTCAATGACTTTTTGAATGAGCCATTTTAAGGGAAGCTGTTAAATGCTCTATGCCAATAACAGTACCTCTAGTCTCTTGAGTAAATATGTAGCATAAACACATTCACAATTATACCAGCACTGCACAGCAGGTATAAACCAACATTCCACGAAAAAGAATAGAGCATGGTAGAAAAGTTCTACTGAGTTGGGGAATTTTGAGTTCCTCCTTCACACACACATTCTCTTACATCTTTAGCTACCACATCTCTCTCATATACATATATGTTGTCACCACACTTTCCAAGTATCTTATCAAGCTGCGAACGTACAAAAAAGTTGGGAAAAAAAAAAGCAGAATGTCTGGATAGTCTTATCACAGGCCACATTCAAGATAGTACAGAAAACATTAATAAGTTCCCCAGACAAAACCATATAAAACAGAATGTTCATGACAAAAATCAATGAAGTCATAACCAGATTTTTTTCAAATCTTCCATGCTGCTGGCAGCTCAGAGAAGTTTATCACAAACTCTGTGTAACACTCTTTCCAGGAATATACCTAGACATAGGGTAGAAATTCAGTCAGGATCTCTGGAGCAGCACGGAAAATCTAGAAAGGTAGCTGTGGAAGCCTACAGAGAGTGTGAAGAAGAATCCAGCAAAAGGAGAGCTTCTGAGTTAGCATACCTTGACAAATAATTCCTGTCATACACAATATGCCTTTATACATTTTATATACGTAGGAAGTTTACATACTAATGTTTGCATGATGGTAAATCGGAGGATTGCTTCATTAGATTTGAAGGAGCACTTCTCCACAGGCCAGGCCTCTGGTTTGACTCAGATTGAATTACAAAGCTAAACAGAACAGGAAGGATGTGTGCTCCTAATTCCGTTTGATAGATCTCTTTGTCATTTTCAGATGCCAGATTGAAGATAGCCGCCTCTTCCTTGGCAAAGAACAGTGCTTTTAAGCTCCAGGCTATCAGAGAGAGCAAGCGCCTACAGTACGTCCGCAGACTGACAGTTGCATTAAGATGTTTCCTGCTATTTCCTTAAAAACTTCACAGCAACCTGCTCATTATTAGCCTTCTGTAATTGGAAGTAGTTAAATTGGGTGAGATGAAGTAGAAGTCACAGCTGAAGGTGCTCTGGGCTGTAGCACAGCATAGTAACCACGCACCTCTGCAGATGTGCTGACTGGGGAAGCCGTCCCAGGGGAACAGCAGCAAGGTTTAGCAGAGATTGTACAGAATGATTGGGAAAAGTCTTCAGGAAATTAGTTTTTTCCCATTCTTTCTGAATCTGAGGGGATTCAAAGGCACCTCATTGTCATAATTGTTTCATGTTTAGTTATGGTTATTGAAAGCTCTTCTCCTAATTTGCTGTACAATTCTCAAATTGCTGATCAGGGAAAAAAATAGACAAAATATGAAGGCAGATCTAGGAACATGTGGAGCCCATTAACAGAATAAATTCATGGCTTATTTTCTCTTATCCATATTTAGTGTTTGTCATGGGCTTTTGCTTTCTGCAATTTAGCAGGTGCAAGCTGCACAGATATAAAACAGACTTAAGCCAACGCACATGTGTCCACACACAAAATGATCTGTTAAAGTAAATGCAATACCATCCTCACTACGGAACTACCGTACCTCAGGCTTACAGCTAAAAGCTCCCAAATTCTCTCCCCTACATCGTGTTTTCTAGTATACTAAGCAACAAAAAATTTGGAGTAAAAATAGTAAAGGCAGAAGGTTTCAGGAGTTTTCAGGGAGTTGGTAAGCATCAGCTATTCTGCTTCAGCGATAAGGATGCACAGATCCCTGAGGTTTGCTAGCAACGAAGCCTTAGAGATTTCCAATACACTATGTCAACAGCAACATGTTGCTCTTGCACAGGACCTCCCCAAAGAGGGATCCAAAGAAGAGAGGAAATATTAAACTTTATAGGCTCTCTAGAGGTAAGGTCAATATTATTCCCTTTTGACAAGGTTTGTATAACCTAAAAATTATTGAAATAATGATACCTAGTCCTCATTGAGCATTTTTCAAGGATCTCAGAACACTTCAGAGATGAAGTCTGGTATTTCTGGAGATAAAAGGAAAGAAACAATTTGCCCAGGCCAAAGCTGAGAATCTAGTTACAACCCCCCTTGTTCAATTTTCTGGCCTCTATCCTTGGCAAATCTCACTGTAAGTAAATTTTTTCACTATGCCTTAACAAAGTCTTAATTTTTCCAAAGATTTAATTCCTTAAGACAATTGCCATGCAATGTTGATGACCTAGGAAAATAAGACTCATAATAAAGAAACTGCTCATAATCAAGAAACTACATGTACAAGAACTAGCACTATAACATTGGCAGCTGCTGAAGAAAGCTCTTTCATTTCTTTCTTTCCAGTCAATCAGACTGTTAACTGGCAATCAGGTTGGGAATTTGCAGTTGGAGGGCAAAAGGAAGAAGGGATGAAAATCTTGCTGATTTGAAATAAATCATTGTCTCCTGAAGTTACTTAGGAACAGCTGGAATATACAGCTACTCCAGTTTAAATCTGGAGGTGAGATTCTCTCCTTAAAAAGTCAATAGACATGAAGTGGAGCACATGAGTTAGAAAAAAGAGAAATAGGTCGTTTCTGTCTTCCCACCAGTTCTACTTCTTCCAAATCCTCACCATTGCAATAGCAGTTCAGAAGGCTTCTCTAAATTATGATTAAATCTTCAATATATCGCCTTGCCTTCAAGTTTGCTAACCTCAACACATTTGCTATCCAAGCTGATATCACAACGCAACTTGAGGCCTTTGAGGAAAAATATATTAGCAGCTGAAAAGTCATCAGCCTTAACGAGAAATCTAGAGAGACTCAGTAAATAGCCAGGATCTCTCCAGCTGGGCCAGTGAGAAGCTTGAATTGTAATTTAGTAAACCAAAAAGTATAAACAAATATAATTAAAATGTTTATTTGTTTGTTCCAAAGGGGATCTTAAAAAACAACACATAGAATGTCCATGAAGTGGTATAGATAATAATGGACAAGTAATGCAGACAGGGAATTCCCCAATTCCATGAGCGCTGGAGGGGGGCAGGACACACAGCAGCCAGGCTTTGAGACAAAGCATAGAAGCACTGAAGAGCAAGACTGACGGGTGTGACCTCCAAAGGGAGAAAAAGATGGGCTTGTGCTCTGCAGAATAATTTTGTTTAATTACTTCTTAATCCCTTCTTAGACTTGGACCATTGAAGGAGGTAGTTGGTGGGGGGGGTTATGGTAAAGTGCAAAGAATATGTTGCAAAGGAGCACATTACTGGGAATTCAACTTTTCCTTTCTCTAAATCATGCGGCCATTTCAAATGAGGTTAGTTGTATAATCTGGAAAAAATTGATTTAGATGAACCAATCTGTTCTGCCCTGATCTGTGGCGATTTCAACTCTTGAAATACATGTAATTTCATCTTCATGAAAAAAAAAATCTCAATAAGGTCAATTAGCCCCCACTACAGGATCCTGAGGCTCTGATAGAGCATCTGAGGTAATGTATCAAAAGTAAGTTCCAAGTTTCAGCTTTACACTTAGCTAGACCACTTTAGGACTCATAGTGCAGCTGAAATTTTTCTTAGCTTTTTTCTTTTAGTTAACCTGGATGGTTTTTGTAATCCAGCTGACCATGTGGCCATACATGAAGAAACATATCGTTTCTAGCACAAAGGTAGGAATATGTAGCCAGATACAGGGGAATAGATAAAGTCAAAGAACTATTAGTTTTCAGAAGATAAATACCTACTTAGATATGCTAGAGATTTGTTTTGACTCAAAATTTATATGGGAAAACCTTTAGACATTTATTTTCCTGAGAGAACCTGGAAATTCATCCAAACAGAAAGCAACGGGCAGTACCATTTTACAGATTACAGCTAACCTTAGCATCTGCTGGACAAGTATATTACATTGGTAACTCAAGAAGACCAGGAAGGACTCCAACAGTTCACACAACAAGCTAAAAGACAGCAACTGTGTTTATTTTCCAATCCACATATTTATTCAGATCACATTGTCCTAACTAAGATAATTCCTACATTTCCTATTAAAAATGGTGTTAATTTATTTTCAACTACAATACCACTTCTAACAACAGAACATACAGGGATTATAGCATTGTGCTGCAGCTAGAGGGCCAAAAAACTGAACAAGCGTAATTCCTACAGTAACTGGCATGGAAATTAGGGGTACGTAATAAAGCATATAGGACACGGACAAGGACAAGGACTAGATGACTTCATGTATTCCATTACTGTCATAATTTGAAAAATTTATGCCATTCATGTAAAATCCTATGAGTAGTAAAACAGCTTGTACCTTACACAGTCTGAAGCTTCATTCCTTAACCTGTCTTAAGCTTTCTTGCCACAATAGTTTCCTCAATGACTTAATTCCGCTTGCTGTGAATGTATTTATGATGAAAGCAAATAAAACTCTGCTTTTAAGTTGTGAATTTTTCCATTCCTTTTTGCTGCTCAATTTAAGACTGATCAATTTTTCATTAGGCAAGCCTATTTATTCAGAGCAGAAAAGTAGGTAGAAATCCGTGTAGTTACTTCTAGCTTATTATTCAGACATCTTTGCAGACAGACCAGACAAGCTGTACTCCCTGGAAAATAAAGGCTATTTGGCTGTGATTAGTAGCCATTTTCCTTAATAAATGGGTCTTGTTTAAATTTGGCTCCACCTATTGTGGCAGGAGTAACCGGGAGCCTTGTTATGGAGAGAATGGCAGATGTCACTTCTACACCAAATACTTTATTATTACAGTGGGATCTGTATCTGATAAGCACAGTGCACACAACTTCATTCCTGATCACATTTTCCATTATTGCTTTTCCAGACTGAAATAACCTAAGATTTTAAATTTCATTTAGAAAAGAGTCAGGAACTGCTCTAGATGGAATTTGAGAAGTTTAATCACTTAATATATCATGAGAAAGTGGGAACTCACTGGCTATACTTTCAATAATTTGGTAATCTGTTCTGCAAAGAAATTCACTGGGTACTTCAGTGGAAAAGTACACATCTTTATTACAAGTTTTCTGTACTGCACTAGTGCACTGGGACTTGGCACGCCCGCCTTTCTCATCTAATAAAAAAAGAGATGATTCATTGATAATGGAAATTATTTTAAAGTAAATTGCAGCCTCTGCTGTGCTTTGGTATTTGTAAAGCAGTAACTGGAAACTGTTGTGTTTTTGCCATGAAAGATCATAATTACGCTTTAACTCAAATATGTCTGCACAGCACATCAGCGTTAGCGAGGGGCTTCATGATCCATGCACAAAGAAAATGCTTCACTCAAGCATAATTATTGCCCTGTGAAAGCTGGCCACAGTACTGCAATAGTGAATGAAAAGGCAAGAAAATGCAATGTCCTACAGGAAGATAGGCACTGTTGGAACAAGAAGAAAGTCTGAATGGTCAGAAAGGTTATCTCCACCTCTATTTGTCTCTATCTTGGTTTTCACATCAGTCCTTAGGACAAATTCTGAGGTTTGTCTATTGTTTACAGTACTAATATTTAAAGACTTCAGGAGAGGAATTAGAAAACCAGCTCACTGAATTAAATGGAAGACAGTAATCTGACTAAGTGTAAGTGAAATGGCGCTTGCCAGCAGGAGGGAGAGAACTCCTGCACTGTCAGATGCCACAAGAGAATCCTCTGCCAAAACCCTCCAAAAAGGTATTATGTTAAAAGCACTGCATCATCAAAAGCTCACATTGGCAAATCTTCACTCCCCGCTGAACCATTTCTGTCCCAAGGACACCTTCTGCCCATGAAAGCAGTAGCTCTATATGTGTTAACCCCTTCGCAGACATCATGCGTTATGCTGGAAACAGAAATATCTCATAATGGGATATGACACACCCTTAATTTCTAGATCACGCTTTCATTGAATGAGTTTCATTTAAAAACACAGAAAGCTATGGGTTTGCGATCAGTGCATCTCAAAATGCACATAGTTTACCCATTTATTTGTGTGAGGTTGGATCAGAATCTACACACCAGACTTCTTGAGATAAAACCTGATCCAACATCCAAGGTTTACAAGTGATACTTATTATGCATCTTAAGTAGAAGAATGAATCAAAATTCTTGACCATTCCACATCTGGATTTGAATTTCATGCATCTTTTACAATTCCCAAACAAAGCTAACGGATGTTGCTGTGACTCATATTAGCAATCACACCACATTAAAAAAATTCTCTTCAAGATTAAGTGCCTGAGCTAGAGGGCAGACTGCATCCCCCGTAAACTCAATTCCTTCTTCTCTTGATGAATGTTATCACTTTCTTTATTTCAGTTTTATATCATTATATCCACCTGATCGACTGAAGCCCATTTCAAACCAGATCATAACTGTGATCCATTTTTCTTATGGAACAGTAAGAACAAACATTATGAATTAAATTCAGGCTGCATCACACTTTAAAAATGACTTAAACACTCACATCCTGTTGTTCTCATTCCCTCTTTCTCCTTTTCTTTCTGACCACTACTTTAATGAAATGTGATTTATCACAAACCAGAAACATGACATACCCAAAGTTGCCCAAAATGCACAATGCAGTAAATCGCATCCTGAATATAATGTATTTTTGCATTACCAGGCATGTGTTGGTACATGCTGGTACACTGCTGAACAGTGTGAGAGATACACAAGGCCTACCTAAAATAAAAGGCTAATAATCCTGATTAAACCAAGTACTTGGGATTTTTTATCCTGTCTTTAGCATTGATTTGGTGAAAATAAGCTCCCAATTTAAATACTTATTATAGAAATCTATAGTTATGTATATGCATAAAAATGTATGGGTTTCCTCTTTTGCTTGAAACTATTCATGATGCCCACCAAATGCAGGCAGTAAAGTATCAAAGATTTCCCATATGACCATGCTAGCACCATGAGGAGGGCAAAAGAAAAATTAGTGTCATGCAGGTCATCGGAGAACAATTTAGATTGGAAAAGGCTCCTGTCTGCTCAAGTTCTGAGTATCCCCGCGGACGAAGACTCTACCACCTCTGGGGGCACAGTGTTAATGTCTGGCTACTTTCACTGTGATTTTTTCAATTTTTCCCCCCCTGTAATATCTCACAGGAATTTCCCTCGTTGCCATCTGTTTCTGTTGCCTCTCACCTCTGGCTCTATCTTCCCTGCACTCTCCCCCTGAGTAGCTCCAGCCCTGCTGATGAGCCAGAGCCATTCCCCAACCCACCAGTAACGCCACACGGCTGGGCTGCCCACAACACCTGCACAGCTTAATCCATCCTACAGTAATGAAGCCATAGCTATGAAATATCTTGTAAGTCAGATACTCTTCTGCCTCTTTCTGCTTTGTTTTATAGACAGTCCTCACTGTCAGCATCCAACCTGGTTATAGGTATTTGAATATATTAATCTTGCAGGAATAAGAAAAATTTATCTGGCACAGGCCCAGAAGTTCAAGCGCATATCAGCTTCTGAATCTGAACCACTCCTCTGGATTGACAATTTCTAACAAGACTTAAATTATAAAATTGGACTCCCTCCTAAGTAACTTATAAGCATTTTTTTCTAAAGTCAACCCTAGAACAAAGAGGCTACGATACAAATTGGTAGAAGTACGTTAAAAATCAGACCAGCATATATTCCCAAACCTTTGCAAAAAATTTTATTAAAACCTCAATTTTTAAAATTATTTAATAAAATCTTTATTTATTTGTTATTCTTGTTCAAGTTAAGGGATCAGCTGTGACATTCTCTCTGAACGGCCTTTCCTGTTTCTACCTTAAATTTCATTATATCACAAGAAACCAGATTCAGACCAGATGTTTTAAGGCAAAAAAATCGACTGATTCCTTTTGGTGAAGGAGTTACACCTGCTTCCTATAGGACTGAATTTAGCTCCATAAGCTCTCACTAGCAAAAAAAATGATGGTGCCATCTGCCCATTGCAGCCAAACAGAATCATCCTACTGCAGAGACACTGGGGAACATCGAATTTCCCGCAGTGGGAGCAACCTCCCCTGGATTTCCACGTGGTCAGCAGCGTGCCATTAGAGCCACTTAGGATAACAAGCCCTGTATAAACAGATTATCTAACAGAAAATTTAGGACAAAATTGCTTTGTCTTCCACAGTATACAGGTCTAATGTCATTTTAGTACTACGGAAATAGAATAAAATCTAGAAGAAACAAATCTGAAATCTTTGAATAAATAACATTTCCTATGAAAAAAATATTCCAATACATAACTCAGCCTTTTTAACCTTGATGGTAAGTATTTTAAAGGTTGGGTATTTGATAGTAAGGGAAGTACTAAGCACATGAAAACATTAGATTTATATTAGATATTAGGAGGAAATTCTTCACTGTGAGGGTGGCGAGGCCCTGGCAGAGGCTGCCCAGAGCAGCTGTGGGTGCCCCATCCCTGGCAGTGCTCAAGGCCAGGCTGGACGGGGCTTTGGGCAACCTGGGCTGGTGGAAGGTGTCCCTGCCCATGGCAGGGGGGGCAGAACTAGACTATCTTTAAGGTCCCTTCAACCCAAACGTTCTATGGTTAGAGAGGATTTTGTACAACAGAAATTCCTGAGTTTTTCCAGCAGAAAAACGTTACAGCTTTCCATATGATCCACTTGAACTGAACCAAGCCTTACAATGTGCATTGCTGAAAATGAACTCGGTTGCTAAACAGTTGTACTCCACTTTCCATTGATACAATTATCCAAGTCAGTTGTACTGTATTAATTTATCAGTGTCTGCACAATACCTCAGTGGAAAACACAGGTTTATCCACATTTGTTAAAAAACACCAGCTTTAACCCACTTCCCACGAGGCAGTGGGGAGATGCCCTCTCCTGGCAGACTGTGGGGCTCACCTTGGCCCCATCTCCACTCCCACACCAGCTCCAATGCCCTCGACAGGGCAAGTGGCAGCACCGCTTACCTGTCGGCCAAGCCTCACCTATCCCTCTGCTAACCCCATCTGTACCAATACAGCTGTTTGTGGGGTTGCAAAGGGCTGCAAAGCTAACAAAACCACCTAGTTTGAGAACAAACAGCTCAAGAGGGCACCGAACTGCAGACTGTTAGCAGGAAAGCTGGCTAGGAAGCAGGAGAGTGGGATTTTCCCTTTTGCACCTGAGAAAATGTAAGCAAATCAATGCCTTCGTGCTCTCTAAGTTAACCAAGCCCAGCTCAACAGAAATGGGTGAAAGAGCACTCGTATTAGCGACAGCCCAGAGAAAAAAATCTGCAGCTCTACTGAAAAGCACAGAAACCAAGCGTACCCTATGTTCAAAGAGCAACATATCTCAGCTAAAGCCTTAAAATTCTGAAAGCCATAGAATATGATCCCAGAATTAAAATTCTGAGTTCGATATATTTAGAATTGTGGCTGTCTTAAATAAATCACTGATATAATAGTACCTTAAATATACATTGTAATGTTGATTACAGGCTATAAAGTAATAGCATAAAAAGGTTTTTTTGAAGCAATTCACATCCTCAAACAAATGCAGATGGATTTTTCATTTAAATAATAAAAAAATAATCAACTTTTGATCAGTGTTTTTCAAATGTACACTCACTTTGACAAATTATTTTGATTCAAAAAGGGGAAGATGTCAAAGTTCTGCTACAATATTTTCAAAATGGAAAACTGAAGCATTGTTTCAAAGCCAAATTTACTTCAGTTTAAACACTTGAAATTTAGTGTAAAACATTTAGGTTTTGATTAAATATTTGAAATACACATGCTACTAATTTTCATTACAACTTGCATTCTAAAGCCTTTCAATGTAAAAAATGTTTTATTAATATGTTTTACCAGCAAGGAGGGAAGTTCCCAAATTATTACTTTCTGCATGCTAGGAGGGGTTACTTGCAGTATACTTAGCCAAAAGTTATTCTTATCCTTTCCCCTCGCTGCCATTCAACCAACATTTTCAACTTCCTGCATACTCAGACAATTTCTCATGAACACACCACCAAAAATATACACAAGACCTTAATTTTAGGTGTTGATGCAAATACAATCTGGGTATTAAAGTACAAGAAAACTGACTAACAGAAACAGAGGAAGCATAAAGCACTCTCAGATGTATTCAGTATTTTTATTGCTCTACAAAATCAAAGTAATGCCCAGGTCTATAAATGCTCATCCAGATGATGTTCTCAAATCAAGGACAATTTTTTTCTTTAATTTCAACAGGAACAAGCCTAGAGCTGAACAAAATTAGAAATTATGGGCTTGATGTAGATAAAATTATCTGGCAGCTGTTACATGGAAAATTATAACAGATTATCACAGTGGTACCCAGTGGCCTTAAAATCCTTGAATTTATTAAAACATTATGAAGAGATAAGAATTGCAGTCAAAGCCTTGGAAATTAAATTTAGACACAGTAAACATTCAGTTGTCTGAGTCCCTACCATGTGTTTCTTACTCCTTTTCAAAATGGAAAAAAAAGAAAAGAAAAAAGAAAGACAAGACAAAGATCCAATTCTTGGATGGCCTAGATGACCAAAGCTCCACAGAAGCCAAAGAAGCCACACCAACATACGGAGCCAACGTACACACTTTTCATGTGCAAATGCTGTATCTGCTTTCTGAATGTTTTCATATTTAATAAAACACTACTGTACAAAGTATTGCGTTCTGTGAGCTATCTTAAATGAACTAAATCTAGCCCTAGTTTTTTTTGTCAGTAAGATGATGAAATGTGGTATGAAATTTCTAAAAAAAAAAAAAAAAAAAAAAAAAAAAAAAAATTTAAAAAAACATATTAGAGCAGAGCTCATACATGTCCTACTAACACAAACATGGGGCAGAGAGAGCTCTCTTACTGCTCTCATTTCCATATATAGCTAATAAGGAGTCCACGGGCAAAATATTTGTGTGTTCCACCACTCAAAGTAGATGATCTCATATTGCCACCCAAACTACGGTGTGGTATTCAACCATATGGCAGACAGCTGGACATGGTAACATCTTAAACCACTGCTGCTGAATTCACTAAACCTGAAAGTCCTGTGTCCGTCGTATGTAAAACACGGAAGATAATTCTTTTTTAACTTTGACTGCATGCATGGATCATAAACCTTTCATGGCAGCTTTTCTCTCAAAGTGTCTCTCTGGGAAAGTCTGCTCACATAGTAGGATAAAGCCTGTAGGTCTGTTCAGGGCTCCCGGGCATCAAACTACAACTACTAAGATAAAGTGTGGTTACATTAATCTTCCTCATTTCAGATAATAAATGCAGACTCCTGTTAGACTGACTGGACACGGGCCTTTGCACAGAAGTACCCAACACGGGTGCTACAAGTCCCCACAAGCTGAACACAGTTCTTTGACAAAAAAAACCTTTAGGAAACAAAACCAAGCACGCGCAAAGTAAACAATAAAAGGCAGCTAGCACCTAATGAAAAATTTGCCAGCAACACCATAGAGAAAAGTATCCAGCAATCTGTTTAATCCAACCAGTAATCTTTCCTAGAATTAGTCTAGGCCTTTATTATCTTACATAGTTTCCCTGTTACCTGCCCTGTTTATGTTAATTTCTGTCACCATAGAGAGCAAAAGCCAAGTGACACCGTTCTCATTGCCACGTCATTATCTCTTGCGGCAGAAATAGAGCAATAAGCAAACAAACAAACACCCCTACATTATTTTTTTTTTTCCCCCGACACCACCTGTACAGAGGGAGGCCGAAAAACACAAAAGAGCCCCAGAGCAATTTAGTCAATGAATATGACTGCTATCAGTTACTGAATTGGAAACGTTGTGGGAGGTTTCTTAGCCTGTTTGTAGGCATGTGTGTTTGTTTTTACAAGGTTCTCCTCCAAGAACAAAACACCAGCAAGCCTTGCGTCTCCCTGTAGAGTTGATTATATTAGATCATTTTATCTTGCTGACGGAGGGGCGAGACAGGCTGGGTGTGATGAATGGCTATTGTTATACCCTACCTGACTAGCCTGGCGCCCACCCAGGCACGCAGCCTGACGGCAATCAGGTAGCCTGACTCACGTGATATTTGACAAAGGATAGGTCGAGAACCTCCCCATCTGTTATCAGCAAAAGCCTTCTGTCTACTTGCAGCAATGCTGCAGTGCTAAGTTTACCACTGAAAAAATTCATGGAAATAAGGAGTGAATTTTATAGGTTTCCCTGGTATTGTATTTACACAATCGAAAAAGAAAAGGAAGCACTTGCACTGGAATAAATGGCAGCTCTCTTCTGCACAGCACAGCCTAGAAAACATATACGCTTAAAACAGACAGTATTCTTTATCATCACCAACACAGTCAAATATGAACAGCTACGGTGAGCCACCCATATCTACGCTCCACTGCCTAAGTTATGAGCCTGCTATAAAACTTAAGTAGAAATGACTCACGAGGAAATTTTTAGAAGATACCACAGGACTTAACACAAATCTCACTATTTGGCTCCATCTGATATACATAGCCGCAGCTTGAAAACTCAGAAATGGGAGCATTTCTGCTGCGAGAGAAGAAATTCCAGGAACTGAAGTATGGAACTACAGACAGGGACTAATAGATAAGTAAAAAACCTTCTCCTACCTCGAATGACATGAAAAAAAAAAAATGCAGAATGATAAACATTAAGTGCATTTCTAAGACCAAGCAGTATCATAGGTTTGGCTCTTCTAATCTGGATATCTAAGGACATCCAAGATGTTTTTCAACTGCAACAATAACCCTGCATCCTTGTGAAAAAAGTACTGAAGTACTACTCTAGATGATGTATTTTCATTTATTCACATAAACTGCAATTTAAACTAATTATAAAAAGAACACCTTCCATATTCTGAGGTACAGTGACATCTAGCTCATGGGTGTCAGGTGGTATATTAATCCTATTTGGTATGGGAACTGCATGCTTCCAGGCAACTTTTCTTGCCTTTGCTAGAAAATAAGGTAAACTTTTTGCTACTCTGCCTGTATAGGCTTCATCATTTGTCAGTTTACCAGTTTTAGCAGAAAGCGATTTGTTACAATAATTAATATCTATTAATAATTTACTACTAAAGATTATAATTATTTCTTTTTCTGGAGAGAGTTATTCTTGATAGATTAGACAGGCACATACTTTCCTACTGTTAAAGCTGGCCTCGTTGCTAGGCAGCAAACAAGAACACCACCACACACTTTAGAAGATCTCACCAAATAAATTATCATTCAAATTTTTTTTGACCTGAGCCCAATACTGCTATTTCTCTTTAAGAGTTTTGTGGGTGCTTTGGAATTTGTTCATTTATAACTTGAGGGTCTCATTTTCTTTTTATTCCAGAAAGCCATATGCAATATTTCCTGTCTCTAAAGGCTGAGGACAAAGCTGATCAGCTGCAGAGTTTTATTACTAGTGAACTCAGCCAACAAGCAAAGTCTGCTCATCAACAATTGCATACAACCACACATAATGTCACTGGACAACTTTCAGCAAAGCTAAAAATCCACCATGAAAGCACATGGTAGCCAGCAGGCTGAAGGGTACAGGACCTGAGCGCAAAGCTTGCTTCTTATACTATTGCTGGATGGCCAAGATCCTGATTCTCAACCCTTGCAGAGACTACAGTTGATTTCAGTAAAAGTTAGGGATGACAACTGGACCTTTTTTCAGTATATAACTGCACAGATGCTTCCAGAAGTTACATATTGTAATTACACTATACCATACAACGTGGGTGCTTACATATGTTGTAGCAGCAACTTGGGTATTGTATCGTAACTGTGCCCCAGTACGACAAGCAGAGTAAATCATCTCTAGCACGGAACTATAATGCGGCACATCTGCAGAGTTCTCCAACACAGCTTTACTGCCCTTTATGAATTATTAGACAGTTAAGAGACAAATAACTTCTGGCAAAGTCTATAGCGATGGAGAGTACAGCAATGAATTTCCCTGTCATTTGCTACTGATTGTCATGCAGTTTGGCTCAATGAGAAGTGGCCAATTTAAATAAGGACCTTGAATGCATACAGGTACTCAAACTGGGCTTTTCTTTCTTTCATTTCAGCAGTTAAAGCTAAAGCAAATCCCTGCGTGCAACACCCAAGAGAAACAGTGACATAGCATTGAAAAAACTTCCCCTTTTCCATGCAATGCAGCATGAGGCACAGTATCACCACTGAATACTGGACATCAGGAGGTTTTGAGCATTGGTAATCCTTTGCATTTGCGCTGAGCGGACCATAGGTCCTGCAGATCTAAGTAGGAACATTCCATTTTGTACTTTGTAGGTGAACACAAACACATAGTGGCTAAGGCAATGGAGACCTGCAAACACATACAGCGGGTAAACACACAAGATCTAAGAAACTTAAATAGGTAGGATAAAGAACCACGTGAAAATGGGTAAAACAGCCCTTGTCAATCCAAATTACTTGATATCAGAGAGTATTTTCATTACACAATTAAAATTCATACATAATCCATAAATCCGCCCTTAATAACCATAATCCCGTGAAAAGACAATAAAGACTGATTATATGAACCTTTCTCCTAATATTTTCTACTATAAAAAAAACCTAAGGCGCATTTTATGGATCATAAATCATATATGTCACTTTACAAACATCCTTGCAATTTTACTGCATTCACTGTGGCAATTTCTGCAGTTAAGGAAAGAAAATCACCTTTCTTCAAATTTGAACTCATGTAACAGGATTTCATATCCATGATTATATAGAATATAGATAATTATACCAAAGCAGGGAACCAAACATCAGTCCCTTAACATGTAGATTTTTATCATCAAAATCTACATAAGCCTAGAACATAGAAATGACAACAGAAGGAATAAAAAATGCTTAAGACTAAACAGCCCCTGATCTTTCTATAGCAAAACAATACTCCAAACAGACACAACTAGATTTCACTCTACCACCAGCATCTGACTGAAAAGATTGCCGCAAAACATTGCGCATTCCTCTCCCATCCCTTCATTTCAGAGCAGCTCAATTTGGATAAAGTAAGCTGTATGAGAAGCACAGACTCTTATCAGTGAAAGTTTTAAAGACATTCTTTTCTAAGGTTCAGAAAAGCAGTAGCCAAAGTGCCACATTTATAGCAGATACCGATAGAAAGCTGTCTTCTGAGATCACATCTGTCCAGCATTACAGGAAGTCATACACCCAGCCTTAGCTGACTATTTCTTTGGTAACAGTAAAAAGAAATTTCTGAATCAATGCTTATGAAGGTGGGCTTAGTGAAGAGTAAAATTGTAGCCCTCACATCTGCTAAAACCATTCTATTATTTCATGTTTTGATTAATAATAGGACTATGTGTCCTTATTAAAGTAGATGTTTATAGCTATTGCCAACATTTTTTGAAAGGCTGTAATTCTCCTTTGCTTATGCTCTGCATGAGACGTGAGATTTTACGGCCACCAAGGTAGCTAATCATGCCCAGCTAGTTGGACAGTAATGCAGTTTTCATGTCATTCATACTCCCTTTTGCTTAATTCAGATGGGAACAAACCCATGACTTGAGATAAGGCAGCATCAGCCTGGCTAATACTTGGTACAAATCCCAGACTTCAGCTGCCCCAAGAAGACACATGAAAATCAACAGCAAAACACTCTCAGATGGAAAGAACTGCATCCACAGCTCCGATACAATGCAGAAACAAGAACTGATGTATGCCTCTGATATAGAGCTTCTGCACTCATACAGCCAAAGGTTGTGTTAGTGAAGCTGAGCATGTCATGCAGTACTTGCACCAGCAATAGTGTCTATATGGCAACAGTGCAAAGCAGCTGTTATGGACAACAGCACAGCATACAGGGCAGGTATCGTATGCAGTTTATTAAAGTACATGCCTCACAATAAGCATGAGTCTCCAGAGACAGCTTTCGACTTAAATGATGAAATGAAGTGTTCACGTTTATTTTTGTTCAATATCATGTCTCTTACAATACGAGTCTTGACCTGGAATTCAGAAAATGCTGAAGTCAAATACAAAGCTGCACAATCAGGTTTATATTTAAAGTTTACTACTGTTTCTTGACACCCTTTCCACCAGATAAACAGGTTTCTAATTATGCTCTCAACAGAGGTTCACACATCCTCTACTGCTGAAGTGCTTTTGGCTTTGCATTCATAGTCTGGGTCCCCAAGGGAGAATCACAGATAACTATTTCATCACACACAGCCAAACACTTGGCAAACATCAAATTACGATGCAGCCCAACCAAAGCAAGGGATGTCAGGCAGCTCATGTGACACACAGATAGACACAGCCATGGCCAATGACAACTTAGGCAAACGTAACTCCTGATTCTTAACTAAGAAACATACGTGAAAATACATCACTTATCACAGATATACGTTTATACTCAGCTATTGAGATGGCATGTGACAATCTTGCTAAAGTACTAATTTATACATATTATATCTATATAGAGCAGATCAAAACTTGCATGTCACTACAAAATGCATATTTACAATGAGCTTTGAAAATAGGAATAAATTACCACACCTCCCTAACATCCCCCGACCCACACACAAAAAAACCCAATGTCATTTAAAAAAAATTAGTTCAAAACCTCCAAACGTTGTTTGGCATTTACATGACTCAGTGCAAATGAAAAATATTATTATCCATTTATGGTCCTGACTCACACCATAAAGTTTTAAGCCTGCGACATGCAACAGGTACAAAACCTTCTGTTTCAGCCAACTGACGTACTGGTTAAATTCTTCAGTGGACACTTACGTGCTAATGAAAACAATGGTCTGATAAGTTAATAATGTAATTTCAAAGAAAATTGCTCAGCATTGACAGGGAATAAGCACACATACAATTTTCTAGTTTGCTTAGAAATTAGTCTGTGTATCTATTGTCTATTCCACAGCTAATAAGCAAGGTTTTTACCCCTTTGGTTGACGTGACTTACTAATGCTTAAAAGCACACTTCCTGCTTTGTCTATAGAATTTAATTTGCCAGGTATTTGGTAACACAAGGCACAAGAAAAGTGGAATATACCAGGCACATTTTTTTCTGGCTATATTATGTTTTTAAAAAAGGGAATTATTACAAGCCTAAAATCTACACCGTGATCGTTGTAACCAAATATTCCCTTTGAGGAATCTACAAGTAGAGGTATGATTTTGAAACAATCATATGTATAAATAGTTATCAGAAACATGACAGTATGATATTCTGCCTCATCATTTTCCATATACTAGTTTAAAAACCCTAGTTTCTACAGGGAAAAGACAAACCTGTGACAAACTGTACTTTAAATTATATATTTTGATTCAACTAAACTTAAAGGTGTGGGAAAAAGAAACAAATGCAAGGACAGACTTGCTCCCGCGTAATAAGATAGCTTGATTCATTTTGTCCACACTACATACCATCTGATGACAGGCTCTTTACCGAAACTACAAAACATTCTGACAGTGCTACTAAGCTTACCTATACCATTTCCCACCACAGATGTAAACTTTACCTGCACAAAATGCTGTTGGCACAGTTGCATTTTGTACCAGCCTAGCACCAAATTTCAAAGAAAGTGCAGAAAAGACCAAAGAAATACAGATGCTGATTTGCAGCCTGGGAAGACCCAGATGGTCCTCTGTTAGGGGAAGGTATCACCAAGTAAGGTCATAAGGTAGAGAGACATGTCAGCCCACAAAAGAAACAGTGCTCCTCCAAGAATGTTAGGGCATACCAGAAATAATGGATAGAGTTAGAGGATAATTCATCAAAAAGCATTCGTAAGACAATTGAGTAGTTAGAGGATAACCACTAGTATACAGTTACCAGTGGCAAAAATACAAGGAGGAAATAAATGTTTAAATCACAGCCAAGCAACAGCAGTGATATTTGACTGTGAACCACAGAAGTAAGCAGAGGACACAAAGTTTAAATCAGAAAAGTCTCAAGGAACTCACAAGGACTAACAAGAGGCTCCTAAGAAAGTAGCAGACAAAATGTAGCATTGACATACGCTCAGCTGCTACAGGTGAGAGGAGGACACCAGCTCTTCTGCAGTTCCAGGTACCTTACTGGTTTCTACATTAATTTAACACCCAGGAAGGAAATATGATAGCAGCCTGATTGCTCAGCAAAAAACTTTCTTCTGTATCCAGAGATAATCAAGAAGCCAAGTAAGCAATATTATAAAAATGAAAATAAGACTGGATTATCAAGTTATAGAGAATGGAAGATTATTATTATGGTCTTGTAATGCTAGGTCCTCATGCTCCTTCAACAGATTTCTGGCATGCCTTAGTCAAAGTAACTGCAAATATTAGTCTATGTGTTTCATAGCATTTGTTCAGGAACAAAAGGACATTCAATAAAACTGAAAATATAACAAGAAATATTTCTCTGAAAACTCCAAATAAATCCAGAGACCCCACTGATGAAAAACACCAGTTGACAAAAAAAATTAAAGGAATTGAAAACAAAGTTCTACTTCAAATTCTTTCAAAATAATTACATTTATGTGACTAATGTCTGTTTACCAGTATGCTTGGTACCAATGCCTTAACAGATACAAAATTTCAGTTTACTCCATGCCTCAGAGATTAAGAAAAGGTAGTTCTAGAACATTATTGTTATTTCTTACTGGAAATCAATTTTTCAACCACTTAACTCCAATTAACAATATAAGCTTACTAAGTTTCAACAAACCTAGCTGTCTAGAATTTTTACTGGCTAAAAAATATCCCAAGGATCCTTAAGTTTCCAGCAGTTATCTCATTTTTTCCCTTATTTGTTTTAAAGCAGGGTCTATCATTTATTTATTTATTTATAATACTTAGTTCTGCACCATCTAGAGTAGAAAGCTGTCACAAGGTGTTTAGACTATTAGTTTAGACTAATATGCCCAAAATTAACTTCTGAATGCATGTTTGCAGAATGTGGAGACTTTAAAATGCATCCAAAATTAATCATTCTTCTGCTCTGAATTATTTCTATGGCCAAAATGTTTTATGTTCCATTCCTATGTATTTCCTAATCCTTTATGATCTATTTTGTCCCAGGGGAGACACAGATGTTTTGCTGAAATCTACTGCAAATAGATCTCATAAAATATGACTAAATATTGTGAATGGGTAATCCAACATAACAAGAATATGAAGATAATATCATAAAACCTATTGCAGATGATATCCAACCATAGCTTTAACATTTTATATGAAGATACCACAACTACTATACACTTCAATGGAAAGTACACTTTAACCACAAAATAAGTATCCTTAACACCTGCTCTCTTCATCTCACTCTCTGCAAACAGTAGTTCCTGATAAAAATGAAGACGTGCTTTTGCTACATGACTGCCAGGAGCATCTCTAGATCAATTAGCATTTGCATTATCATTTCAGGAAGTGATATATAACCCTGGCCACATTTGGAGTTATCTCTTCAAGAGCCTACAGTCAGACCTTTTATCCCTCTGTCAACTCAAATTTGTCTGCTCATGAAGTTACTGGAAAGAATGACTCAACGTTAGTTTCAATTACAGCAGAGTGAAAGTCCATTCATAAATATCGCCTCTGACAGGCTTCACTTTGCTTCTTGAGGCTGACCTTGATTAACCGGTACGTGCGCTATATTCCAAAGGAAAAGTATCGAGACCTTGCAGCATTGCTTTAACTCAATACACAGTCATTCAGAGTAAAGAAAAAAATGCCATTTTTCCACGTTAAAAAAACAAACAAAACAAGATTTCATTATATTACTGCAATTTCCAGCAATCATGCCATCTTCCCAATATCCTTTTGTGTAATTATTTAAGGAGTACTGGAGATGCACTAAAAAACAAGATTTCATTCATTTTGAGGTGCCTCTGGTTGAATCTTAAAAGATCGGGGTGGGTGTTACTAATGTCTACAGAAATGTATCAGATCAAATTTCAAGTATCCATAAGTTATTTAAATCTTAATATAAACATAGCTTGATGGAAGTCAAGTTATTCTAAGATTCAGTTTAAAGGTATACAGTACACTGCTCCCTGAATTGCAAAAGAACTCTGAAAAGCACGTAATACACATACAAGATGTGCTATATAGACAGAAGATTCCCACAAAAATGAGTAAAAAGTCCTTCTGTGTGCAATTAATGATGGGACAGCAGATGGTGGGTAAATTAGGTTAGTTTTCCTGGACCATTAGCATCTTTCCCCTGATTGCCATAGTACCTCAGGGTCCTTTGAGCATTTAACAACCACCCAGTAAGATAAGGTGAGGAACAAACACAAGGAGAGACGGAAGTCCAAGTCTGAAAGTATCCAGGAGCATAAACTGATTACTGAAGTCATGGGGGCTCAGGCTTTTAGTTCTTTTGAGAGTCAGACCTAAGTGATTTTCCAAAGTGACAAATAACTTTTGAGAGAACACCTTTATCTTCTGTGCCAGCCTGCACAATCACCCTTTGGTTTCTCATCTCATTTTGTCTCCATGTTTTGAAGTGCTGCAGCTGCCAGAAGACGACGAAGCTAAGTGCATCTCTTCCAAACAGAAGATCATGAGGACAGTTTTAGCAGGACTGTCCACTTCAAAATTCACTTTACTCTGTCCTAGTGTACAGGGCAGGATAAATTCCATTCAGGTGACCTGTAAAAGGCAGTTCAAAAAAGGCCACCAACTTTGAAGAGGCATTCACTTTTTAGGAACAAATATGACCTCAGATACCATGTTGTCTTCATGGTTTGACTCTTCAAGTTTATTCACATCACAGTTAGTTATCTGAACTGGACTATGTATTATTGCAGACCCATCCAGCGTAGCCAGATTATAAGAAAGGGCTTTTAATGCCAACCATGAGACAATCCCCACTGGAGCCATAATTATACTATAGCATGCTTAGTTTCTACTCAAAATGTTCACAGATACTGTGCAGCTGTTGAGCTGGTTTCAAAATAAATATAATACATTGGTTAATTTAATTAAAAACTGAATATAAGACGTCCTCATGAGCCTATATGAAATCAAAAACACTGGAGTACAAGGACAATATGCTGCTGAGCTAATTGCAAATAGATCTAAAAAGCCCTTTGCTCTAATTTGTGATAAAATCTATTTCCCTAGCCTCTAACTTTCAGTCAGGTGATATTTTCTGTTGAGCTATTTCCTCTGTGTAAAGCCAATAGTCACTAAAAGCAGTTACTGGTATTGCCAGAACAGGTATTGAGGAGCAGTGGAAGAGCCTGCTGTTGTTCAGCCTTCCTCTCTGACCTCGGACTGGGCGCTTGCTCTGGAGGGGGTTAAGCCCCACCGCTGCAAATGAGCTGAAACCAAGTGCATATTTTGTCCCCAACATCAGAGAACAGCTGTTCAGCAAAAACATTTAAGAAACCCGTTAACCCAAACACCTATCCAGCAAATTAAGCCATCAGATTGAATACAACCGTCCACAAAAAGTTGGAGTTGGCAGCATGGGCCCTGCATCCCCCCACAGTAGTGTCTGCGGCTCCAAGTCGGTGCATTGCTTCTCAGAGAGCTCCCACACCTGCTTCGCCTGTCCTTCATGGCCCCTTCTCGCTTACCCATGCTGGCACATCCCAGTCTCCCTGGCCACTCTCCGTAAGAGTGCCCTGGTGCACCACAGGGGCTCCTTAGGCTGGCAGGGCTGGGGAGCAGGGCAGCCCCAGGCCTGAGCACCTCCTTGGGGACATGCCAAGGCCAGGCCGGTGGCCCACCAGCGGGCCTAGCTCGACAGAGCTCCAACTTCTTTATCTTGTCATCCCTCCATCAGCATTGTCATCCTAATTTAATTCACTGTGACCACTGCTGCTGAGACCTAACAGCCGTAGCAGAGGCACAGACTCCTGCCCAGAGCCGCCGTCCGCGGAGGGAAGCGCTTGAGGAAGCGATCACTGCGAAAGGGCTTAAAGTTCCCTGGCACTTCCAACTTTCTCAATTGCTTCGTTTGGCTGGTTTATGGGATAAGCACACACGAGGTGCCCTACTGTAAGGGGTTGGTTAGATTTTTCTACCTATCTCCTCCACCACCTTCTCCTGATCTGAAGATCTGCACTGCTACCCTGCAAATAAACTTACTTTCTTACAGCCTAGAATTTAGCTCCTACACAGAGTCAACTGAACAGTGTTTTCCATTTCTAAAAAGCATCCTAATGGCCTTATAGAAAGCACCTTTCACTCAAGGCAGTTTGCAATCCAGCTGTCACAGAATGCCTTTGGTTTTCTAGCATTCCTCATGCTCCTAAAACGCCTACCTTATCAAGGCAGTACCCACCCTTAAGGCATCTTAGTTCATCTGCCCTCATAATATTCATGGGCAGAAAGATATAACCTATTTTTCTGTAAACACCAATTAATTTTTTTTAATTCCCAATGTCATTCCTTGCTGATTTCTCAGACATTTTGTCCCCGATCTTTTCCTACATCTATTTTAGATCCATTGTGTATTCTGCTTTTTGTGGGAAGCAGAGCCACCGACATCCATCACACATATCTCTATCCAATTTGCATGCTCTTCTGACTCTAATTGGCTTCCCACCAGCCAGCGGCCATACCACAAGAACTGACTTTTTACCACGAAATATCTCAATCGACTTCAGATAATTCAACCTGAGAATATAAATGCCTCTTTGAACATTCAGCAGCTACAAGGTAAATATCTTAATTGGTGGATCTATGGAGGATTTTCCTTCAGTTTGTTTAAGGGAGTACACTGGAAGGTAAATCCCTTCAGCGACATATTTTAAAAACGTATTTAAAAATAAATTGCTGAGCCACAATGTTTTCTTCCTAAGTAATAACCAGTGACCCAACTGATACTTTTGCTTGGCCATACCCCTGATGAAAAGAAAAAGGCCACAAAGTCATTTGAATAATAATTTTCCTCTCCCCTTTCCCTAGATTGGTATT
This sequence comes from Ibycter americanus, assembly GCA_035590275.1. Classification (NCBI taxonomy): domain Eukaryota; kingdom Metazoa; phylum Chordata; class Aves; order Falconiformes; family Falconidae; genus Ibycter; species Ibycter americanus. The sequence goes on from JAVJGI010000065.1 coordinate 43,437,974, forward strand.
TGCCTCTCCTGGAAAAATCCAGATTGCCTGCCACACAACACTGGCCTTGAGAAAACGGCACGAGTTCAGCCACTTGTTCAACTCTAATTTCCAACCGGTAAAAACAGAAACTCTATTAGCACTTTTCAAAGTCTTGCTGAATCTTACCAGCATTCAGTCTTACTCAGGAATTTATCCCACAGAAAATCTCCCAGCATCTAACAGAAGAGACATTTCACAGATGTTAGTCAATTGATTAACTTACGCAGTTGCAATGTAATAGCTCCATACATGTGATCAGGGAATTGTAACTTGCAGCTCTTCAGCTGTTTGACACTGTTCATTGATTAGAAAACCAGATTGCCATTCTCAGAATTGTAACATAATATTTTAATTACTGCCATATACAGCATCTGACCTTCAGCCCATTAGGACAAAATTATTCACATAGTGTCCAAGTCCTCCTCTCGTTCCCAGTTCCCAAAAGCTGATTTATCAGTGATGCCTAGTCAACCATGATTCTGCAAGCCTTTCCCTCCTCCTGAGTAAGTTTCATTTACTTTTATCTCATTTAGCCATGGGAATACTCAATTGGATATGTTTATAAGCAGCAGGGTAGTTGAATGCTTTTTATGTCACAGTCCTTACAGAAAGTTGTAGAAAATGGAACAAAAGACCTATAACACAAACACTTTAAAGCCAGTAACCCCTACATCTCTAGATTATCTCTCTTTCGTGTTATCTACAAACACCTACATGGAATCTGGAAATGCTGTTCATCCCACAGTATCTGATCCCCTTTGCTACAAAAACTAGAAATTATTAATCTGCCAGTAGATTTCAACAGTTACTATCAATTTTTCCCACTAAAGACTCTGCAAGAAGCAGGGTTTGGACTTTGCTTGTTTTCATGTTTTATTGACTTTTTTTTTCCCACCCCAGGACTGCCTCTGAACAATCCTTTTCCAGGATTGTTTAACAATGCGTGGGAAGAACTGATAAGAGAAATTTTAACATGGAACACAATGGACCTGATACCTTTGTAAGGAAGTTCTCCATGCCTTAAAAGTGACATTTTTACAGAACCAAATAACCCAGAACAATCCCAGCCACAGGATTAGTCATTGGATTGTGTTATAAAGGTAGCATTGTAGACACCCTTATACATTATCCATATGTTTCTATAGGAAATACACATAGAAAGGGACTAGATATAATTCAGACTCACATTTATTTATAACATTATTATAACACGTTTATTTCTTGCATCTACGTTTCTTTACTGTGACTAATCCTTCTGTTTAAGAAACTAAAGAGATCAAGTACAGATATATATATATAAAATCGCTCTTTTTCTTTTCTGCACTGCAAAAGCACATGGCAAGTTCAGCTATCAGAAAAGAAACAATTATTTAAACAAATGAACCAGCTTATATCACTCAGAAGCAGGAAAGGCTGAGGGAGAAGGGGAAGAAGGCATCAGCATGTGGCAATGGTTTCCAGTGATACAGCCAGTTTCAGCACGTGTGTGATGCCATGTGAAAAACATAAGTATGCATAATAACTGTGCAATTCACATCACAAAGGACTTTTGAAATAACCAGGTCTTAACTGAGAACATCTTCCGCTGTTGTATTGTACCAGTAGTCAAGCAGGAACAATCTAAAATGTAGTATCTAAACTAAAGGGCGGACAATGACCATTTAATGTCTTAAACTGTGAAAAGAAGATGCTGGCATAAGGACAACCTGTCTGAGAGGTTTCAAGGCACCACATCTGTACAAGTGCTACAATTGAATATGCTGTGTATGAATAAGACATTTAACCCTAAAGCAAATTTAAGCACAAGAATCTGAAGAGACTCTCAACTATCTACACACATTTGTTCCAAAATTCTCTCACCCAATCTGTGTGAAGTCCATTCTCCTACTAGAAAAGTACCATTTAGACTGATACGGCTCTGAGAAATAATCTCACATGGCAAATTCTCTGAAAGTGCTCTGCCACCCATCCACCCATTTGTCCTTTAGATAATCTGTCCAAAGCACCGATTGCCCCAGGCTTGGGTGGATATTCTACGGTTTGTTAACTAAGCAGCCAGTCAGTCTTGCTTTAAGGCAGCATAAACAAGGCTGCAGCCTGTATTGCTAACCGGTAATGCTGTACTGTACGCTTGTATTCCCCCATTCTCATCTCACTACTTGTATCCTCCTGCCCACGTAATCTGTTCTTCAGGACAACCCTGGTTGCTCCTACTTTTTCTAATATAATTGAGCTTTGGCCCAAAACTAGGTTTTTTCAGTGACTTATGTAATTGAAAGGCAATTGTATTATTAGAATAAACAGTATATTCCTCCTGCAACAACATAATAAGTAAGTATCACACATCTACCAACAGCTTTCCAACAGCAACCATAATCAGAAGAGATGGAAATCTGGGAACTGAAGAGAAGTCAAGCAAACCAAGAAATACCTGGTTCGCATTCTGCGTAGTGAGGGACGTGAGCATAGAACTTTTAAATCCAAGTACCAGACAGGAGACTGCCAATTCCATCTCCCTCAGTAACAAAAAAAGAACAAAACCCCAAACTTAACAAAAGCATATTACAACATTTTTACTAACCTCAGTTTCCTACTGCATTTTTGCATCAAAAAGGTATTTTATTTTTCCTTTATAATAAAATCCAAAACTGCCTCCCCGGGCACTCCTATATGCATAACACAATTTGTCCTTTTATGAACTCATTAAACCCTTTTATTATAGTACAGGTGTTTGTAGTCTGGGACTCAGAAAGCAAGCCCTCAAAACCAGAATTATCCTCGATGCCACTCCCCATTACCCTCAAAAAAACCCACCCTCAACCAAAAAGAGGAGGTGGAGGATGCTGTGCTGTTTTGTCTTGTTTCTTTAAGAGTATCATGAACCTTACCAGTAAAGGATTCTCTCTTACGAGCACTTGCATTGAAGTGTACGTCCCATGGGTGTACAGAAATCAGAAACTGGGCAATGCTCAATCACCATGGATGAGAACAGCATTTAAGAAGCATGCAAAGGTTGTTATATAACCTATTACTTCAATGGCTTTACAGAATTTTCTGCTCTGCTGGGTACAAATGAAAGGAAAAATTACCTCTTCCAAGCCTATAAAACTTGCAACCCCTAAAAAGGACTGGCAGAATCTATTCTGGGACATATTGTTCGTGTAAGTAAGAGGGACAGTTACTTTTCTGCTGAAAGTTTCAGCTGGAACTGAAACCGAGGAATAATTCTTTTCTTTCTGGAACCAAACTCTGCTCCACAATGATGAATTTTCAGCCACTCTCTTTGTAAATCTTACTCACTAGAAAATGAAACTCACCAACAGAAACTGTTTTTGTCACTAAGATTGATTTCAGGCTGGACTCTGCTTTAGCGAAGGTGACCCATTCCAAGTCTTTGGAGTTCAGATCTGTCTTCATAGAAGGCAGATGAGAAGTAATGTCAGTGGCAGTTTTATTTCAAGTAAAGGGAAAGAGCTTATAAATAACCTAATACAGAATGGAACAAAACTATATATTCTGACTTCAAATGCTGTACTTCGTTGATCACTAAATCTTTCCTCATTAGCACAAGGAAAACCACAGTTATCACCCATCAGCCAAAAGTCTGGGCTGCAAACTCGAAGTGAAAAAACATATAGCAGCTAGCATCAGGGACAACTGCAGAATGGGAGAGAAGCAGATAGAACGGGATATACCAAATACTGCATCACGATGGTGCAAACCTAAGTAGGTTCTGGAAAAAGTTATGATACTAGTAGTAAATTGCATTTAGAAGTACATAAAAAGATTTCATTGATACTGTACTAAAGAGACAGTCTACATAAAATAAGAAATATTTAAAGATTCTTTGCATTGCCAGGCTTGTTCTCTGTTCCATTAACTATAGCATCTGTAGAGAAGAATGCATTTAATTATATATAAACTTTCTTTTGCAAGTATACCTATAAAGTGTCTACTGATGGAAGTTCTAGAAAATAAAGTTAACCAGGTATAAATATTGCAACACTGGTTAATGAAAGTCCAGGCGATCATGAAAATATAACATTTGACAAAGTACAAAGGTCACAATAAAATTGTTGCTGAATAAACAAATGCAACTCAGAAAAGGCCACTGTCAAATGGCTTCATCAGAGATCACGTGTGTAAGGAACAAAACATGGTTTCAACTAGAGAGGTTATAACTAGCCAAAAAGCTCAGGAAGGAGGGCGGGAATGTATACATACGTAAAAATGAATGCCCCCATAAAAACACATCAACACTATTAGGTGGCATATTTTGTACTTGTTCAGAACAAAACTCTTCCAGAATCTCCAGTCTCATACACTAGAATAAACACATTAAAAACACAGGTATTTCAATGAAAATATTTTATAGCTCCCCATGTGTGAGATAGTTTAAATCATTATTAGGAGGTCCTTCCTATAAAATGCTAATAAACTTAAGCAACAGATAAACTTCATCACTGGATGAAGCTTGAAGAAAAGGTATCTTAAAAAGGCACATTAACGTAAGTGATTTGTTAAAATGCACAGCTTTTTAAATAATTACAAACAATAATGAATTGTTGCATTTCATACTATTCTAACAAAACAAAATAATGATATTAATTTTTTTACCTGTATTGAGAGCACAACTTCCCAATTTATTAACTAATGCGCCTAACAATGAATTTAATGCATTTTGTAATCAAAAGGAAATTACTATGGCCTTTTAACATAGACAACAGTCTCTGTGCCCTAGCAAGTGTGAGATCATTGCCGAAAATTTATTTTTTTTTTTTTAATAAGACAACAACAAAAAAGCCTTATTTATCGACATGTTGATCCCTGTAACATGCTGTGTATACAGATGCTTTTTCTAGGAGGGTAAGGCAAGGTGATAGCTGTCCCTCCTGTATTACACAAGGGGAGTTTCACCGTGACTCCAGTATGATTTAAATAACTCCTTTAAAGTTTACAGTAGCACAGAAGCAACAGTCTGCCACATTTCACCAGCTTACATATATCTGCACCTGCTAAGCTAATAAAACACCTCTTACTTCCCAAACAGGAGTTCACAGATCACATCATGTGAGCAGGGAGCTCCCCTAGGTGACCAAGTGTACCAGGTACGACAGGAATCATTCCTGCAACAAGCTCCACAGCAGCTCTCAAACAAAAATTGTTACAAACCGTTGTCTAAAGTTACCTTGAAGCCTTCTCAATGCTCAGAAAGACCATTATATTATATATACCTATATATACACACACATATATTCAGGTTAAACATTCTCAGGATCAAGAATGAAAATTGCAAACCACAGGAAATACAAACAAAACCAGCAACTCGGGTCCCAGAATGCTCGTGTTTTATATATGTTACACTGTTACTGACAACTTGATTCCTGCCATCAGGACACGAAGAGACATACAATAGTAGCTAGAAAGTCAGAGAAATGCGCCTTTCAAATGCTTTTTTACGTATAACACACGTTAATACTTGGAGAATTTAACGGCATAGCTGAATTAACAATAAAAGATAATTTTATTTGCCTTTACTTCAACTTTCACTGTATATTAGTCTGCTCAGGTAGCACGTGGGCACACTGGTTAAAAGAGCGTAATTCTTCTTTTCAAGAAGCAATTGCCAACACATTCTCTTACTCCATCATCTAAAGCTCTTCTTTTTTTCAGGCACTATCCCTGCAGTGAAATGGCACACAGATGACAGCATTCAATTAAGTTTAGAATTAATGTAGCATGAAAGCACAGTCCTACCGAGAAGGCCGTGTGAAATTGAAAAGGAGGATTGCAGGTATTTTCACCATATTTTACTGCAAACTATCACTCATTTTTCCTGCCATGGAACAGGTCAGTAGGGCAATAGTCAACACAGAGTACCCTTGGAAAACAAGCGGTTGCCCCGAACTCTTTAAGATATTAAATTCAGCTCTAATTCTGAATATTCACCAATAACAGAGTTGATCTATATGCCTGTGCTGTTGTCAAATAAGTTTTTCCTGAGAGCAGCTTTCATTTTTCATCCAACTCTGTGGGTTAACGAATAATACTACAACTTCTATTTGTGAACAGTTTCCATAAATTTAGTTATTGCAATTAATCTCCTTCATTTCAAGATGAGCTCTACTAGTAACTTGCTGCACACGTATTCATACTGATGAGCATATTTATGATATACGCACACTCTACGACTTTTTTGTGGACCAGCTACCTGAAATGGCTTTAGACACGGACTTTATCAAAGAACTAGCAAATTGGGTTAGCTGAAAATTACTATTTCTATCTCATGAAAACTGAAGAGGGCAGGTGGGGCGGGGATATGCCTATGATCAAATCAGAAGAGTTAAATTCTGAGAAATCGGAAACAAAAATATAAGAACAAAATTAGTTTTTTTTCTGGATCATCTAGATTCAATCTGTTTAAGCCTATCCAGGAGTAACTTATGTTTTGAAACAATTTAATATGAACCACTAAATATATTTTGTGAATATACAGCTAGATACATTTAAAAGTAATCGAATATGGGAAAAAATATTTCAACTATTAGAAGTATTTTGAAAAATTTGACATTCAAGCCAATCCTTTTCTTGTGAGAAGTTTCAGGACTAACTATTCCCTTTCCCAAAACAAAGGCTTCATTCTTTTGTTTTCAGTCAGAAAATGAGTGTCTAATAATCATCTGGTAAATCTACAAGCACATCAGACTTGATAGTCATTATACCCCTACACACAGTTAAGTAATAAATAGAACAACTAGAATTTCAATACAAATTACACCCAATTCTCCTTGTTTCAAACGCACATAAAGTTACAGAATTTGTTAATTAGTACACTAGCATCTCCAAAACCCATGAAAAACCTCTCCTCTCACCCCACTGCATGCTCTGCACAGTCAGTGCACCACTCGTGATTCAAAAGCACAGACCTTTCTCAGGTTTCTCAACTTCAGAAGGAAAAGGCTAAAATCTTCCCAGGGCCCTCTTAAGGCACAGTCTTCTCTGCCTTGTTTTCCTTAGCACACTCTCTTTTTCTTAAACCACGGGGTTCTTTGTCATCTGATACACCTCTGTCCTCTTCCAGAGGGCATTTCTAGTAGCTTTGATTTTCAAGTGGGACTGGGAACCTCTCTTGCTGAAATCATTGCACCATCGCTTGCTTTTGTCCCCAGAGGTAAAAGGAGAGTCAGCGGCACCAAAAGGGAATACAAAGTTTAAGAGCTCTATTGAAATTTTTCAGACAGGAGCTTATTTCCACTAAAATTTCAGAGGGGAAAGGTAATTCAAAGTTCAATGTGGTGAATCAGAGACTGACAGGTTAAAATAATTGAAAAAGAGTTTGAGATTTCTTGTTAATTGCACGCTGCAGGAGAAATCCCGTGCTGCAGCCTCACATCAGATCAGCGAACAGAGACCCAATATTTACTATCAATCAACATTACAAGCATTTAATAAAAAGTTTTCATAATGGAAAGGTTGATGGAGCGGAGACTGATCATTTCCATTAACCAACTCCTCTCCACAAACTACAACTCCATTACCAGAAGCAGCAGTCTCCCGTTCTTTTAAAGCTGTTTTCTTCTAGGAAAAAAAAAAAACCAAAACAAAACAGCTTCTGCAGCACATAAGAAAAAACACAAAAAGCAACACTTTCCTGCTTCTTCACTATGGTACAAGAAGTGAATTTGGGACAAAAGGGTTTCTTTGTTTTAACAAGGGAGCCCTGGAGAAAAACTGAGAGGGGTACAAGGAAAAGGGTGGGATAAGACACTTGACTCAGTCAAGCCAGCTATGAATAAACCAATACATTTTAAAGTAATTTAAGAAAAACTGATTAACACAGGACCTATGTTCATGTAAAACCATTTACTTGGCAGAAGAATTTAGCTCTGGATTGTGTGTCTGGCAAAGGGAATAATAGCAGGACTCCTCATTGTTATATACCTGTTTTCTGAGTTAGGAGTATCTTAAGTTTGCAAATGAAAAGTGAATCGTACAACTGAATTTACCCCTTAGTAGAAGCCCTTTAAATTCAGTGGAGTACGAGCAGGAAGAACAGGAAGTCTTCAAAGCAATCTAACATACAACACAGTCTGAAAATATCAAGTAACTAATAACTTCAGCATTCAGAGTGTTAATGTCAGACTCCTGAGTCTGCACTATTCTATGCACAGTTAGCAGGATATGAAAGTTACCCATGCCCACATGCTATGGATAACCTGCCCCCATGGTACATAGATACACATTCATGATACAGAGCTCCTCTCCAGAAATTCACATTTTCTTACTCATATTCACCATTTATTCACAGATATATTAAATAAGAAAATGATCAGTAAGTATAAAACAAGTGAAGACTGCTTGAAGGCAAGAACATGATCCAGGGCAGACAAGAAGGAAGTGTGTAAGTGCTTGCAGAAAGCCAAAACACAAGCAACAGCTTACGTCCCCAAACAAGATTAACTGTGCATCAGCTAGCCTGTCTGCATTACAAATTAAATGTTTGTCTAAGCTATCAAGACCACAGAAGTTTTTGAATTATTGTCATCATCTATTTTCTACACGTTCTGGCAAGAGAAAAGAAACCTTTGAAGGACTCTCAGAGACTTTAGTCAAAAGGCTGATACTGTCTGTTCTTGGCTAGAGTTTAAGCAATGACATTAGAAAGGATTTTTAGAAACATGTCTGGCATTAAGATGAATAATCAAGCAGTTAAATAGACACATATTAAATGCTAGTCTAGTATATAATTTCATTAATACAGATATTTAAAAGAAAACTAATACAGGTTTATAGAGAATATATTAGCCAAAATTCCATAACCTAACTTACACATAAGTTTCTAGGGACATCATCACCGCTGAAGTAATGTCAATGAAGCGAGCAAGCTACCAATAGATGAATTCTGGTCAGTCTTTATCAAATATTTGTTTTTCTTCATTTATTACAGAAGGAAACAGAAGTAGTTCAGTCATCTTTGAGATTGTTTTAGAAGAAAATAGACAGGGAGAATGATTTTTCAAAATATAAAGGCTTAGGCTATACTGTCTTTTCCATTAAATGTGTCTTTAGTTGAATGAAAAGCAAGAGAAATAAGCCTTGTACCTGTCCAGGAGAATCAAAGTGAAATCGACTATCAACATGAAGGAAAATGACAATTCCAATCACCAGTCCAGCACGTCTAAATGTAGAGTAAATTAGTTAATTAGCATTGCTTTTTCAAAAAAAAAGTGTTATTAATTATACAACAGTCTTTAGCTGTCCTTCTGCGTTAAGTTTACTGGTATATTTATCTTCACTGTGTACAAATATCAGATATTTGTATAAAATATCCCAAAACCTATAATGAATCAGTGGAAGTGATTGCCTTTGGTAGTTGCATCAAATACCGAATGAAAATTAACATGCTGAAAGAAGCGGGGAGGGGGTGAAGACAAACAAATCATACTAGACACCTGCAAGTGGCTGGGTACTTGTTTACAGCCCTTCAGCAACTGGTTTTTCTTATTTCACAGCCATTCTGTGGGGAGCCTGGCCTGGGCATGCTGATGTAGCATGTCACCTGACCGTCAAGCCTTCATTTTACTTGTCAGTAAAATTATTCAGAGTAAAATACCATTATTTCACACACACATTATACATCCAATTTAAGGAACAATCTAAAGCTTGCACTGATGCAGCATCATCTTTAGAAACAGAACTATGTCTCAACTCAAAGATGCTAAGAATGAAACAAAAATTAAACACTGGGTATCGCTTGCATTGCTCTTTTCTGTCCTTTGAGGTCAAGAAGACCAAGCAGAAGATCTGGCATAACACTTCTGGATAGGGCGTTCTCCTCTCACAGCCTCCACAGTGCATTTTCTACAGCAGTTTAATGAGTACAGGAAATGAACTCAGTTCTCAGGACATTTACCCACTTCTTCTGTAACAAGGGTATTTTCAAAGTTAACAGCCAGCAGGCAGCTGCTGGGACAAAGTAAGTCTGAAACTGCTTCTAGCTCTCTTAATGACAGATGTGAAATACTGTAATTCCTCTCTGTATATTTCAGGTTATTATTTTTTTTTTTTATTGGACTGGTTATAGCTGGGTCCCAAGAAAAACAGGGATCATCCTAAACCAGGTAAAAGAAATACCCATCTCTAGGAGTCCCTGGGTATTAATCTTGACATTAATCAAGGTTTCACACTGCACTGATATTTCTCCTTTAAGCAAAGCAACATTTGTCACACAGGAGCTGTGACTTTTCAAAGGAGGCAATTCATAATGAAAGATGAAGGGGAGTAGTAGCAGGTGCAAAATAACTGAAGATAAATATTCCAAAATGGTGCGCTCTCTAAAATATTTTTCTTTTAAATACTTACACGTGCATGGGGAGGGTGGGGGTGGCTTTATCGTGATTCTCCCTGGATTGGTTCCAGGTCCAGTGTTATTAAGTGCAGCCAGTTACAGCATCTCTTAGAAACAAAACAAAAACAAAGGTTTCTACAATTTCCTCAGCTTTGCTTTGTTACAGAGCACATCTATTCCAGGTCAGGCATAGGCCACTGTGTTCTCAAGTCGTGTGTCCTCAGCTTTAAAATGTGGTACTTTCTTAGGTTTCTAATCAAAAAAGGTCTTTGGAGGCCAAGAATCCCCAAAGATTGTTAAAAAAAAAAAAAAAGCATACTTTTCTACGCCAGGCGAGAAAGTTTCACAATTTATCCATCTTTATCACCATATGGTCAACTTTTCCAATGCATTCTAATTAAGACTACATCCTAATTAGATCTGTATCTTTAGCAGTGACTATTGTTCCATGGGTCTGCTCACCAAGACAGCTCTCCCTAGTTTATTTCCAGAGGAAGCTCAAAGTGCTGAAGCTGAGAGATAAGTACTCCATCATCTGAAAGTTTTCAGCATTTTTCTGTTCGATAGCTTGATGAGAAACCAGATGCAAATCAAGGTGACGTGATACTTGGCCTTCTGAGGGCTTAACACGTTACAGGGTGTGATTACAAGTAGTGCAGTAGAATACAAGTTGTGTCTAGAGGTTTCCTCTTCTGAAGGCACTGTCCTCCTTTCCTACACACAGGAAGATTTGAATTTTTACGGAAAACTAAAATTGAGTCCAGACTTGCCTCTAAGGAAGCTAACCCTTCCTGCTGGCTCATTGCCCCAAGTTTTGAATTCATCCGTTAGGCTAGTGGCTAGAAAGAGAAACCAGGTGCAAAGAGAAAGAGCAAGGAAGAATAGATGCGCAGGAGAATTACAGCGCTTTACTCTTCACTGTTGCCTAGCTGGGTCTATAACACTAGTGTGACTGGAGTTCGCAAATGCAAGTAGAAAGACTAGCTTCGTAGCTGCTGAAGCAAGGATGTTTGCATGATAATTGCTAGGAAATGTGTTTGGCTAGTCATACCAGGTTTTCTAGCACGAACGCAGTGCTCTTGCAACAACCCAGCAGTTTTAACCTAGTTCTGGAGCATCACCAATACACGACAGAGCACGCCAGCAAAGCCCCAGCGCAGACATGTCCCTCAGCTTTTCCCAGGTGGCTTCCTTTCTGTAGCAAGCCCACAGTTGTCTCACCATATGCCATGCATGCACTGCTTAACATCAGCACAAGATAGGCATCAGCAGAGGAAATGAAACAATTGGGTATGGACAGAGGTAAGAGAGAGAGGCTAGTGCTGCCTTTACAGAGCACCCTGGGCTGCGACCCAGCAGACTTTGTGAGCAACATTAGACTGCAAAGCAAAACATTCCCCTTGCCTGTGCCTGGTTTTCTCATGACAGAAATGTGGATAATATGTAAAAAATTGCATGTATTTTTTGGCAGAACACTGCATAGAAGTACAGTATTTGTAACTCTACTAAACTTATTAGCATTATTAATTACTAATATCATTACTGTTAGATTTTATTGGCAAACACACTTAATTAAAACTGAATTATAAATGACAGAATGTAGCACAATGTCTCATGGAACAGGCATACAAGTTTGTTTCCTGGGGCTTTTCATTTTATGCAAGTCTTTCAAACAATCTTGAAATATTCATATTTTCAGGGGTGGGGGTGGGGCTTGGTTGTGGGGGGTTGAAGCTTTTAGTTCAGTTTTGGTGGTTGGTTGGGGTTTTTTTCCAAATTTATGACATTTCTTTCATTTCCTGCCCCCCGGATCTTTGTCTGAAGTTGTAAGTGTTATAAAGAGTATTTACATGCTTTTAAATGAACTACACATTTCACATTGCAATATTTAATCTTCCACGATATCAAGAAGATGCACTCTGTTCTTTGAAAGTAGCAGTACATATTACATGTTATTACTAGAAAAGGTCATGAAAAGATCAATATATGCCTTATGCTTACGTTATCTTACTATAGGAAATTGTCCTTTAGAAGTAATATAAAAAAAACTCCCTTAGAAGGAAGCAGAATCATAAGGACTAGAAGTGGTGGTAATTAATAGAAGGCAGATGGAATGCCTTGAACTTTCAAGGTTTGATCCTGTGCAGCCTAAGAGAAGATAACATCCACAATAGACTCTTAATAACACCGAGCACAGATATAAAAGGAGCTGAGTAACTGGGAAGAGCGGGGGGTGGCGGGGTGGTGGGGGGGGTGTAAGCTGCATGTTTACTTACTGAGAAGTGTATGAGAATATAATCAGTAGACTAAGCAAAATTGCTTCCTCCCAATGCCCCACCCACACTTTTTTTTTTTTTTTTAAACAGTGGTGTAATTCACTGCTCCTTCTGAGCACTGACTGTATCTCAGAGCCAGTGAAGGCTTTACTTAATAACTTATTCAAAGAAACCAGATTACAAATATAAAGTCATTTTGCAAGTCACCAGTTAGCCCAAAGCCTATATTAATGATGTGCTGTTACTGCTGTTGCTCTATGACTTCATTTTTGGTGTGAGGTAGGTGGGCATAACAGAAAGTCAACCTTTCTCCTGTGGTATCAAAGACCTTGCAAAGACTTGCTGTTATAGATAACATTTTATATCTGTTCCCTTTCATCATTTAAGCATGAACATTTTGGCTAAAGAATTTTATCGCAGCTTCCTTCGTGCATGGCTGTGACCATCAGGAAATCTGCATACTACTCAATCATTCACATCCTTTTTACACACAGAAAATGAGGCACAAGATAAACCAAGTCCAAGATCCAAGAGATATTTTTGTGTTAGAAGTTGGAGTTACTGAAATTTGGAACCCAAGCCAAAATTATAATCTTCAAAACCCATGTTCACTTACTGCCCAAATTCCTCCAATGCATCAGTTTTCAGCAGGTGAAGACTAACTAGGTGTTAGTTTTCAGGAAGGTGAGGAAGGCTGAGGAATTCAGAACTTCACATCTGTGTCTTGTTAACACACATAAAGCAAGGTACTTCCACATATTTCAGCCTGGGGGTGGTCCAGCAGGCATTCCCATAGTACGCTGAACAAGTTTATCTGTCAACTTCAACCCCAGTGACATGCCTCATTCATTCTTTTATAGGATAGCCTATTGATGAGAGCACTCAGCCAGGAAAGAAAAAAAGCTCTTGTTCTGAATATTTTAAATTTAGAAGTTATAACAGTCATCACCACAAGAACAGATTTCTTCCTACAGCACATGACATCCCCCCATTCCACTTACTCTATTTGAATTCCTAGGAAACAGGAGAGGTGGATAATACTACACACACAGTCTCCGCTGAGACAAGGCACAGCTCCAGTAAGAATGGGGGCTGAGCCCTTGCCAGACAGAGAGGAGAACACTAGTAACCCGCATACTGTGGACATCTCTAGTCACTCCTGTTTCATAAAAGAAAACTATTAAATAGCTTTGTTGGAGTTGGGGGGGTGGGGGAGGTGTCATTTGGTATGTGAAAATAAATAAAAATCACTGCAGTATCAGTGAAAGGATTCCCAGTTCCAAAATCCAAATGGATTGGGCAGCTTCTGGGATGGAAATCAGTTTTAACATACACTTTTGCAGCTTATTTAACTCCCTTTGTAGGGTAGCTCAGTAGGCATCCATTTCCATCTGTTGAATTTTGTGTGTCTTGCTGAGAAACTAAGGTCTCTAAGTTTGCACAGAAAGGTCTATAAATTCTCACAGTAGGAAAAAAGGGCCAAAGCAATGTATTGTTGAATCCCCCATCTCTTATTTGGTCTTGGTAACTCATATATCTCCTGTCCCAAAGGCACTGGGGCTGTGACCTGTACATCCACACGCAACACGGGGACAGATTTCAAAACTGGATAGTCAAGCCTGCGTACTGACTTTCAGGCATTTCTTCAGACTACTGTTGCTCTGCTCCTCCTTTGGTAGATTCTTGTATGTTTTGTCCCAATTAAGTGTATCCAGCTGGACTGTTCAAGCAAGAGTCCCCTACCAGTATGGGAACCAGTTCACCATACCCAGCTGTGACAATCCTACTTCAGCTCCTGATGCAGATACTTGTCCAAACAGATGGTGTTAAAACAACTGTCTCCACCTGGAAGTAGTTTCAGCATCTGGTTACAGACCTGTAGTACTACAGAAGTTACAGCCCAAAGCCAGGCTTGTGAAGGTGGCAAATGCCCCAATCCCAGCTCTGCACCTTTCAGGAGTAAAGAGGATTTTTATCCTCTAATTGTTTCCAAAGGAAGGTCACTTCCCATGCATTGTCTACAATACATTGTTCTGCCTCTCATTTTTTATGGCTCATGACATTTAACTAAGTAATAGAGCATTTTCCACAGGGTGTCATTCATACCCTATTACTACTACCAAGTGACCCACTGTCAGCATGTGGCCATGTTTACTTAAGCTGTCACCTAGAAACTACTGGTTTTCCATCTATATTACAACATAGACAAACAGTGAGATACAAGCATGTCGGCAAATAAGCAGCAGCCTGCCTTTAGTATTTACACCTATTGTTTCACTTCCCATAACCACTGATTTTTTTTTTTTTAATTGAAATAGTTTTGGCCCAAGGTGTCCTGTAGCACAACTAAAAATCAATCTCCTATTTGTTTTCAACACTCTCTTGAAAAACATGATATAACTTCTTTTGTCCTTTCTCTTGGAACCCATAGTCTTGAATGGGTTTATTATTATTACTGTAGGCTCGAGGGTTTGTTGTTCAAGTTTAAACCAAGATATTATTTTTTTAAGATAGGCATGTCTGTCTCTGGCAAGAATGGAAACAGAATCAGTTCTCATTTTGTGCTGTTCCTTTACTCTGGAAGGAGTGTAAATGCCTCAAACTACAGGTAACGTTTTAGCCTTTTCTAGTAATTACACATGTCAATTCATAAATTAACACCTATGGCATTACTAAATAGGTGTATTGTAACTTCTAACTTCACCTCATAGTTATCTATACCAAGCACCCAACAAAGACTAATGAGAAAAGTTAAAGTGAGTAAACACTCCTGGTGAAAGAGCAGTCCCTTCATTCAACTTTGGTGATTCAGAGAAAGTTGGGTGAATTTAAATTAAGCAAAATATTGATTTTTAACTTCCATTATTTCTTAATCTTTGTACCAACTCGATGCAGGTTTTCTTAGGCACTGAACAGGCACGAACAATTGCCCTTTTTGTGTTCCTCACTGCAGCACATCAGATAGTGAAAGCAATAGAGAAATCAATAACGACATATAACTTTCCTGCTGAACATAGGCGACCCCCCTGCATGTGCCTGGGCTGAAGATTGCTGTCTGATCCAAGTGTCAGGCTGAGGCTTTCACCTGTGTAGACATATATAACTCTCCAACACTGAAAAGCAACCTTCCTACCAAAGACTAACGATAGAGAGGTCCCAACAACCACGTCCGGGGCCTGGTTTCCTTATCTAGCCTAGGTGGTCTCCATTTTATTAGGTATAGATGTGGACAGATAAAACTGGGCAATTTACTTTGCTGTTAAACCTGATTAAATACATTTTATTACTGGATTACAAACCTCACAGTCTGGATTTTATATGCAGTTTCAGGCTGCTAGGAGAGAAGATTCAGCAGCAGTGAACTTTCCCTGAATCTGCATTAGGCCTCTCCAGTCACTCGACAGTTTTTCCATTTGCTTCAGTTACATAACCACTCTTGAAATAACATATGGATTTACTATAGGAATTCAGTTGCTCACACTGACTGTGTTTCAAAGCGAGCACAATCATTGACCTTGAAATGTCTCAACCATATAATTCCATCTAATTCTCTAAGAGGTGAAAATAAATATTCCATCAAGATATGGTCACTACAACAACTCTGATACCTAAGCATATGTATTTGCTAAGAATTATGTTACATGCTAAACTTTGTTTCGGTGTACACGGAAGACTTGTACAAAATTGCCTAAAATAAGTCCATATATGCTATTGCACTTTATACAGGTGCCTTAATCTATGCAAGAGGGAATTTTAGCGTACAAACGAGTTTTCCTTGCTCTCAGAGCAAGTTTAAGCTGTTAAACCAGCACATCTGGGCAATATTTAATTTAGAGCAGATGCCAATGCAGAGCAGACTGATTATTTGCCCAGTGGTTGTAGGCAAATTACGTACAAAAGAGCACGGCACAAGGACAGTGAAAAAAAAAATTACAAATATCAGCTCTTTAAAAACAGACCATTTTGTTCCTTGCTTGTTTAGCTGAACTAACAAAAAGATAAAATCAATACATGCAAAGAAAAATGACCAAACTGTGACATACCCCCATTGCTTGATAAATATGTCTCCAGCTATGCTAAGCTTGTACTACCTCCAATTTCAAGTATGTGGAACTCGAAGAAAATATTCTCTGTGAAAAGATCATTTGAATAACTTTAGTTAAGGTACACAGAAGCTATAGAAATTTTTTAAGCTAGTTTGGGGTTTTTTTTTTCTTTTCAAAAATAAACTCCAGTTCTGTATGCACCTGAAAAAAAATTCATGTTGAATGTTCCTGGTATTCCATATGGATTAGTAAACCAGGCTGAGAAGAAGCCCAAGAGTAATGTGAACGAGGCGCTTTGAGGTAAAGCGCAAGAACTACATTAGCCAATATTTTAGTGATAATTTCACTAATGGGCAGGACAACATGGTAACATGGTAAAATAGCTTTTGAAATATTCTCCTGATATTCCTTGAAAACATGGTTCTAACCAATCTAACCAAAACAGGTTTGTTTTTCTCAAGGTTTGTCAGTGAACATTTCTTTCTTCCAGCCCCCTGACCCCCGTTATCCCCCATGTTGACTGCGTATTCACTTTTTCTCCAGATTAGTCTCCTTAATCTCTATTCATGTACTTTCTCCCCCAGACGCATTCTGTCTCTCTCCATTTGTCCTGAGACACAAGAAGTAGCCTGCATATTGCCCAAAGATTATTAGCTTATAGCTAATAAGTTCTGACTGGTATAAAAGACTCCAAGGGAAACAGTTCTGTGAAGTGGGAGAGAGCATGCAGACTATTTCATGGTTAAAATACTTAAAATTGGCCCACCAGAGAGAGACAGAATAACAAAAATCCAGATATTTCAACTTCTAAGGAATCTTCAGCCTCCCATTGTCTACCATTACACATTTTAAAACCAAAATTTGTCAGGTTTAACACGCTCCCCACCCCCAGCACAAGACAACTTTACTTAAGAATCCAATTTGTCTGCCATTCATCAATGCCCTCCACGTGAACCTCATGGCATCACAGAGACATTTCTATCCCCTGCATTCGCAGTGCTGGAGTCTCTTGAGCCAACAAACTGTCAAATTAGTGCCAACTCATGACAGCTTTATGATATGTAATCTTGTTCACCAGCAAATGGTCTGAGACCCCCTGCTTGCTACTGCTGTCAAACAGGAAATGTTTTTTTGCATCTGATAAATTTATATTTTGAAAGCAGATCCCAGCTGGGAAAGTAGCGGGTTTGCCTCACAAAAGTCTTGCATAAGCACACTTAACTGCTTTCTCTGTGTGTTACTTGAAGAAGCTTTTAGGTTTTTGCTTCAAAATGACAAGTTAGGGAATAGTAAATTGACTTAGATTAATTCAAAATGTATATTGTCCTGCTGATTCAAAATACTTATTCACCTAACAAGTAACAAATCCTTACTCCTTCAACATTCAATCACAATTGATGCAGTGCTAAAAATAATCTTGCGTGATCTACATGGACTGTAAAGCCCACGTATCAAAAGCTGAGGTGCAGATAAACCCAGTTTATGCAAACATACTCAGAAAGCAGAAAAGTTGAATTCACAGAGAAACTTCCGAAGATGTCACGATGATAAATGCTGGACAACAGAACAATGTGGAGAAGTTTGGAAACTAACACACAGACACTCTTACATAGAGGGTTTGTTGAGGCAGGAAATGAGTCCTTCCTTTACATATCTTTATAACAACTTTGTTCTAGTCATTGCAATATAAAACAACAAGAGTATACTAGCTGAATTGTTATATGTATCCTGAAATAATCAGCTTTTACATCCCTCTTTGTCTAAGTGATCTGATAGTAGCTGCCTACATTTGTTTCTTAATTGGTGGCAGTATTAACCACAAGAAGTAGCCAAAGGGAAAATTTACTGTGTGAGAAACACTTAAAAGCAAGAATGCTATTTTCAATTTGCTTCATTTATAATTCAACAGATACAAAGGGTGGAATTCTGCAAAGTTCCCATACAGAGTACCCTAGCAAAGTCAGTGGAAACACGACTTACAGGAACAAGCCCTCTAAACAGGGTCAAAAAAACGCCACACCTCAAGAGCAAGGGAGGGAGCAACAACACAAAAAATGGGGCACTAGGGAAACATAAGTGATTATTTTCATTTCTAAAAATTAGTTATACAGCCTCCCCTTCAAAATGGTCCAACTGTAACACAACTGTAATAGAACACAGCCTCTTGTTTTCTTCTACTGCGTGTTCCTCTGTTCTACAGAACACCAGAAAACATTAGTGCTTTTGCTTAAGAAAATCTATTTACAGATGCAAGACATACCTAGACTTGAGCACTCACACGTACCTCCATATAAAGTCTATCAAGTAACATCCCCACATTAATTACATAAAAAACAACCTGAACAATTCATGGACAAACTGTCCTCACCATCCCATTAACCCAGCTGTGTTAGGACTTGCAGAGACTACAAGGCCATGTGAAACAAGGTATGCAAACGCACTGGATCCCTGGCTGCACAGCCACTTGACACTGCATTTGTCGCTAGGTAGACCAGCGAGACTGCTGCAGGATTGCGTGGGGCGACCCTCAGCTTAGGAACACAGAGCTGCTGGAAAGGAAGAGCATCCCAGGCAGAGTCAACAGTGCTGCTACACATGAGCAAATGGTGTCTCTGGGTAACAATGGCTTCATATGAAGACAAAACATTATTCCAAATAGAAACCCCAAGGATGATTCCTAAAACTCACCCACCGTTTTGGGGGAAAGTTTAGCACACGCATGGCAAATGAGAGAAAAGGTATTTTCTTAGAACCAATTCCTAAAAAACCATTCTTGAACTTCTGGGTGAGGTTCATCGAAAGCCTAACTCAGGACCTCAAGCACCAGGGTAACCCAAGCACCACACCTTGTCACAAGACAGCCAGGACTATGAAAAACTGTTAGAAACATTCCTGCCTCCATAGGATGTTCATCCTCCATACCCTGGAAAGCCCAGCACCCCAGGGACTGTCCTCCTCCAAAATGCACTCAGAAACCCGAGGAAGCAGGTGTTCTTCCCACCACCTGGTTCTGCCTGCAGAGGAGGATGGTGGCCCCTGGCTCACACACCACACCAGAAAGCCCCACAGGCAGCAGCTAGGCAGATGCTGTATGAGATTATCCCAAAGCTATGCCATTTTTTGTTGGAAGTTACTACATACTGTTCTCATGGATGAGGATTCTGTAGCTGTAAGATCAGAAATCAGTGCAGATATTCCACTATTATTTTACAACTGAAGCTAAGATTTTATTTTTTGGGGGGGCGGGGGAAGTACTTTCTAATATTGTCTGTTATTAAAGCCCAACAATTAATAGAAGAGAAGAATCTGCAGCTCTTTCTATTTCAGCTTTAGTTTATTTGAAAATGTTGCTTGTTCCAGTACTCTGACCAACTAGTGCTAAGTTACATAGCCTAAAATTTGTTAAGCATCAACACAAAATCTGACAGCACGGCTAAGCAAGTTTCCATACAACATCTAGCCGTACAAACTAACCAATTGAAGTGTACAAACCCCATAGTTCTCCCATCCCTGCTCTTTCTGGAAATGAAAATATCGGTATGAATGATGATAGATTTTTGCAAAGTAATTTGTCCCCTGGAGTTTCAGTTAGCATAACAATTGCCAGATACTAGTTGGAATGAAGTATTGGAAAGACAGAAGCTGAGAAGTTGTTTATCTCTCCGGTGTAGTTATTCATACTACTATGACTTACAATTATTTGAATGTATTTTCTTAAGTAAAATCTCCAAGTCATTTAGGTTCATATAGCCAGGGACTTCAATGCAACTAAGAAATCTCCATATTGCAAGAATCAGAAGCAATATGCCTAAACCCAGACAATTTAGTCAGTAGCTCTGCATATACTACTGCCTGCCTACAGGCAGCCAAGATGCGCTACTTGGTCTCTCCTGTTGCACATCAACAATCCATCTTTCTCATTTACCTGCCATCTAATCAGAAGCAGAGAAGTGACCTTTCCACTTGCAAGTTAACAAGTTAGAATTGCTGCTCACTTCACAGAAGGACAGCTGGAGACTTGAGCAAAATACGTGATCTACAAATGCATTTCAATAATGCAAGGCATAAAGTCAAGCAGGAAGATTTTTTTTTTTTTTTAATCAGTCATATATTTCACAGAGGTCTTAGACTGTAAACCAGATAAATCCCTGCCACTCCTTCCTCTGCACTAGCACACAGAAAGGTACTTTTCCTCCTTAGTGCCAGTTTGCAGTCTAAACAGAGCTGAGGATGGGAGGCACACAAGCTTCTTGACACAGTAAGAAACATGTCCTGGTGTTCCTGTGGAGCTGTATCTTTCCACCTTCACTGTGTATACAAAACAGACAAAGGCTAGAGGCATTGCAGCGTATTCAATATACAGTACAGTTTGTATTTATAAATAATACACACACTCAAGTGTACTTATAAAATATGCTTAATTGTTGCCGTCTAAGATCCTTCCGTGGAAGCTGCCGTTATAAAGTTGCATAAATCATCACCCGAGTACAGGCTGCAGCAGCTAGCATCTCTTCAGTGTACAGCACAGCTTGAACCTTTCTGTGCATGATCTATGTTGCTAAACTTTTGTTTGTAGTCGGGGGAAAACTGCACAGACCTTAGTATAAAATGTATTCAACCTTTAATACTCACTACAGTTATAAACAGTGACACTCACAACTGTCACTGTCAACTGACAAGTCAGTCCTAACAAAAGAGGAAAGGATCGCTATTGCAGGTTTTGAAGAAAAATAATCTATAAATACTTCAAACCAGTCTGCTACAGAAAAGCAGTAATAACCAGAAAATTAAAAAAAAAAAAAAACAAAAAAAAGAAAGAAAGAAAAAAGAGAGAGAGAGAAAAAAAGAGCAAGCAGAAGATTATGGGGTATTTTTTCTTTGATGCCACCTGAGAACAATCTGTATTTATCATGACTGCCAGACTCAATTAAACTTCAGTGTATATGCCTTGGGTCCTGAGAGCAGGTAGATAGCTTTTATGGAGAAATCAGTTCCGTAGGGAAATCAGATCAATAAAGTCCTCAAAATGTCCCACAGTTTCTTGCTAATTTTCTATTGCTTACCACTCAATAGATGAGCATTAGCCAGCCTGCCTTTCCTTGATCAAGCATGTAGTTAACTCCCCCTAAAAGAACTAATCTGCCATGCCACACCAGACATGCTTTCCTCTCGGGAATCAGAAAGAGCCAGCGTTCCAGGCATCACTTCTCCCCTTAGAATTGAATTTGTATTCAGACTTCAGATAAAGCAAAAAAATGAAAACCTTACTTCTAAAGAAAAGAAAAGCATGACTCTCATTCGTACTCTTTCATGAAAAAGCATTATAATTATTTCTCATCACCGTGCTAATGCTTCACATTTGTTTTCAGAAAGCACTGCTCAGTGTTAATAACAGATGCTCCGTCCAACTAATCCTTCACATATCTTGTCATTTGTTTTGGCTTTCAAGCTTGCTTTTCTTAATGGATTCTTTTCCAAGTAATGCACATCATCCTAGATGCTGTATCATTGCAACAGACGGAGGTGCCTCTCTTCTATACTTCCTTCCCCTTACGTGAACATTTTCTGATGTGTCTTTCCCAAACTATTACCACATATCGTTAAAAAACAATACACACACAAAAAAAAAAAATCTTACTTGAATGACAATATTTTGTACCTGTAGGTGAACAGCGAGTTCAAGTAAGCATGGTTTCATAGTTAAGACGTTAGAACAGGACACACAAGACAGACCTGCACTTAATTCCAGACTCAGCCAGGATTCTCATACAACCTTAGGCAAAATTCATAATCCTTCAGCTACAGCTTTCTTATCTATAAAATTATTAAATAACCATATGGACAATGTCATTATTATTTTAGAGCAATTTTGAAGCTTAGAGTGTTCTGTATTTGCTGATGTCTAATATTTAACACCTCGGAATAAAGGCTAATAGGGGTCTCTAAACAGTTCAAGGAAGAAGAAGCAGCAGAAAAGAATCCTTCTAAGTCAGCCTGTTTCTTTTTTAATTGATACGTATTCATAGAAAAACTAAACAGTTTTCATTCTTTCATTGCCAGAAATTAAATGGAATGCAAACTCTTTGACACAATTAGGCAGGAAGAATCAAGAGTGACTGACAGTTCCCTTCATGAAAAGATTAGAGCCATGGTTGGAGGCAGGATCATCTCACTGGCTCCTTTTCTCTGACAAGATCTGTGACACATTGCTATATATTGCTGTGTGCAAGTAATCGTACAGATAATATTTGATTTTCTATATCTGTCTAGAGATAGACAGGTGCCTATATAGGTGTATAGGAATCACACACAAGCAAAACGTGGCAGCAATATGTATCTTGGCAGCCTACGTGAAGATGACCTTTTAAAGGAATATCCTTTTGTAAAATCAAAATGCCATTCTGTTTCATAAGACAAATTTTAAAGGAAAAATAGTGAAGCAGTATTCAGTTAATATAGAAATAAAAACATGTATATAATGTTCTGATATATATAGACACATATATGCTTATACTCACACACAGAGTATATATACATATATAGAGAAAAACATGTGTTTAAAAGTCCAGAGAAGGACTTCCTATTCGCTAGGTAGCATCACTGATAAATTCAGTCATTGCCATCCTAAAATAAATTGGTAAAAATGCAGATAGGATGCACAAGAAAAGGAAAGCTGTCCACCATCAGAAGTTATACAGTCAGTGCAACAGGATTATTATCAGTGTCCTACACACATATCATTTGCCTTATCAATTCCTTTGACTAACACTGTTCCAGGAAGGTAGCATACAATCTTTGTGTTGTATTGCAATCATCGACACACCAGTAGTTTTGTAGTGTGTATACATTTATACACACGTGCTCAACAGAATTTACTCTGGCACCATTCTTGTATGATTCCAGTTCAGCATATGCACAAAGCACGCACTTAATTTAAATCCGATGCTTCAAGTTAAACACAGGTTTGTGTCCTTCATCTAGGCATTTTAAATAACCATCAGAGGGAAACATGAATTTTGCTTGATCCTGATTTGGGCTGGATTTCTACAGGTACTGTGAAAGGCCCATCACATACTGTGAACTCCGTTGCCCTCATAAAAATTAGGTATGAGATTTAAAGTTAAAGTTTTAAAAAATCCAACAAAACAAAAACAACCCCACCACCACCTGTCACTAGCAAGGGCACACCAGGGTTGGGGGGGGAGCGGGAATTAGTAAATGACATAGGTATTTCTGGCAATCGTATGACATTTTCTGTGCATTTCGCAGTCTCCAAGTAAAAGGCAACTGGAAAAGGCAGGCTTTAAGCTTTTGATAGCTCCTTTAGTTAGCCTTTCACATCACTAACTATTGACATTTTACATCATAAACTGGGGAATGCTTTAAGGAAGAGCAGCAGCAAAAGACATACAAATACACATTGCTCTAACTCAATCCAATTTCTAGGGCACCCAGAATCCCTCAGTTCTGAGAAACTTCCCCATTCTGCCGCTCTCTGAGGTAGGGGAGACAAAGTTTAGGAGACACAGTACACTAATAGAGACATCTGCAACTGCCAAGCTTCCTGTTCCTGCAAGCGCTGGCATTGCTCCTGGAACAGAGGAGAACAACAGTCTGTTAAAATACTATTGTCTCGAATAGCTCAAACATCTGCAGGAATGAGGGGATTTACTCTTCTTTCCCCTTTCCTTTCTCCCACTTCTTGCCCACTTGCGGCTACAAGCGCTTGTGGTGGTTGTGTATATGCCATACTGCAGCATTGACTTAAACCTGACAACAGAAAGCCCCTGTTATTTAGTTTTAGCTTATAACACTAAGTTTCTGTAGCAGCTTTACAAAGCATTATATTGAGAACTCATAAAAAATACAACATTTAAAAACCTTCAAAAAAAACAAAACTGTTTGATCCCAAGGAGTAAAAAAAAGCTTCCACATAAGATTTTATTACATGTAACTGGCCATTTTTCACTTGAAATTAAAGCTTTGGAGAAGGCTACAGAATAAAATACCTAAGTCATATTTCCAAAGTGGTTTAAGATGATCCAGAGTCA
Organism: Ibycter americanus; assembly: GCA_035590275.1. Classification (NCBI taxonomy): domain Eukaryota; kingdom Metazoa; phylum Chordata; class Aves; order Falconiformes; family Falconidae; genus Ibycter; species Ibycter americanus. The sequence goes on from JAVJGI010000065.1 coordinate 43,462,716, forward strand.
AGATGAATACATGAATGTATCTAACACCAATTTCCATCGTAAGTTTTGTTACATGTAATTGAAAACACTAACACAGAGTTGTTTCTATAGTTGTATTGCTAATACGTCACACTAGTAAGAGGATTTAAACCACTGTTTTTAAAACATACGTAGGGCCTCACCCAGAAACATATGTGATTCATCTTTTGTGAATAACAACGTATGCTGAAGAAACTTCAATAGCCTCGACTCTCCCCAAAATGATCTTTTAAAGCATTGCAAGCACAGAAGTAAAGTAATGTCATGGAACTCTAATTTAAATAGGTCTGAACTGGTGTTCGCTGAAGCAAGATATAAGTATAATCCAATTTGTTACCAAATGGCATGCTAGCTCATGTTCTGAGCATCCTGGTTGTATGAAGTATGTTTGCTCTCTTCTGAGAGTACATACATCTCCATTTCTCAGCCATTAGCATTAAAACTAATATTTAAGAGTTGAAACAACTTGGCACGTGAAAAGGTGAGTTAGTCCTCATATGGACTAATTTAAATAGATCGAGAATGGGTATCTACCTAAAAAATATGCTCAATCACACATTAAAGACTCAAAGAAGAAATCACAGGATGAAGTTCTGTATCACTGTCTTTTACAGATGATTAGACCATAGCAGTTCCCTGATGTCCTCAAAAAACTATTCCTAAACAAAACAAAAAAAAAAAAAAAACACACAACACAAAACACACACCAACAAAACCACCAGACCACAAAAACAAGATACAAACAAACAAAACAAAAATACCACCAAACCCACACACACCACACCCGACTCATCTTCTCATTCTGTAGTTCTATTTAAGTTTAGCTGGCTTAGGAGAGAAAGTGGGCATCTTCCTTGTTATGATAAATCAAGTTTTCATCTCAGAGAACTTTTCAAACGCTATCTGCAGCATTCAGACATGAAAAGTGTCTCGCACACATGCCCTGACTGCATTAGATGCCTTTCCAAGCTTATATCTAAGAAAAGTTCAGGTCCCCTCTCACTTCTCAGGTCAGGAAGGGCTAACAGTACTTCAAAAGGTAGCACATACTCTCAGCTGGCTAAGTTCTTTCACTGTGGGGGAATTATGGTCCCAAAGGAAGCTCCTTTCTTCTATTAAAAAGAGAACTTTTGGCTGCTCAGGGAGGCAGAGCTGTGGGAGAAGATTTTTTAACAAACCCAAGTAGAAATTGCACGAATTAACAGCTGTGTCACTGGACTGGGAGTCAGGAGAGATGTGCTCTATTCCTGGCTTTGTGACCTCCGGCAGATCGGTTTTACTTAATAATTACTGCACTACAAGTAATTGGTAGCCAAAAGATCTTGTAATGCAATACTCACATAGTACCGTTAGCCATTTTATGTTGCTTTCAGTTTAGTAGCAAATGAGACAGACGATGCCTCAGCCTTTCTGGAAAGATAAAGTGGAAAGAGAAGACAAAACCCAGGACCTGGTTTTCTGGGTGCCACATGTGTGCACAGTGAGGAGCAAGAAGTAAACAGGCAGACAGCAAGTGAGAAAGTAGTCCAAGAAGCCGAATTGCTCTAGGCATACTAACCAAGCAAGGAGTAGCATCCAGATCATCCTCTTGCCAAGCTTTTCCCCCTTCCACTGGGCTATGAAGCCTTCTTCACCTGGTGCTGTTCCAGTGGCCTCATGGCTGATGCCTGAGGTTGTTCACTTTTCATTTAATTCTTTACAAAGAAAAATGACAAACAGAAACCACCATCTCCTCCTATTCAGTCTTTTCAAAAGACCCAAGGTGCCTCTTATGTGCTTTTAAAGATCAATTCAAAGCAAGCAACACAAAATATCCATTGGTCAGTACTGCAGAAGAAACTGGAATAGTGACTTTTTTTAAAATAGGAAAAAATAGAAATGAACCTAGAAATCATCAAGCATTTTAACACTACAAGCCTGAGATATAAAGTCACAGAATTGTCTAGGACTTTGCTGGTCACAATGTCAAGCATATTTAAGGAAACTAGTGAAGCACAACAATCTGTACGTGCACTGGGTCCTATCATGACTTCTGAAAGCAACATAGATGGCTTAAAGTTTGAAAGGATGAGAGAATTATTAATCCTCTATGATACTGTCTTATTACAAGACTATCAGTCACTTTGCTATACATTATAAAATGGAGACTACTTCCCCAAAGCCTAATAAAATTTAGAAAGTCATTCTGCATCCTCTTCCCTTCTGGTTTTGCAGAGTCTTTCCCCAGCTGGTATTAACCCAGACAGCCTGTCTCTTCGTATTAGCGTTAAGCTGCCGCTAAGTTCTCAGTGCACCGTGGGTAAGAAATTTCTGTTCTCATCCTGCACCTTAACCAGTAAAGTTTATAGTTCTAATGTCAATATTTTCTCTAGGTCAGGTCAATATTTGATATCTTGGCTTTCTTCATAAATGAAATTAATACTGCAGCAAGAAAAAGCCTTCTGAGTTTTACCAGTTTTGAAACATAAGCTCAAAAAATGAACTTTCAGGTGTCTTTTGAAAACAGAAGGAAAATATTCCCACTATGAACTTTAGACAATGCCCATAGTTTCTCGTATCTACCTATAATTATGATTCAAAAACTATTGTATCTAATATTTTTCAGAAAGCTGTCCCAAAGTATTAGGATACATTAATCTTATTCACTGCAAATGAAGAAATAAAAAAAAAAAGGCAGGAGAAAGCCATGACCAGGTTCCTACTGTGCTGTATCATGAAGCCAGGCTGTACAGAATAAGAACCGCAGGATATTTGCAATAACCCCTGCCACGGAGAATTCAGCTGAATAGAAGTTTCTCTTCCCTATCGCTCTGCAAATTGGCAGGCTAGATATATGACATATAATGTTTGCTGGCTTGCTCTCCCCCTTCTACATATATTTATGGGGCAAAAGATTTCAATAATCAAAAAGTTTGTTACGGCATAAATTCTTCATCAGAATTACCTGATGCCAGCATCCCCTGACACCTGGCTGAATTAGCAGGTGTTTACCCCAGTTACTGTGTGTAGTGTCCAGTTTGCCATAGTGAAAACAAAAAGGTAAAACAAAAAAAAAAAACCAAACGGCATTTTTCAGCTACAACTTTGCTATGCAGAAAAAGGCAAGATGTCCTGTTGTGGGGTAACAGAGTTATACAGCATACCCTCAGTGGACAGGAATGGCCTCAGACAGTGATGAGCTATGACTCGGCAAGCATAACTCCAAGCTGTGTATCTCACCACTGTGACAGCACATGTACTCCATACAGGTTAGCTCCATGCTTTCCAAGTCAAAGACAAAAACCTTGTGGTCTGAAGCCCTCCTCTCTAGAAACACAACCCCTTCGACACCTACAAAGCATTAGTTTAATTTCAGCAGCATGAGGACAATACCTTTGTAAAAGGCTTCTCAGCTCCAGCCCAGTAAAATCAGATTGCTCGGCTAAATTAAAAGCTTTTCTATTTTGTGCCGTTCAGGAACAATTAAACCTATGATGTATTCAAACTATGAATTTGTAGAAATCTCATATTTAGTTGCCAGTATAAAGCACTTTTTCTTTCCATTCCTTTTATAGTATTCATCACCAACATACAACCATACTCCATGCAAAACTATTGAAAAAGTGAGAACAAAGAATATGTTCAGAAAATATGCCTGCTATTTGATTGCAGAAATAAAGTTATAGTGGAGTTTCTAGAGACCATAATATTTCTATTATTTTTTGTGGGAATTAATTTGAAGTGGTTTATGCTTTTCCTACCCTTCCTGTCTATATTTGCATGAACTTTGTTGAAAGAAATCAGTCTTCTTGGATGTTCTAACAAACCATAAAGGTTAAACTCCCTGTCTCAATAAGAAAAGGAACAAATTAAAAAAATGCTAGAACTGAATAGATCACATGCACTTTCTACTATCTTCAGTGTAAGCACCACCACATTTTAGACAACGGAAATCCTCCAGTCCTATTTTACTTCAGCAGTACGTGAAAGAATTAAGTAAATCTCTACCACTTCTCCAGTACCATGATAAATATGAATCATATCCCATAATCAGTAAAACACATAGCATCCTGGTACAGTGATGGAAGCCAGTGAGAGCAAACATCCTGAGGTAGAAGCCGGGCAGTCAGGAGAGTCCCATGCCCGAGGGCTTGCCTGTGGCATAGGCCAGGCTCAGCTACCCTTCCTGCCTTTGGCCATTCTTCATGCCTACCATATGTTCGTTTGTACTGTGAGTTTCCTTCCCAGAGCACAGGATAAAAAGATTACTTCAGTCGGCCCCTTTTGCACTTTAATCCAGCTGACCAGGGACATGCTTCAGCGGGTAGATGCTCTGGTTTCACGCTTCACAAGGAAGCAAAACAAAGAGCAGCAACAAGCTCAGCATGTGAAGTTACACACCACAGAATAAACACACATGGCTCATGTGCCCACTCAAGAACAACTAGTATTAGCTAAAATATAGATTACTAGTATATGTAACTGCTGCAAAGAGCTTTTCTAGATCTACCTCTCAGCGTCCAGCAGATCACAAGACACATCATCCCACAGAAGGAAATCAGCCTGACTTCCCTTGCTGTCTGGAGGAGGGCTGGTTCACAGGGCCAGGAAACAGGAGCTACAAAAAGACCCATGACAGTCTTTCTGCTGCAGGCAAGAGCTCTGCACATCCTGTGGACTGCAGAGCAGAAGGTAACTTCTCTTGGCATTGCCCCACATGCAGCAGTAGCCAAGAAGCCTCTGGGCATCCTGGGCTGCCAGTAGCCCCTGCTGTGGGATGGGCAGCAACTGCCTGACACCTCCCTGGGCACTAGAGAGGGGAATTTCACAAAACAGAAGCATCTGGGGAAAGAAGTAGCCTGTTTAAGTGTGTACAAAACTGAATTTCTTCCCAATGTCCTCCCCTCCCTTCAATAAGGCACCACTTTATTACATTACTTGGCAAAGAGCAGCTTGTTCAACACAAGGGCAATTAGCTTAAGTTTTTCTGGGTAGGAGCTTAAGCCAGCATTTGTTAGCAACCTCTGAAATTCAAGCTGAATCCTTGTTGCTGTCAACAGTGTCCTGACAGGAGGTTAGAGGTTTGGTGCAGTAACAAGCAAAACAGTGCTGCTTTCTTACTACGTGTGTAGCCAGCCAGCCAGCCTACTGCTCCCATTTGCAGGGTAGCAGGGGAACAGACATTCAGGACTTCAGTTACCAATACAAGACAAAGTTGAAAAACTGAAGTATATCACGATTTCCCCCTTTCTTAACACAGAAGGGAGAATGGGACTTAACTGAAGCAGCACGCTTGCCTTGTCATAGCACCTCTCTTCTCTGCCCTCAGATCACAGTTAAGAAAGCAGCCTGGGATTCCACTGAGACTGTAGCAATTACTGAACTGCCGCTTTGAAAAATATGGTCCCTTTGCCTTTTGTGGCCCTTTTCCTGTGCTTCCAACAGGAGAGGAGACCCAACATCTTCATTTCTTTTCATTCATGGAAAAACTCCTAAGGGTAAACACCTTTAACAGCAATTACATGTTATCACCAGCATGACTGAGTATCATAGACAATGCCTGTGTCCTGTAATAAGCCATGGATTGTAAGCTGTATCTCATCTATTTGTGCTAACATTTGTAATGGAAATAATTTAGAAAGATGGAGAGGATTTAAAACAGTTTGCACAAATATCTAGCAAACTAACAATCAGTAGCAAACCACCTGCAATCCAGTTCTCAAGCTCTTTTTAGGGAATGCGCTAAACTCATCAAGGCTTTCCGCCTGTTACACAGAAACAGCCTTCCCAGGCAAGCCCAGCAGGCACTTACACAGAGCTTTGCTCAAAGGCCAGAGAGCAGAATGGGAGTTGGCTGAAGCCTGGGACACATGGAAGCAAACTGCTTCAATGTCCAAATTAAAAAACTGCAGAGACAACGGAAAGGTGTTGAGATTAAAACAATCCTTTTTAACAGAGATCAGTTAAAATAAATATTTTAGCAACCCTATGTTGCCCAGGTGAATACAAAAAGATGACCCTTCAAACGGGGATAGCACGTAGCATGACTGAGCTCGGCCACGTCAACCCACTCAGCCAAAATCCATCACTGAAGTCAGAGTCATTTCTCAAACTATTTGACAAAACAACCTCTCTTCCACTCTACTGAGCAGGCAGCTCGCTCCATAATCCCTGACCTGCTTTCATTCACAGCTCTGCTTTCACACCTCTTAACCTGCTCTGGAGTAGTTTGGCTGCACTCCCTGGTCACACAAGACACGTACACGTACACACGTACACGTGCTTCTTGCCAGTCAGGATGTACAGCTGCCTAGGTACTACACCTCTCACCAAATAGCGCTGAACCTCAACAAAACGCCAGATGGGTTTATAGGTCTAAAGACTGAAAAAACAGCCATTACAATTAAATCTTAAACTTTTCCTGAAGAAGAGGTTCAGGCTGATGGTGAGAGCCTCCAGACCAGCCATCACTCTGCAAACACCCTTTCCCAAGAGGCAACAGATGAGCGTACGTTGGCCTGTTTCCACCTCAGATTTATTACGCTCCAGGGAGAATAAATTTTAATATCCAAGGGGGGGGGAGTGGAATTCAACGTGAACTTATTACAAATGCATGGTTTATGAACTTGTTCTTAGAAGCTGGTCAATGTATCAGGGGGGTTTTCTTGGTTAAGTTTTGTTTCCTTTTTTCACCCCAAATGTGCCAGTGATTTCACCAACAGGAAGTCAGAGAAGACAGTTAAAGTTAGTCAGAAAAGTACTTCCTTCTTCCTGACACAAAAGCTTTAGTAAGGCAAAGCATTTCCTGAATATTGAGGAAAAAAGAATTAAGAGTATTATTATTCTATACTAAGACAAAAGAATTCTATTTGCCTGCTGTTTACTAGTTACAGTGTTTATTCCAAATTTTCATGGACTTGGACACACAGCTGAAGGTACAACACAAGTACTGATGGAGGAAAAAGCGTAAGTCACAGCTTTTCCTTACTACCTTACTTGCCACATCAGGCATCATTCCTGCCCCAACACTCAGGCAAGAGGCACCATCCACCCTGTACTGCCGCTCAGGGATCACCAAAGGTTTGGGGTGGGGAAGGGGACCTCAACCAGAAAAAGAGGAAAGGAGAAGGACCTGGAGATCTAAGGTCTGTCTGCCTGCTCTCCCAGCTCCAGGTCGGCCAAGACACCTCCTCAGTACAGTAACTGCTCCTGCAGCCATTTCTAGATTTTCTTCCTAACAAGAATCCCTTTGCCATCTATTCACTTAAGGCAAAAGCAGCGAGTTCTGCACCAGAAATTGCTTCAGAGCTGCATCGTATTTGTAAAACAAACCTTCAGAAGGAAGAAAAAAAAAAAAAAGAAAAAAAAAACAGAGAGAGAAAGAAAAACTCATCCTTGATTCTTACAATTTAGTTTTCACACTGTTATTATACCAAACGGGGGGTGGTGGTGGTGGGGGTGGGGGTGTTAGAATGCATTCTGTTTGTACAATTTTATCCAGCACACAGCATTTTCTACAGTTGCAGCACCATAATCTGCATGAAGAAACGCAGCATAAGTATTCTTAACCTCCAGGAAAGCTTAGGTTAAAGAACCCTCTACCAAAACCTGTATTTTCTCACAAGTTTGCTATACTTCAGAGTTTTACTTTCACCTCCACATATCTCAGAACAGTTGCATTGATTATGCAAGCCACATAATATCGAAACCTCCCTCCATAGCTAATACTGTCAAACAGTCAAATCCTGGAGATAGTCACTGTTTTTATTTAAAACATTTTCTCTTTCTGCTGACGGTAACAGTGCTCACTACACCCGAACTCTTAATCACCCAATACAATCAGAGAACAGTCTTCAAGGCCTACATTTAGTTAACTAAGCTTACAGATTTGCATGCGCCTAGGTGTTCTTCAGGCAAAGAAGAAGAACATGCAGTTCTTCCTCCAAGAATTTTACAGCACATGCACTTTGGGGAAAAAAAAGAAAAAATAAGTTATGGAGTAGAAGACTATGAACGGTTCAAAATTCAAATAAGAATATAAATTCAAATGCTTTACAGTACAAAACAACGTAAAAAAAAAATGAAAAAGATGAGAAAAAGTAAATTGCCTGCAAACTTTCCACGGATGGCAACTGAAGAATAAAAACACACAGTTATCCAACACAGAGAAGGTTAAGAGAACAAAAGAATGAATTGGGTGGACATGAAAAATTGAAGGAAAGACAAATTTGGAACTGATGTCAGGCCACACATTTTAATTGCGGAACTGCATGCCAGACATTAACACAGAGCCAGGGTCATTCAGAGAACGATCAAAGGGCACTTGGGGGACATTGGGCACTGGGGTGCAGCAACTTTCTACAGAAAATCTTACTAGTCCTTCCTTACTTTTACTATTGCTGTGTTATTTGAAATAGCTAGTATGAACTGTGGTGCTCCTTTGCAGGGTGGGCGGGAAGCACAGAAAGAAAGAAAATAGTCATACCATTGAGGTTGTCAATCATAAGCAAGAAAAACTACAGGCATTCAAAACAAACTGCCCCTTCGGAGCCGAGGTCACCTTGTCAATATCAATCTTCTCATTTTGATGCGCATTAAGAGCCACTGGAGTGTCCCCTTTTATCCTATGACTGTGAATTGACCTTACTGACACTACTGAATACAATATGGTCATTTAAGGCTGCGGTAATTATTGGTAACTGCACTAACTAATTTAGTAGCACACAGGGCATCATTGCTCTGGCTTGTATTGCCACCTGGCCTTTACTTTAAGGGATTTCTTCTAATTTCATATGCCTTGACTCAAACTATGTTCACATCAGTCCCTTATTTTCCCTTGGACTCCCATGACAACTTACACTAAAAGGGAGTATTTTTTATGCGAGAAAAGCTGCTGCTTTACAAATTTTAATTAAACCTATAAAAGCTCATACTAAAACAACACAGATATCTTTAGTCTTCCAACCGTATCATAGTACCATCAGCATTCTCTAGCTTTAAGGTTTACATCAAGACACTGATGGAAAAAGTGCTGTGCTAGTACTACCTTGCCATTTGTGAAAAGGAAGAGCTTAATGGAGAAAGGCACATCTGTGAAGCATTATTGAGAGTATAATATACACACTGCTATGCCATGATGCAACACGCTTGCTGAACTTCAGCCCTTTAACAGAATCACAAAAATCACGTGCATGCAGAGTAGCACCAGTTTCATGACCTTAATTTAGTTAAAACAATGTGTGTAGGATCCACTTATCAGTTTTAAGTACGAAAAGAAATGAAGTCTATTCAATAACAATTTAAGATATGATCCATGCACAAAACTATGACTTCATTAAGACAGGCTTAAAATGTGATAAAAAAACCATAACAAAACAACTCGCTGTGACTGTGTGTTGCTTTGTTGGAACTTCTTGATTACGAGTGGCAATTCTCAAAAGGGAACACGTTGTACACACTGCTACCTTCAGCACAGTATTAAAATGCGCTTTGTCATCTCACATGTACTCCTTCTGACAAAAACACTTGCAAATGAATCAAACAAAACTTCTGTCAAAATACAGGAGAGGAATAACCACAGCTGGGTCAAGAACGAGACCTCTTGCTGCATGTGCTGCAGCCTGTCACTACAGAGGGGACATAACATGCACGCCAGCACCTCTGACATGCACCAACTCATCAGAAGCAAAATTGCTTCATCAGAAGCAAAACACACACAGTGCCCTGTCTCCAGGATTATAATCCACTTCCAAAGCAAATCACAAGGTAAAAACGACCTGTCTCCAAGACTCGAGACTGGGAAGGGCAGGTGCCTAAGATACATATACATGCTCCTTTTTGCACGACTTCCAAGCAGCTGCAGCCTTGTGAGCCCAAGATGTGGCCTGGCCAGGAGGATACTGGTCAGCCCGGGCACACGTGCCAGCTGCCGCACCGCTGCCAGACACAACCCACCGTGCTTCCTCGCGCGGCGGCTTCCTTCGGTCTGAAATTGGCTTTACTGATTTACTGCCAAGGATATATAATGTGATCACCATAGAGATGACTTTTTGTTAAAAGGAAAAAGAAATAATCAATAGTAGCTTGGGCTGGAAAGGGACCTTGGAATTGATTTGGAAATGACATGCTGGGCTTAGGCCCAAAGCAGAGATCCTGGCCAAACAGAGTCTAATGCTTTTAGAGTTCATTTAAAGATGACCCCAAATTAGATTTCCAATTGTAGGGGCCTAATTCACTCCAGATTGTTTAGAAACACTGCTAAGGAAAAAAAAAAAATCCCATACAAATATCCTTCTGAGGTTTTGGAGTTCAACTTGATAAATTTTTAACCAGACCTTGTATATTCTTCCATGTTTGTTCACTTTTGTTGCTATAGGTTGTCACATTCTGCTAACCCACAGGATCAGTAAGGAGGCAAGCTTCTCCGACAGCTTGCAAACACTACTGTTTTCTTCACACTGTTTCTATTCAGCGCTAGTTCTGCCATATACACACCCACATTTTTAAAGCTATTTATTTTCCCCCAAAATAGACACAAAAATGCTGCAGCAAGGAGAAGGCACAATACTCCACCTATTTAAACTAAGCACCCAAAAATATCTCACCTTGTTTTGCCATATCGCAAGCCAGACTCGAGAAGTCACCTGGCCTTAGAGATTGCCATACAGTCATCCCTCCAGACTACAGCAGTCCCATCACATCAGATTCATCTGCAGTGCAGTCTTACCTGCAAACTGTGCCAGCAGCATAGCATTTGCTTCACAACTGCGTGAGAAGTGAGAATAAGCCACACGCTGATGACCCATCAGAAGGTCACTGAACCTGGCCCTGCTGTGAAATGCTGCTATATACATTTAGGAAAAGATCCTGAGCACCAGAAATGCAGCTGTGATGGAAAACTTGTCTTCTGCTACTCTGAGTATTTCAGTAGCTCCAGCAGCCTGAACAGTACCTTTGCACAGTTCTCAGTGCCAAAGTCCTAGTGCTTACCTAAGGCATCGCTGTACAAAGACGAGGGCAATAGGATGAGCAGGGGGCGAGGAGAAGGGGAAATAAAGGTGAAAAACACTTCTTCAAAGTGAGTCATACTCACTTTGTGGCTTCAACTGTGTCTTGACAAACAATTAACGCTAGATTTTCACACTACCACTCATTTGGCAGAACATATTTAAGCTAATACAAAACACAGAGCGGATTTCAAATTACCAAGATCACCAATGAATTATATGATGAGAATGATAGCAATTCTGTGCTGGCACCAGGCTTCAGCAGGCCACCTGGTATTCCAGATTGCACTGATCCCAGCCTGTGCTGATCCCCACCACCTGGTGCATTGCAAAATGCCTCTTCTGCAGTACTGCAAGGCTTTCTGAGCAGCCCTCTTGGAGGGAGGGCCCTTCTGTTTCCAAGGTCACCCACATTTCCAAGAAACAGCCTTGCAGAAAGGCTGCTGGGCTGGATCAGACCTTTATTTGCATCTCAGCACCGCAAGAACTGTATACCATTTTAGCCTGCTGACTGACCAGCGCCTCCAATACTGCGCTCATTCTCATTACCAGGACTACTTTCTTCTTGCCCATTCTGCTTGTTGAGAGCAGCTGTACTCCTCCTGGATACAATCCACAGCAAGCACCCCCACTCCAAAACAGCATATACGCTTCTGCCCAAATCAGCTTCTCCTTGCTGCTTCAGTGATACCATAACTTCACCGCATACAGCATCGAGCATCAATTTCTCCACAAGAAAAGAAGTGAAGGTGGTTGTTGTGCCCTCATAGCTCAACGGATAAATAACCCTTATGGACCATCCCCTTTTCTCCCCTGTTGAGCCGGTCTGCACAACAGCTCATCCCTGTTCCCTGGTCAGAGCCAGGCTCAGACCATGAAATAAAGCATACCTAGATGTGCCAGCACACACCTTAGCAAGCCCAGCTGTTTACAGAGTTGAGGGCATCTTGTGCTGTATCATCTGATCAAGAAACAGAACTTCTTAAGTGTGAGCAGACAAGTTTGCTACCCCAGAAACTACCCAGGGGAAGGTCTGTTGCTATATTTAGCTACAGATAATTTTGTAAGTCCAAACAATAATTAAATGATCAACTGTATAGTGCAAGAGGTGACATGCCTGATCTATGTTGATGAGCAGAGGGAAATCATACAAGGATCCAGCCCAGCTTCCCCACAGAAGCCTCACTTTTAGCAAGGGCAAGTCACCACTATTGTTGCACACAGGCAGCTCTGCACTGCTGTTTTTCTTACTAAAAACTGACAGCAAAAAGCTCCAGGGGTGAGGGCTGGGGGGAAAAAAAAAAAACAAAAACAAAAACAAAAAAAAACCCAAAAACCACAACAAACAAATAGAGGCTGCAAGCCTTAACCAGGGCCTCTACAGAAGCGCTCACAGGCACACAGCACACCGTGTTCCAGCCCTTGCCAGCGACACACAGCCAGCTGGACCCCACACTACAACACAGGGCTCAACAAGCAGCACCATCCATAAAATCAGCCCATCCCACCCATCCCCTGATACTGCACATAGCAAGTACCATGACTGACATAAAATTCATAACAGCAACATACTTAGCTTAGAAAGCCCTTTTCTTATATTAGCCAGTAGCACCTAAAGAGGCTTCTAGCAACACCAGGGAATCAGTAACACAAAGACTCCTTCTTACTTACCCAGTTTCTCCACCATCCTCCAAGTGCAGCAGCTTTCACAACCATGCTCAACCTTTATATGGACCAATTTCAGCCACCTGACAGTGAACAGCTTTGATGTTGAAACACCTGCAAAACAAGGTGTAGCAGATCAGTTATCACTCACCTTAATCAGAAAAGCCTGTGTCTCACCTGTCAGACCACAGCACCCTAGCAAATTTTCTGGGGTCTAGCTAGCATAACAGTGGGGAGGGGAGCCAGGGACACACAGAGCCTGCCTGGGTGAGGGTGGGGTGCTGGTGGACCAGCTGAGCTCGTGAGGCAAAATGAACATGAGAGAGACACAGAAGTGACTTCTTGTAAAAAGATTGGTGGAAGGTCTGGTTGTATACTGGAAAACAGAAATAAAACCTGCCAAAATTAAGTTAAATCTTCATGAATTAAAAAAAAAAACAACCACACACATCTTAACTGATAAGCTTAAGATATATGGAATTACTGCTTTGTGCCTCACAGCTGCGATGTTCTAAATCCAGTACCAGGAACACTAAAGAACATTGTCGTGCCATTGCTCTGTTTCCCACCTTGGCAAAAGGAGATAATTTATGATCTCTCTGCTATCAGGGTAGCTTAGAGGCTTCTTACACTAACATGAGTAAAACTGTCAAGACTCTTAGAGTGGAGGTAGAATAAAAATGTAAAATATATCAACTCTCCACATTAGCTATGGCTGGAAGAAAAATAGGAGGCTCAGCAGACTAATTGCTTTATCAGTGTGGCAAATTATCCATTCCAGAAGGCAACTAGTAGCATGAAAATAGCAAGTGAATGTTAAAGGGCATTAGCAGAGGTGCAAAAATTACCTACCATTAACAGTGACAGTTTATGCTTTTAAGTTTACAGCAAATTACCCATACCTTTCTAAAACTTATCAACACTTCTCTCACTAGAAATTAAAACTTGAACCCTAAAATACTGGCATCTCTGCCTTTTCATAATAACAAACCTTAAATGAGATAAACATACTTTTCCATAGTGGTTAGAAAAAAACACCGATTCAAATCGCGCAACAGTAGCTCCAAAGGCAAAAGTCCACTTATCCTTGCCTCTCCTAATATATGCTCATTTGCTTCAACAAGAATGTTAACATTCAAGAGCGGCCAGATCTGCTTCACCTGCTCCAATTTAGCAGAGAGGCTGCTTTAGAGTCACAGGTGAAATGCCACTGGCATGGGCTGCCCTCAGCAGGACACCTGTCCAGGCACGCTCCAGCCCACGGCATGGATGTGTGTTCAGGGGCCCCGTTCATGTCAGTGAAGTGAAGGACCAAGGAAGGCTCTCAGGGAACGTGTTATGGGTTTGAATGGACTAAGTTACTCGATACTGTGAAACAGTCAAAGAGAAATCACTTCTGGAATGGGGATGTGAGAGGCTGGGGAGGGTTCTGCTTTACACAATTAGGCATAGTTAAATGAAGGGCGCGTTTCCCTAATAAGCCCTTTTACCCCTATAACAACAGCATGAATTATGTCCAATATATATTCCAATTCACTACTTGAGAAGATTAAAGAGGCATCTTTTAGTTTTCCAGAAGTGAAAAGCTGGATCGCTATCTTTCCCACTTGCAAAGCCTCTGGGACTAACAGGCATCACGCCATCTGGGAGACAAAAATCTGCCCTTCCAGCTGAGACTACAACCCATGAGTATTGATCAAACGTCCACCTCCCTTCCACATAATAGAATTTCCCGGTGAGCTAATTGTTTTTACTTCTTTCATCTCCGTAAATGAGGTCAATGGCAAGGACAAAGAAAAGAGAATTAGCTCTAAGTGTTCTTGGCTTCAAAGCAAGAGACAGAGCTTCCAGATTTTGGAGAGTGCCGCACAGGGTTTATAAAGCACCATGGGACCTTCCAAATATCTGAACTTGGAGTTGCTTCAGCTTAGGACGAGGCTTGCCTCCACTGCCCAAGGTTTTATGCTTTCTACATCTGCCATTACAGTTTGGCAGTGCCACTTGTGGGTCAATGATGGCCTTAATTCATGCTATCCCTCCAACAGGGACCAGCTCTCATGCACAGCTCCTAAAGCACTTTACAATAATGCATGAAATTTCACAACAGATGTGGAGGCAGGCAAGTACCACAGTCCGTATCGGTGCCTCATCCTTGTTACCATTCACCTGCAGCGACAGAGCTGAACGGCACATAAGTGAGGCAAGGCGGAGTTGTAACAGCATAGAGTTGTGCATGTGGATATACACCAACACCAGGTTTACAGAAAGGAAAACTGAACGACCAGCAAAGATGCAAACAGCAGAATTAAAACCTAACTCTCAGGAAAGAAAGTGGGTGCTTTGGCTTTCTCTCCCAAAGCAGCAGTGATTCTCTGAAGTCTGGCCTTTAGCCCTCCTCACTTCTCCCCCCTCCTCCGGGCACATGTCCTAAATCAAGGCTTTCCCTTGTGCAATGCTGCAGTTTTCTGCAGTGTAAAAACCCTATAGGTCCCATTAGTGTCGCACCAAAATAATATTTTATAGCATAGTTATCACAGGCAGAACTATTAACAAGGATCAGGAATGATGGCCTACGACAGGCACCTTCAGACTTCTCCTTGTATGGGTGGGGAAGCAATTAATTTGCTGCTGAACTCTTTGCAGAGTTGTTTCCCATATGTTGGGAACAGCTAGAGTTGAGAAGAAATCATGCTGCTAGTATAAACAGCAAGAGCAAAACTTTAGTTCTCCAACAGAAAGATTTAAAAAAAAAAAACAAACCTCAACTTTGTATAGAGCACAATGAGCACATCCCGTATTTTTTCATCTCTGTGTCCCAGCCCTGTGAGACTCGCAGCCTGGATGCCAGTTGCACATGGTGAAGCCTGTGGCACGCTCAGGGCTATTGCAGCATCTGCTTTACAGCCCTCAGGTTATAACCGGTTCGTAACTGGCCAAGTACAAGACAAGGTGGAGAAGTGAGAGCAGGGCTGAGGTTTTGGGAGGTGTCAGGTCAGTTATGGCCTCACCACACCTTGCTCCTGCCAGTCTGTAAGGAGGACACCAGGGCCAGCCACCACCTCTGCAGCGCAGGTGGGAGGAGGGCTCTCATCTACGCGGGCAGCCAAACAGCCAACAGGCAGAAACACTTCTACTGTCTCCCAATCGGGCTGAGACAAAACTCAGTGCTGGAAGTCTCAGCAGTTTGCTGTTCCTCCCAAAACACTAGCGCTAAAGATGTACAAATCAGTTTTGCATTCTGGAAAGATGCTTTTTAAGCCAAACTATGAATTTTTGTGGAGTTTGCAGAGATCGCCTCTCAAGAGACAGAAGAGACCTAGCAGACAGTATTGCTCTCAAAATACGTGTGATACCCTGTTTTCAGGGACCAGCCCCCATTAACCAAAAGCTACAATACGAGTAAGGTCAATAGTAGCACAACGCCCAACAATTTTTAAGTGGATTCTGCAAAGCAGAATTGTTATGGGAATCTTCCTGACACATCTACATATGCTTTCACTGCATTATTGCCAAAAAGGACACCTTATAGAATATAAAACTACCCAAAAACATATGCAGCTCAACTCTGGGAGTAATTTTTGAAAGCTTGTTCCTTCCTGGATGCAAGCAAAGGTTATTATGTGTCTAGAATAGATATAGTCTAGACAGATGGAGCATCATGGGGGGAGGAAGACTGAACTCACGATCTGTTTGTTTCCTGAAGAGCCTTTTGTAATGAACTTTGTAAAAAGCCTTTTTGTAAATCTAAGTGAATTAAATTGCTTTATACAGCACTGGGATAAACAACTTATTGACAATTAGATTTTTTTAAATTACTTAAATGATGAATGTTGGAAACAGATGAACAAGCAGGAAAATTTGGATAAAATAATGTGAAAATACACACATTCCAGTAGACTGAAAATTAATTATCTTTCAAAAAAAGTGGGTTTCATTTAAAACATACAAGCAATCCCATCACAGTCAGGGTTTTAATATTTTCAGAAATAAAGATCTCAATCTTTCTTTTCAAGCTATAACCAGTGTCAGATCACAGAATCATCTATCAAGATCCTGAACAATCCATCTCTTTCCCTGCGTTGATTACTGTCTGTAATGAACAATGTGTCCTAGAAACTACTGCATAATCTGAAGACCTCTGAATCTTCAGCAGTCTGCAGCCTTGGAAGATTCATAGCCTCTCTTAATAATTTTTGAAAGATCGTACACCGCTACGAACACCTGCTGAAAACTTGCACATAAAGGAGAATTCCTATAACATAGTTGTGTTTTTGTTTGGCATCAGATATATATATTTAAAAAAAAAAAACAAGCAAGGAACTTATGATCTTACAGCCAAACCAGAGAAAGAGAAGACCCGAGACAGTCTTAGCACACCTGATAGGACTGAAGTGATTTTCAGCTGCACATAATGTTATTTTAACCTATCTGTGTTTGTATCACTTAACCCTGTTGTGGCACAAAAGCCACTTTCTTCCTCCTACAGTAAAATGCTAGATTTGGTGCAAAACCCAGAGGGAAAATATGAGCACAATTCTGTTCAGTCCCAGCTGTATCTACTCACTAGCTTGCTTTGTCTCTTGCACAGTGGTTTTCCTCCTTCCCCCATTCACGTGCAAAGAGCTCCAGTAAGGCAGAGTAACGGATTCGTGATCACTCTTTTAGCTCATTCCCACAACATGGTGGTGGGGCTTCTTGTCTCAAGGTCCTACTGACTGCTCTTCTCATCGGGAAACAACAAAAATATTTGTTCACACAATTCAAAGTCAAAAAGCTGCTGCAGACATACTATTTGTGTTTGACTTAACTTTAGAGTTAGCCAGTCTTTACCTTGTTTTGCTTACATTCAAGCTATAATCTTCTCCTACATGAAAAAAGCTCAGGAACTCCTTCACAGATATTATCCACAGATAATTTAAAATGAGGCTTAAATGGCAACCTGTTTATACCACAAAAGGTGAAATTAGTAAATGGATGGATACTGTAAATAATTCAACTAGCTTTTAATATTTAATTTCTATGGATCATAAGTTTGCTTCATAGTTCCTGTGAAACCTGCCCTTAATAGTAAGTAAAAACTAATTACAATAGCATTCTTCAAACATCTGTGTCTGAATGGTGATTGCACTGAGCATGAGGGGCTGTGGCCACAGTTTAATGAGTTAGTAAAAGCAAAAACTGGCTCGATGAATTTTCCCCCTCCTCTGCCTCCCCATGAGTTTTTGCCAAAGCAGGTGACACACCAAGTTGTGCCACACGGCAAACTGGAGCAGAGAATTGATCTGAGTCAAAAGTACCTCCCCTGTATTTTCCTTCAGACACCACTGATAAGGGAAACCGGCAACATTCACTTGGGATTACTATCCACATGCCTGTGGCCTTAGGCCATAGTCTGAAACCCTGATTTTGCACCTAGGAAACCTGGCATTTAGCAATAGCAACTCAAAGCCCAAGACCCAGTCGCTCCAGACCGCAACTTCACAGATGACCTGTCTCGGGTTCACTGCTAAGTTATCTTGCTGCCAAGTAAGTTTTCAGTACAATAGTCTTGCAGTGTAGGAATTTAAGCACCTCCAATATAGGGAAACATAACCCAGAGGGGAAAAAATTGTACAGACAAAAGCAATCCAGCTATACCCAGCAATATCTTTGGGGAAAAGAACTGGATGAAGGAAAAAGTTGCGGATAGCTCTTCATCTGATTTCATACAATCAGCATAGAAAAGCTTTATCATCCCCTACAATATAAGCAACCCAGCATTTTTGTACTATATAAAAGCAAATATCTTTTTTGTACTAAAGAGAATTAGTTTTAATCTATTTCCTCTGTTTCCTCCATTCAGGCAACTGCTTAATACATTGATCTTCCATGCATTTCCATTTTCTCCACCAATACATTTCTTATAATTGGAATGAGCTGCTCTATTAAGCTTCTTAATAGATTCTGTGTTCTCAAAACCCAATAACTTCAGGACAATATATTAAAATAGACAACAAATTAAGCTTGGTGTTTGTGAATGTGAGGCTCCATCAACAGTGACCTTTAAAGTTACGGCAAGGATGCTGCTTAAAATTGGTTGCAAAGAAACCAGTGTCTAATACGTCTAATTGCATTAGTTTGTGTCAATGCTACAACACTCTGAGACTCTTTGAAAACAGTTTGTTAGTGGCCAGGAACAAATTACAGACCTGATGTGAAGCAGCAATGGACATTTGCAGATGTCAATGAATTCACTTAGAGCTGTGGGTCCCTGGCAGTTGTGAAAAGAACGGGACCTCTGTAGCTGCATCACCTAGCACAGACATGGCCTCGTTTGAGCGATGAAGTGAAGACTGGCCTTAGCTTTGTATATGCAAGCAACACTGAGCATTACACACAGCACAGAAGTATTTTGAGAGTCTAACATAGTTATTTTAATTATATCAATTGAATCCAATAACTACACCACAATATCGCATTAGCTTAGTTTGAAATACAATGTGAATGGAGGTTTTATTTGCAAACCATTACAAAGATGTAATTCCATTTTAAAATAGCAAACAACATAAAATAATTCTCTCAAAGCTAGCTAGCCTTGGTATGACTCCTACTTCCTCCCATAGCTACACAGCCAACTACAATGTGTATTTTACACCGCTGCTTAAGTCAGTCAGAGAGCAGTTTTCCACCACAAGTAAAGAACAAGGTGACCTGACAATGCATGGGGCAAAGTCTCAAACACACAATGAGCAACTGAAGCCAGGGGGTGGGGACTCCCCAACAGACACTTTGCAAACAGATGGAGTGACTATTTGCCAAATACCCGCCCCACAAACCAGCCTCTAGGACAGGGCACGAGACTGCATCTGCTCCAGTACATACATCACCAATTCCCGCTCGAAATCATACTGAAACAACACTAAGAGTTCAGAGAAATGAGGTCTAATCCTTGTAAAATGAATCCAGGTAGTTAACCCAAAACGGAAACTATTCTTCATCTAGTTTTGTGCTTCCTAGGAAAGATTTTATTTAAAAAGCCAGCTTCCAGCTGCTCTTCGCCTGGCATTAGCCTTTGCTAATCATTTGCACAGATCGCGCTGCGGGTAACAGACCCCCATCAGCAACACAACTGCACTCTTGACGGCACCCCATCGCCCCCTCGCATCTCATCTATTCTTAATTCAAATTCAAAATCGCATACAGCCTATTTCTTTGCAATCTCAGTTTCTCTCCCAAGTTACATGTTTATGCAATCTCGTAGGTTGAACTGTTGCTGTTGAAATCCCCTTGCTCACAGGCAGTTAGCATCCTCCCCTAGGTGAAATACAGCTCATTTTGCATTATCCCACCTGGAAGACCCATATGGTGCCTTCTACCAGCAAATTACCTTTTTCTTCTTCCCCCCCTCCTTTAACATGGAAATCATTGTGCAAAAGAGTTTACTTTTGTTACAGGTTTTTGTGTTTGCCTAGGGCTTCCTCAGGAACAAGACCGCTAATTATTTGTACCTCCCGTAGTGCTGACTAGGTTTATCCAAGATAAGAACGGTTCAGCCCCTTGTTCTGCCACCTGCCAGCACAGGACTGTTGCCAGTGATTCCCTCCGATCACTCAGGCTCTTTTTTGCAGCCGATGAGGAGGAGCAAATATTGGTTTTCTTTTCCTAGCAGGCAGGTTTACCTGGTGGCTGCAGTAAGGGGGACAGCCTGCAGGGTGGGCTTTGGCCTCCTCTCCACCTAAGACCCAGGCAAGAGGGGGCCATGGGCTCAGCCCAGTGGCAAGAAACAGGTTTTTGAGGACAGGCATTTGGGGATTTAAGGAACTCTGGGTGTTACTTAACAGCATGAGGCCCTTGCTTTCCCCCAGGCCAGCAGCTTCCAGCCGCTCTCCTGAGCCAGCCTCCCTCAGGTGGGGCGAGGGGCGCCGGCACCCAGCCCAGCACGCTCACCTCAGCGCCAGCCATGGCTCTTCCCCACCCTGGGGGGCAAGGCTAAAACATCCAGCCTTAAAAACAGGCCAAAAGCACTCTTAGAGGGCGCTGTTACTACAAAACTCAAGGTTTTATTTAGTCTTGCTGGATGAAAACCAAACATCTTTGCTCTGAGAGCTCTGGCAGCTCTCCTCACCCACAGCATTAACGTCTCTCCCAGCTACGCAAAAGCTGTAGCACCGTTATTTTCAGACAGATACAACAACAACTTCAACCTGTATGTTGTGCAGCACTCCCCTCACGCTGGACAGAGGACTTACAGCGGCTTTCCCCACAGCAGCGTACATCAGAGCCCAGGAACAACCAGCAGCGGTACGGCCCAGCCGGGCCCCCCCTCACAGCGCCTGGGCGGTGCGAGGCCTCCCCGCGCCGCAGCCCAGCCAGGCCCCGCCGCCACACTCCTCACCTCGCCTCAGCTTCCAAACTAAAGTAGTGCTGCAAGAGATTTTAAGTTTTTTGGGGTTTTTTTGTTGTTGTTTTTTAAATAAAAAGTTTAGTATTCAGTGCGTCGTAAATAGGAGCCAGTGTTTTGCGAGCCCTGCTACGAGAAAGGCAGAGGCTGTGCAAAATGTTCTCTCCCTTTGAAAAGGGCCACCTGAAGAGTCAAAAAAACCAAACCAAAACAAACCAAAATCAACTGTATATAATCCAGAACGACTATCTTGGATAGTCTTCACAGGTGAAACATCTTCACACTCAGTTGGCTCTCTGCATGGTGGTTCTCTCCACAACAAAAACAAGACTGAAGTCCACCGCTTCCTCATTTTCGTCTTTGGCAGAGCTCTCATGAACAAACCAGAACAAAATTATTTTTCATTACATATAAATAGGAGACATGAAACCTTAGGTGTTGCAGTGGTAACTTCTCAGGCGCCCAAAAGAACTCCAGCTACTTGTCACACATGAACACATGGAAGATACAAACAGCACAGAAGATGGAAGTTTGCTCACAACAGCATAACAACGGGATCGATGGGAAACACTTCTGTGATGGTTTAGCTTAGACCTAGCCTCGCCAGGTGTAACAGAAGGAGAAACAACCCTGCCGAACAAAGCCATGGTGGACCACCCTGCGCCACTCTGGGGCAGAAAAAGCCAACAGCTTTGTTGAAAATCTCTGAAGGCAGTGCTTGTCTATTCAGTAGAGAATCTTCAATTATTTAAGCATAAATCATGTTTTCATAGTCACATGACCTCAGCTAAATCTCACAGGGTGCATGTGTGTGTGTGTGTGTAAAAAATTACCAACAAATTAATTTGAGTCAGGCTTCAGCCTAACATCATACAGGCAAAGACAGGTGCACTAGAATTTCAGTATCAGTACACAGAATGTTATGAGATTAATTAAGAAAACCCTGAAATGCTAAATGTTCAGAAAAAAAACATACAACAGAAAGCTTGTGTGTGAGGCAGCCTGATCCCACACAGGATCTCCCATCTGAGATAGCACATACTATTACAGCGTAATAAAAATAATAATGAATTTTGGATTGATGAAAAAGAGTTAACTCATTTAGGAAGGAGACCAAGAAATTACCAATGTTATCTGACCCACTGCCTGTTTGAGGATGAAGTATTAAAAATACATGTATCACAGTAACTATATTTGATACCACATATGCCATAAAAAAAATAAATTGCTCTGCTTTTCCAACAGAATGATTGTTCACAGCCTTTGCCATTCAGAGAAAGACTTCAACTCTCAGTTAATTTAACAGGATTGCAACCATCTACTGCCTCTCCTCTCCATTCATCTTAAGAAAGTCTAACACTGTACCATCAAACCAAGCTGGCTGGACGTAGGAAGGTGCTCCCAAAGGAAGCAAGCTACCCCATCTGCACTTACCTCACACAGAATCACCAAGTAGTTACACACATTTGGGAAGGGTCTAATACTGCCTGCCCAGAAAGCTGCAGTCACTGAGGGATCTACTGACAGCCTCAGTGTGCCAAAACTGGTTAAGTAACAGAAGATCTGGATGGAACACTATTTTGAAAATCTGCTTGATGTCTAGTGAGAAGTGGAATAAACTGAGATACTTTCATGCAGGACCAGATGATCTAAGCACAGGAGCGAGCAACTCTGGTGGCATCTGCCAGCACATCAAAGCTAGAGAATCCAAAACTTCTGCCCCATAACAGCTGATCTTCGTGCCTTTTAATGGAAGATCTGTCAAGGGCAAAAATTAGGCAATGGCTCAAAGTACTGCCAACACAGGAACACATTTGGAGACATCCAGAGGAGTTCTTTCCCCAAAAGAAGTCCACTAGTACTAAGACAAACCACAAACAATATTCTGTAATTGACATTAAAATACTTTATTGGCTAGACAGAATGTGCAGTATGGATAGAAATATACTGAAATACAAAGTCCTCCAGAATACCATGTAGAAAAACCACAATCCATACTTCTACATCTTATTTATATACATTGCCAAATGTATTCAAGAGTGTGAGTAAGGTCATGTTTTCATTTTTTTTTCTTCTCTTGAAAGCACATCTAGTGCAGTCCAAGGCCTCTTTCTTTCTTAAAAAGAAAATTGCACAGCTACCCCATTTCATCATTTGGCTGGAAATCTGATGAAATTTTACGTACTTTTCTCTCCCTTGCTAGATCCTTTCAAGCTTGACTTCTGCCTCTTTTTTTCCCTCTGTCCCAGTATGCGATAGATTTTCTTCTTAGCCTCCTTCTGCCTTTGGAATTTCTGTTCATCCTCCTTCTGCTTAACTTTGAGATATTCTTTAAGTTGTTCCCGACGTTTTACTTTGGCTTTGCTTATCTTATAATTATTCACTGTACTTAAAGCATTGAGTAGGGCTGATATCTAAAACAGAAAATAGAGAATCAATCAGTACGCAAACAGTTCAGTTTTGGTGAGCAAGAAACAGTTTAACCCCAGCAGAGAGAATCAGAGATTCAAAGCAAGTTCCTAATTATTTCTGCACCTGCCACCCAATTTCTAAAATGGTTTAATTATTCGTCTTGTTAGGAAGTTAATCAAAGGTTTAATTTTTGCAAAATCTGATTTTAGCTAGATACGATTTAAAAGGCTATGCCTACTTGCTACTATAGAACCCTTGAACTGCAGTTTGGATGTTCCTGCCTTTGCGAACACTCCGTAATTCTCAATTTTTGAAGCAGAGTATTTGCTTCAAGTCCTGTCTCTATTAATAATGCATAGCAATGACAAGTCCAATAAAAGACCACAGCTGCCAATTTAAGTTGCCCACAATATAAAAGTACTACAGCCAACTGAAATACCTTGCAAGTGCTGTGACAAGGACAAAAGTCATATCTAGGCTTCAAGTGACCTACTAGTTTAAAAAATACACACCGTCCACTCAGTGACAGTTCCAGATACATACTGCATGCCAAACAGGAACAAAACAAATTGCAGGTGATAATTTTTCACTAGGAGCATGTATGTCTTCAACACTAGCGGTAGATTCAAGTGCTAAAAAAATAATTAGGAATGGTCCAAGCAACACATTTACCCTTCAGGAGTCCCTGTTTCAGAATAAGTGATAATTACCTTCTTTTCATGAGGCTCCCTGATAACAGCTGGTCTCCACTGGTCTTTTGGAGTCTTGCCTTTCTTCTCAAGATTCTTAGGTTTGTTCTTAAAAGGCAGTGCCTTCTGCAGTGCTTTAGGAATGTGGAGCTTATTGAAATGCCTCTTCTCCCTCACAATAGGCTAAAAGAATGGATATAGAACATATGTAAGATTCATGATCTAAAAGCTTTTATTTTATTTTCCACCTTTCAGGGGAAAAAAACCTAAACCACCACAAACCAAGAAAAACAGAAAACACCCACCCACCCCACCACCACCTCCCTATGAAAACCCACCCCAAACCCCAAGAAATGTTCCCTGACATCCACCTGTGAATGGTAAGTTCACCCCAATTTTCCTATGGCAAAAGTCTCAGCAAGCTTTTGGAGAAAACTTCTGCCATGCAGATTGCTTTATAAACTTTGATTGACCCACAACGATCTGTTTTCCACTGCTTTATTCCCATCTCATGCCAGGAAAGACTGTGCCTTGTGGACAAAAATATGAAATCACACATGCATAGTATGAACATGTATTTACACTGCTCTCAGTTTGCACAGGTCTGAGGCAGAGTGCAAATTTGACTGTGATCACTGGTTAAAAAAATAAAGGGGGGGGAGAAGAAAAAAAAAAAAGGTGTGTCAAATATACCTTATACAGAGAATCTTTGTTTTGTTTCAGTTTAATGCCTCGCTCGTGCCTCAGCTGGCCTGTTGTCTTCATTCCGCTCCAACTATCTTTCTCACCTGCTGGCTTCAGCAAGGATGTTACAGGGTTATAGAATGTCGGGATAGAAACAGGATACCAAGTCCTCACAAAGACAATATCTGAAAGAAAAGGAAATGTTATTTGGCTGTATAACAACAGTTCATCACACCCACACTCTATGCAAAGATTGCTTGAATAGAAAAGAGAACTGATAACTAACATCTAGACCACATGCTAATATTGTGTTTGGTATATATACCAAATCTTTTCAACATCAGGCAAGAGCAACATAACTATTTGTACGCTTGGATTCTGCAAAACCCCATAAAGTCATAAACAGTACCTATTCCTGAAGAGCAGCCAGCTGAATAGCGCCCTATTCATTATTCATATTCAACTGAAGAACTAGCAACAGCGTTCATGTATGTACCCGTGCCTCTACCATTACTAACAAAACCAATTTACTTTTCCTCTGACTACTTTTATAAAAGAATTAACTTGCTTTTATTCTGCACTAGCCGTAATTTCAATGGGTTTAGGAAAACAGAAGCCATATAAACCCAAATAAGCATAAACTCATGTTCTCAACATCATAGTGACACTCAGCAAATATACGAGATCACCTACCCCTACTCCGTGCATAATTTCCCCAAAAGGTTAGGGGGGAAAAAAGTGAACTAGAGTTACAATGCCACTCTTTGGACGTCTCAGGAAACTGTCTTTCTAGCACTTGTACCACTAAATACAATTCATCTTCATGTTCAAGGAGAAAAGCATACCATGCTGTGTAAAACACTTCAAAACACTCTGAGAAACAGGTCTCCAAGACAAACCTTTTCATCTGCAAACAATACGACTTCTGAGTGTAACTGAAAGAAATCCAATGCAAAATATATTTTTTTAAATGTCACTCTGCATCTCACCAGGTATTTCATGCTCTTTGAATTCACATCTCAATTATCAGATTCCACAGATTCTGACACACGGCTTTTCAACCTGTGAAGCGGGATGAAAGTTGTGCGATAACTTACACAGAAAGCGCAACTTACCACTCATCAGCAACTTGTCTTCAAATGTTGCTCTGAAAGCACCTACTGGAGTTCGGAGGGCCTTTTTGATCTGTCCTCGGATACCACTCACAGTACGAATTGCTGCACCTTCAAACTTAGCCACTTCCAACTGAGAGTTAAACATTCCCTGAAAGTGTGAATTACCCACCATCATTCAAGATGCTAAGTCTCTCTCTGTGACCCAGGTAGGCCACAAAAGTAATTCCCACAAGCATATCTTATAAAGAAATAGGAAGAACGTAACCCTGCCTTTATACGATGAGTGCTGACCATACCAAAAACCTACCGAGCCGACTTTAAGATAAAGTAATCTACTTAGAATCATAAACTACAAGCAAGGCTTCTTAGCGTTAAATATATACAATTAAAATTTCTAAACCAGAACATATTTAAGAGAATCTGCCCAGTTCTCTTTTAAAGTTATGGGCTGAAACACAGCACATCTTAAAAGCAGCTAAGCTGCCTTGAGTTGCTAGCTGTGAGGCTCTAATGCAATACAGCTCTCCAAGGTTTGTGCTTCTTTCATTCATCACAAGGAAGTCAGGAAAAATTCTGTGTATGCTTAGTGTGAATACTTGAGTGCTTCACTGTTGGGATCAGTGCTTCGTTGCTTACTGCCCCAAAAGCAGAATAACCTAACCTCTTCCTGAGCCTGAAAGCCCAACTAGGGACAGCTGGAAGGTCAGTGAAAATTCACTTCTGCAACGCTTCCTGCCCCAAACACTTTTGTAACTGTCCTAAGCACTGCTAAAAGTCATCTTTGATCCCAGAGCTGAAATTCAGTGGGCTCAAACTGCCTGAATGACACCAGAGACAGGTTCACATTCTCCAGAGGTGTCTGCCACTGTGGGAAGCTAATCAGTGGGTTTGAGGAAGGAAGGGGTAGAGGAAACCACACTGAATGTGAGCCAGGAGACTGTTCCAGAATGTTTGTCTGGTTAACAATAATTCGTATCCATTGGCTAATGATCAGTACCTTTAGAGACGACACTGAAGTGAGCACAAAAAAAAAACCAAGCAGTTATCGAGATCCAGAACAGTATGCAACAATTACAGGGAACTTCTGCCTCAGGCAAGACAGATGGAGTCCCAGGTTGCGTTCCTTCCTAACACTGGTACATGTGGTTTTACAGTACGCATACCTACCTTAATAAAACAAGTATTCTTAAAAATTTTGAATGGAAAACCAGTTAGCTTTAATTTCTTTACAATAGTTATGGATTTATCTAAATCGAGCACAACTCCTGTCGCAGCAATCCGGAAATCAGGCTGAAACATACAGAAATGAAAGACATTGCTGAATGTATATTTGCCAAACAGTAAAGAAACCATTTCACTGATACAATTTCACTGCTTTTTAGAGGTTGAGTTCAGAATTTATAACCTTTACAGGAGTACAGCAGCATGACAAATGCAAATTGACTTTGTACAGACTAGTTGACTTGCTGCTGACATAACATTCCTACCATTCACTAATGAGATTTTCAAAACTGCCATTCTAATTACCTTGGAAGCAATCTAAGAGCCCTTGTTATCTACCTCCACTGTGTTCTCTTTAGGAAACAGAATCTTACTCAGACAGGAAGTCTCAAAGGAGAAGTGCTTTGTGCACTGCTGTAAGTCACTATATTATGCTAGGGACACATGACAAAAATAGCTTTTTAATACATATAACAAGATGACTGGGCAAAAGGACTTGGAAGGGTATTTTAGGAAGGAGGTAATAATCACCACTCCGATTACCATTGTGCTCATTACAATGTCATGCAAGGCTTTTGTTACACAAACATAAATCTACCTTTTGGTAATACATATGCAAAGGTCATAGTTGATAAATACTACTTTAACATTATTTAAATTAATTCAGATACCCATAAACATTCTAACAAGACGTGGAAAAATCACACTGAGTGCAAACTTTTTCAACAGGGACATCAGTATCTCATCCTGTAAGAAGGTTCAAAAAGTTATCTAAATACTTCGTACCTGAAAATCAAGTAGGTATAAATCTGCCACAGAAAACAACAAAGCAGTATTTGTCATTTTCAGTGTAGCAGATGAAAATTGTTAAAAAAAAAACCCCAAGAAACAAAACCACAAAGCCTCCATCCAGTTTCCCATCTCATCATAATACACCTTTCACAAGTTTGAGCCCACCTACCTTCTCAGTTCCTACAACATCACTGCTTTATCATATGTAAACCTTCTTCCCAAAATCTATACATTTTATACAAAGAGCCACGAAAAGCAGTAATCAACATTTCGTGATAACAAACCTACCGTTGTGCCACTGACAGACTGAACTGCCAAAAATCCCGTCCCCTGAGGAGTGATGGGCCCTATAAGGAAACAAAATTAACACATTTACGAAAAGCTTTACTACGCAACATCTAGCCTCTACTTCAACTTCAAAGTCAGAACACTTAGAAATACATGCCAAATATTCTCAGCGAATATAAAAAAGTTTAAAGCATTCAACCCATTACTCACATACATAGCCCTATGACAGTTAAAGGAACGGTTAACAAGAAGTTATTCACGTACAGAAGCATTTGCAGGGCTGGGCCCACCATGCGTGCAAGTGTCTCTCTGCACCGAGCCAACAAATCAGGTTCTTCTTTGATACAATACAGTCTAGCAGAATGCTCAAAATTTGATAAAAAGACAAATAATTCATATATCATTCAAAGAATTCACAAATAATAGGCAACTGCCTATCTTCCCATACTATTTGGTGTTATTTCATATTCCACAGTGAACACAACTTTTCAAGGTCTTCTCATTCCAAAAGCTACTGGCTGTATTTCTTGATACATCCTGTAGAGCTTGAGAATTTCATAACAATTAAGTGATACAGGATAGTAACTCTAGAACATTCTCACCCCAAAAAGCTGCTCCACAATGCATATGTTGTGGTGTGTACTTTAGAAGCCTATGACGCCCGTTGTGATCTTCAATGTAGAACATCGGGATAGTCTGAAATCGCCTCCACCCTAATGAGAGGATTAAAGGATCACGTGTCTTAAGTATCTTCTTATACCATCGGTGCTTCTTCAGGCGCAACTAATTAGAAGAAAAGATGAACAATGCTATTACAGCATAACAACATTAATTGTGAAATTCAAGGTTTAATTTTCAGGAATGATTGAAAGCAACTTCCACCTACACCAGCATTTTTTATTCAGTAAGCTTTCTGTCTTCAAATATTCTCATTAACACTAGGTTGACTGGAAAGATAAAGCTAATCAGTATTTCACTCACTTTAAAGTCATGCTTGTATGCATACAAGCATTATATTTAAAAAAAAAATATATATGCATAGATGCTAGTAACTTTTCAATAGCCACTTGTCCATAGACCATGAACCTCACAGTACAATTTATGTTTGCAATTTAGCAATCACAGTATCAGACCTTAGTCCTGAGACATCTCTGCAGATGGACATTAAACAGTAACAACTTCTTCCATTTCTCCAATTAAGCCTGTAAAAATCCAGTGTCTGCTACTGTAGAGTTAATTGTGTCAAAAGCAAATCCCCTATTCAAGAGGCAAAGAAAGACTAAGGTATCTCTCTGTGCTTACTGTAGCTTTAATAAACAGAAAATAAATAGGAACTCCAGAAGCCATGAAGCACACCTGTCCTGATATAAAGTGCAGTCACAGCTTTGGCTACCTACCTGTACGTAGCCAACATTTCCTTCACTGTTTCCTAAACCACCCAGGATAATAGGATAATGAGGGTCAAAATTCAGGACAAATTCACATGGGACATTCTCAATCTCTATTCGAACATACATCCCAGGCCGGTAGCCCTCATACTGCACTCTGGTCTCATCATCTTGGTCTTCAAATTCCGCTCGATTAAGCTACGTGACAAAGAGAAAGTCACCATGTGTTTTACAAAATTCAAGTATTAACAACTTGTTCATGAGGTGCCAGTTCTATTTAAAACATGCTAACGTTTATATAAATCTTCTGGGAAAGATCTGATAGGTTTTGTGACTTTTTATTCCGAGCAAGATCTCTGCCACCATGAATTCCTTCCAATTTGAAATCCCAAGTGGGCCTGTTAGTCTGCTTGAAAGACAGTACCCAAGAGAAGCAAATGACTGAGTGACTTCTGATGTATCTTTCATAATGGTGACTTTGGATTTTAAAGATACAACTGTCAAAAGCACGTTTTTGATTTAGAAGCCCAAGTACCTTTTAAAGTTAATGTCCTGATCTTTAAGGTGTCAATTTATGAGGAGTCTGGGCTCCTATCTTACTCAGCAGCTTAAAAACACTTCTGTGCATCCTCACACTGTAGATCATCAAAAGGGTCTTTCAAAGCTCTTCTGTACCATATGAATGTGGATATTGTGTAAATATTTAACAAGATAGCTTTGTGAATAACGGAAGCGTCACCCTCCTGTTCTAGCTCCTGATGTTCAGCTACCTATAAGATGCCGCATTTAAGCAAACCCACCATTAATTTTGTTTCTCAAAAAAATTTTGTTTCAGATTGAGATACAGAACAAATCTTCTCATCCAAGTTTGGGGGTTTTTTTTCAGAAGCCTTTACACATCCCCAGTTTGAGATCCTTGCCCCTCCATCCTGCAGTAGTATTACTGCTGATACGTATTTCTGCAACAGGCCTTAAGTGAAACAGTTCT
Source organism: Ibycter americanus (assembly GCA_035590275.1). Classification (NCBI taxonomy): domain Eukaryota; kingdom Metazoa; phylum Chordata; class Aves; order Falconiformes; family Falconidae; genus Ibycter; species Ibycter americanus. Next base: position 43,493,341 of record JAVJGI010000065.1, read on the forward strand.
GAACTGTCTTGTATTCTTTTACTGGAACGTCCTTCTTTATGCTTTAAGCGCTCTTAGCAAGTACATCAGCAGAGTTCATATGATCACTTACGACAGAGGCTAATGCAAAAAGGTAATGATTAATTTAATAACTATTTAGGGCAAGATTTTGTCAGAAGGGAAGATAAAGTTATAAGCAATGTAAGGCAATGTTCTTCCAAGTCAGCTAAAGAAAGAAGCTGCTTTCAAGCTTACAAGATTTCATCTAAAAAACCAAGGCCTGGAAACAAAATCAACACCTCCAATTCTGGATACAGTTACCCTGAAGCAATGGTCATCAATTATTTTTTCCTCAAAATAACCTGACAGTTTGATGAAAAAGACTGCCACAGAGAACTTACTTATCCATTAATAACATAGCAAAAATCACACTAAAAATAATACCGGGAAAATATTGGACACAAATTAGCATGAGAAAGATTTTCACCTTCCTACATATAAAAGGATGCCTTTCCCCCACCACTACCCCTCCTCCTCCTGGAAGGGAATCTCCTCTCATGTTTTTTTTGAGACCTCTCATGCTAGTTCCACCACTAAGGGACAAACGGATAACTGTTAAAAACTTTTAAGCAGATGAAGTTTAGATGACGCAGCCTGACTTTTCCAGTGATTTAGAATATGGTTTAACTACTTAACTCAAATTAAGCTTTCAGTTGTTTGGACTGTTTGTCTTTCCAGCTAATGGAATCAAAAAGTTCAACCATTAAAAAAATTACAAGCATGTATTTCTTTGCATGTACTTTCTGAAGTAGCTCCTGAATGTCAGGTGTGTTTCCAGGAAAAAAATCTTTGCCAAACTCTGTGGGGTATTTTTGAAGACATATAGCCAGATAAATGCCGGGTTAACAGTTTGTACCTGTGCTTGTTTATGCATTTCTTCTTTAAGATCATCAAAGTATGTGGTATCCCCTTCATCATACTCTGCATCAAACATTTCTTTCAGTTTCCGTTTCTTGTCCATGCGCTCCTTTTTCTTTTCCTCCTCCTCAGGTTCTGGTTTGGACATTTTTCCATCCTCCTCCTCCTCTTCACTTCCAGACTAATCAACAGTAAGTTATCAAACACATAAAATGGTTCACTGAAAACAACCCATTCTGATTAACAGTTTAATATAATTAAGTAACATTTTATCATAATGGAAATTATTAGACCCTTCAAAGATCATAACTTCTGTCTAAAACTGAAGTCATTCATACAAGAAGATTTAACTTCAGCAATGACCAAAACATTTCATGACCTAACTGTAACCCTTTTCACTGAGAAAACTTCCTGACTTAACACTTATTTTAATGTCAGGGAGCAGACCCTAGCACTGGCCTGTCTGTTATTCTACAGCTAAAATAAGCACACATAATAAAAGAAGAAAAAAGGAATCGTTGATTGCATTGAGTAGTAGTGTGCTGGAAGGCAGCACTCTGAAGGCCAGAAAGGAGGAAGTTTGTTCACAACTCATTTGAAAACTGCCAAAATGATGCCATTACCCTCAATTTTATAATGAAATGCAAAGCCATCAAGTTGCTCAGTCTGAAAAAAAATTGATTTTTCAATCTGTATTGTCACAGACAACTACAGCTCTGTTCTTGGAAGTGATCCAAGCCATAGCACAAAATTGCTTCCACCAGCCTCTTTTATGCAGATACGAGAAACGACTAGGAAACTCTGTCAGTTTCCACAATTTGTTGTGTTTAAACAGAGCGCTATAATCTTCTGCATCAGATGAAATGACACAGTACAAACAGTTATGATCACATTTGGTTTTAAAATACTTCTCTCATAGCTCCACCTCTTGATTAAGCCTGACACCTACTGTTAAGTAAGTGAGATGACTTCTCCTACATAATTAACTTTAAGCAACAATGTAGTTTGAGACTAAAAACATGCCATTCTAGATATTTATAGGTTCCAAAGTCCATAATACGTATACCTTTTGTTCCTTGTCCCCATCGATTTCTTTCCTATTGATTCATGAAAACTAAACTTATTACATAGGACGCCTATCACTTGATCAGAAACTCATATACGTGTATGTTGCTAAAGAACATAAAAACACAGGTCAGACCTCATCTCCTTCAGTGGCATGCTTTCCTTTGTGCACAACACCAGTTTCAAGATCTTCAAAATCTCCATAAAGTTCTTCTGCAACAATAAGCACCCAAGATACCTGAGAGTTAACCATTCTGTTATACTGCAGTTAACCATTCTGTTGTATTGTTCCATACAATTTCTCATATTTTCAGTAGTGTATATTTCTCTGTACTGCTTTGTAGATTAGTTTCAGCCCAAATATTTTCTCTTCCCATCAACAGTTTTGTAAGTCTGTTCTGCCCTCTCTACAGTTTCAGGTGAAAATTCTCAGCTGAACTCCAGGGGCTTCTCCTTTTCCTTGCAATTACTTTAATGTTTTGATTTCAAAAATGTAAATAAAGTCTAGGTCATTCCAAAGGACCATGGAGCACATTAGTCAGCACTCTAATGACAGAAGACACCAGCAGAGCAATTGAGCTATCTTTAATTCTAAAAAATAAATAAAAAGTTTAAATATAGCAGACAATTTTAAAGTTAAAAGCAAATGCTTACAGAACCCTGTCAAACCACAACCATTTTGCACATAAGATACAGCCATCTTATTAGTATTTTCTAAATATTTCCCAATTAAAAAAAAACAAACCACAAACCAAAACACCACCTCCAGAACACCTGAAAATAGATCTCACTTTTCAGCCGGATGTGAACAAGCGGCTTGTCTTCCCACTAAAAAAAGAATTTCTGATTTTTTCTAACAAGACTATCCAAAAGAAACCATACAAAGGGGATGAATAGCTAAACTCTGATACATAACTCGAAGCTGGCATGGCCAAGTGTTGACTAAGGACTACTTCCTAATTTAAATTATGTACCCTATTTTCAGAATGCGCTACTTGCCTGCTGTTTGTACAGAGATTTACAGCAATTTTTATATATTAGCATCTGTATAATACTTTATGCAATAGTTTGAAAAAATTTGCAAGTATATCGCTAATGCAAAACATTCCACATACATAACTACAAAGTCATACTTTTCTTTAAAATCCTGTATAATCATTTTTAGAAGTCTTACACATACCATCTTCCTCCAACAGTTTTGCTGCATCTTTATCATCTTCCCACTTTCCCGTAACAAAGCAGTCTCGAATACTGCTCATAACCTGCAAAATAACAGTATCGTTGCCTTTTACGGTTCCAGCTCGTCATCAACAGAAACATCCTCCAGTATGTTCCCCACTTCTCCATCAGAGATACAACCTCAGAGACAATCTGATATTCTCACACACAGCTCCACATCAAGACATCATTACCAAAACTACACAATGCCTCAGCAAAAGCAGGATGTGAAACCAAATCCAACTCTTACCCAAAGGTCTTTACACTAACAAGGTCTCTATCCTACATCGTATTTTCACTGGGGATTCCCCTGCTTTTTACTTTTCAGTAAATAAATAGCAAACTATGATCCACCAAACAGTCAAAACAGCCAAGCATTACACTGACTTATTCTAACTTTCCATTCCTGTAAAAACAGAACTTGGAATCTGTCAGCTAGTAAATACTTATAAGGACAGCAAGTAGCAGAAGATGGGACACTCTGGCCATAGCTCCCATAGGTCTGTGCAGTACAGTAGTACTTCAGGAGAAACAGCCAGGACATAACCACTATAGGATACGCAGAAGCAATAATCCAATGGTATTACCTCTTCTAAATCCCAGTCTTGTGGCCTCTCTATCAGAAATTTGGAGCAGTCAAGAGCATTAGCCTTCTGTTTGGATGCTTTGTCTGGACGGCTGACATGAAACAAACCTCCAAGTTCATCACCACCATCCTCACTCTCATGGTCCTCATCCTCGACAGCTAAAGGAAACATACAAGCTGTGATTATTTCCCCCAAAGTACACGGATTACATACATTAACAACCTCTCTTCTGCCTTATGTTTCACAATAGCTGCAGTAGTTTGAGGGGGGGAAAAAAGAAAGATGCAAACTAAAAATAGTTTTAAAAATAAAAGACTCAAGAAAGGTATACTGATCCAGTGGTAAGAGTTTAATTAATACCCTCATAGGGACAAAATAAGGAGAGCAGCAATCAGGGAGATACTACACACCGGGATCATTGTGAACTTCAGTTGTGCAGTTGTTTCCATATGGAAACATGTAATTCATTTCACAAATTCCACATAGTTCAAACTTCTTTGAACAACCTGAAATTTGGTTCTATTTGCATACCTGGAATAATCTCCAAAAAAAATATTGCCCAATAAATAAATACAGGATGTTTGTTGTAGAAACAATGCCAAAAAAATCTGTTTGTATTTGAGAATCCGTCAGCAAATCTTCCTGCTCCTGCGCTGTTTACAAAACCCAAATTCTCATAGTGTTCTACAGAGGTTCTGCATGATGGTTTGTACACTCGACTACTGGAAAAGTTGTGAATTAAACAGGACAAATTACATAAATGGCAATTTTCTCTTCCTTTTAAGCCAGATAGCTTTTTTTTTTTCTTGACAAACACCCTTATTACAGACATGATACTAAGTCCCGTCTAAGAGAATATTCCACTCTCAGTCACTGTGAAACAAATTCCTGGAAACAGCCAAGAAATTACATTCCTTTATGAAACACAACAATTACCACAATGGATTTGCATAGTATCCACCAGATAGTTATACAAATGACTGAATTTTAAATGTTTTGGGGAAAACAGCTGTACTGGGAAACACGAGTAACAATTGAGCAGTCTGCAAAATGAGCTCAAAATGCTTTTTACTGGAAAAGTAAAAACTGTCTTTATTACAATTATTAGTGAAAATGAGTATCAGCAATGAAAAAAAAGTCAATTAACTCTCCTGAAACCTCCCGCCAAAAGACAGTGCTCAAAGATGCAAACTTGCAAACTTGGTAACAGCTAAAAAGCTACCATATATTAAGACAGTGCAAGTTTCCAAACAGATTTGTACCTGTTCCATATATGAGTTTACGAAGATTGGGAGTTGAACGTTGCTGTCTTAGAAAGGCCTGAGCTGCCTTCTGTGCAAGGTCCTCCTTCCACTTAAGTGCACCTGAAAAGGGAAAAAATTTACATTCTACCTCCAAAAGAGAACAAGAATTAGGAGCTACACCAATGATTTCAATAAGGACATGACAACAACAGGCTTAAGTAGCGTAGGCACAACCCAGCTTCTTTTTCTCATGCTCCATGTACACGCAGAAACTAAATTGTGGCTAAAAAAATCCTATCACTGATTTTTTTCCTGACAAGTCCTAATTTTAGGACAAAAATTTAAGACATTTAACAGATTCGATTATTTTCATGGTGGTACATGTCTTCTTCAGAGACCTGCAGAATGGCTGAGGTTGGAAGAGACTTCTGGAGGTCATCCTGGCCAGCCCCACTGCTCAAGCAGGGTCACCTAGAGCAGGTTGCCCAACACCACCTTCAGACAGCTTTTGAATATCTCTAAGGCTGGAGATTCCACAACTTCTCTGGGCAACCGGCTCCAGTGCTCAGTGAGTAGTTAATACATTTTAGTAACATTCCTCCAAGAATGTTTTATTCTTTCTAACTACAATACAAGCATCATCATTTGTTTTACACACATAGCCATAAAGATTAAAGTTAAGAGAAATACATGCAGAATCAATGACGTTTATAAAATTAATCACCTCCATTTTAGAGGAAGGGAACCTGAGACCTGCATACTACACTGCAAATTCAAGGCTTAACAGCAGATAATCCTGGGTTTCCCAACTTTAAGTTTGCCACTTAACAACTACATATATAAATATATTGAAGGGCAGCATTATATAATATTTACTAATTATAATATCCTTTAACAATGAACCCAATTAAAAAGGGGCAGTAAAAAATGTTAACATATACAGTCTACCTGCCATGTCAGCAGAAAAATCTGTTTTTTCTTCATACTCCTCCTCCCCTCTCAGTAGATTCTCCACATCGTCATCCTCAGCTTCTACGGCTTTAAGTTTCGCCTGTCTAGTACTATCAGCTTTCTTTGCTTGAGTGTGCCGAAATCCCTTCCTATTTGACTCTTCAACTTCTAAGTCATCATGCGATCCTTCTTCACCATCGCCCTCATCGAGAGAAGAGTTTTCAACCTCAGATTCTGATGCCTCTTCTGCTGTACAGTTTCCTGAATCTGTAGTGAGCACTGCTTTTCTTTTCAGACTGTGATCTGAAATTTGTGATCTCATTTCTGTATCTTCACTATTTATTTCGTATTGCTTAGATTCAGCTACTCTTTTGCTTGCAGCTTCAATTTCACTATCTGAGCTTTCATTTTCGTAAGTCCTTTGCTCCTCCTCCTCCTCCTCCTCATCATCATCATCATCATATTCTTCCTCCATTTCATTCTCTTCAGGGCCAGTTTTATCTCCTTCTCCTTCAGAACTCATCTCAAGATCATCATCACTGTCTGCAAATGCTGGCAGTTCATTCACAGCTTCTTCTTTAGCTACATCTGTTTTCAGACGTTTGGTTCTCCCAACAGCCATCTCTTCCCCTAATAATAGCTCTCTGTCACTTTCTTCCTCAGCGTCATCTTCATCATCGCCATCACTTCCATCCTCAGACATTGCTTCTGCTTCTTCTTCTTCTTGGTCATCTTCCTCATCACTTACTGCATCGTCATTCTCTTTCTCTTCTTCTTCTTCAAATAATGCCTTCCGACGTACTCTTCCAGTCTTCACATCAACCTGTCTCTCTTCTTTTGGCATCACAAACCTGGTTTTCCAAAGATCATATATGGGGTAAGATGGTAAAGTACAAGAAAATTTTAACGAAACAATGAAGCTTTATGTTAACATTATTTTCATTTTATTCTTTTTTAAACAGAGCGAGGTTATGGAGAACATAAAAAAGGCAATGGAATTATTTTAAGTACAGAATGCTTAATTCAAGAATACGCCCTATGTCAGAGCCATAAATAATTCCAAGAAATACCTTTGTTTTCCCTGGAATGAAAACAGGTTATACAATGAATTTTACTGGAGATTACGACTGCCACCCTTCAGAACTCTGAAAAACAACAGAACTGTTACCTAGGGCTGTATCAGCAAGGAACTCCTGGAAGGCAGGACTATACTGCTTGCAAAACTCCTCTAATATCAACCATTCCTACCTCAAAATGCACAGGGCACATAAGTAGTCTCAAAAGGGGAAGAATCAGGCAATAACCCATTCTACTAACTGTGCTCTATTGAGATTTTTTTCTAAATTAAAGCTTGACATTAAAGATTCATTCATGCTCAAACAAGGCTCAGCATTCAAAACTTACTCTTGTCCTACGTCTTCTGAACCTAAGGGTCTTGAGTCCATGAAAAGAGAGACCTTGCTTGACGCCATCTTAACATCAATGGCTGAATGTGTGGAGATGAGGCTCTGAACTAGCTCATGATTTGGTCTCACTTCCTCCTGGAAAGCCAAGATTTTTTTACTTTTCAGTTAAAGTGAATAAACAAGTGTCTAATAAACAGCTTACAGAGTCATTAATACGCCTAAAACAGTAGAAATATGCATATGCGAGAAAAAAATCCAAAGCATTTTAAAGAAACATTTTCTCACAATTGCAAATTCTCCCTCTTCCCATCTTCACATTCCAAGTAAGCATACAACATTAACACAAGAAAAATTAAAGAGGGCCTCCTTCACAGTACGTAACCACTACAGTAAGTACTAGCAAGCACACATTATCATAGACCCACACGTACTTAACATTTAGCACAATACAGGGGAAATTGCTGAATTCAATAATTCAATCTGTTTGTATGCAAATATTTTCTACCTCTCCCTTTGACCAGTCAAATCCTCTAAGTGATCTTCCACAGTCACCCTACCCTGCAAAATACGAGTGATAATACCCCAGTACCAGAAGTTTTTATAAATCTTAAATCAATGTTTGGAAAGTTAATGAAACCAACTTTAGGTACATAATATTAACTGATTCTTCAAATGTTTTGCACAGTATTTTACACAGAGACAATAAAAATACCCCTCCTCTGAAATCACTAGAGGAGAAAACGAAATTACCCACTACAGATATAGAAGGACTGATTATTTTAAATAAGCTTATTTTTAAACACTCATTTTGATTCTAAGGATAAAAACTACATTTTGCAAGAGAATTCAAATCATCAACAGCATTCTCTTACCTCTTCTCTTTCATGAGCGTGGCTTCCACCAAGGTCAATATAAACAGCATCTTTATCATACACGATGCCCCCAACTCCTGAAAGAGGGGCATAGACTAGTTTCTCTTTCTCATTTAAGGAACGCTTCTTCTGCTGTTCAGGTAGAGCACAGGGGTCTGGTAGGAAACTCACATCACTCACAGTAAAGTCTCCTACACCTGGGGCAACAGACAAGGGAAGCAATAAGGTTTTTACAAAGTTTTGATTCTGAAATTTGTACAATTCACCATGAAGAGATAAAAGGAAAAAAAAACCAAAAAAACGAAAACATCACAGCATTCAGTGATTCACCAACAGCAAACTCTGTATCGAACATCCAGTTCTTCTGCCTTACCCCTGAACTTAGAAAAGCATACATAAGTTCACCGGCATACTGCAGAGCCCTGGGTTTGTCTGCTTGCTTTTAAATGAGAAAACTAGACAAATTACCTGGCATATGAATTTGACTTTTGTTTTTTAGGTGTGCGCCTCTCAAGTATCCATAAAGCGATATCTTCCTGTCACATTTGGGATTGACTCGAACATCTTCTGGGTTTGTCAACTCTTCCATTCTATCCAACATTAAAAAAAAAAAAAAGTAAGAAGTTAGAATATCCAGCAGTCCTCTAACAGTAACTTTTGAAAAAATGTAATTTAAGAAGAGAACTGCAGCATCACTGCTGCCACTGCATGCTCTGCAGACTAGTAATCAAAACAGAATGGTAAGAAAAAAAATTAATGGAAGAAAAGATCTTTCAAAAATCTTTTTAAATTGTATTTTAAAACTTCTATAATCATGTTCAACAATGTATTTCCAAAAGACTTACTAACGTTTCACTAAACACATACTGCTTTCCTAGGACATACGATTTTATACACTTTTCACACACAACCCTCCTCAAAGCACTTTTGCCATTAGAGGGAAAACAGCTGAAAGTCACATTCCCTGCAGCCACACAATACTTTCTTTTCCCTAATAATAGGGGTGAGCAATACCAAAGCTACCACAGGAAAGGGGAGAGGGAAAGACTGGCTGTTTTGAGTCATAGGAGTGGGGGAAACTCCTTCCAGAGCTCCTTTCTACACTGCACAAGGGAAGCAAAACAACCACACAGCCAAGGAAGAAAGGCACACATTCCAGCTGCCAATCAGCTTAAAACTGAGCTAACAACCAAACCAACCGTAACAGTTACAGCAACATCAAACAATGTTACTGAAAGACTACAGAATATTTTTTCTCCTTTTCCCCTCTCCGTGTACTTTGCAGGACTTCGCATAATGCTTATCTACTACTCTGACAATTTTTTCTAAAGAATTGGAGCTTTGAAAGAACCTTGTTATAGGCACCTTGGATACTTGTGGGAGTTTAGTCATAACCGTAAGCATTCTGGCAATAAAATATGAAAGGTGAGGTAATGTCTCAGGTAGGCACAGCCACCATCAAGATTGCTTCCATGTTCCAAAGAGACTGTGAATCAAATGCTGTATGTGGAGATGGAGCAGAAAGGGTGTTTCTGAGAACTCGGAGGACTAATTCACCAGCCATTGTTAAATTGCTGGCATGCTGTTTCTTTTCCACAGAAATTAAATATAATCATCAACAAGGAGGTTTATTTTAGTATTTTTTTCTGTGTTTCAAAAGTCTTTACAATATACCAAAGACCTATCTACATGATCCGATGGAAGTGAAAACGGAATGGCTGAAGTTACTGGCATAAACCTGATAAGTATGCTTTCATTTCCCCAGAGCCATCTAGGTAACACTAAATACCCGTTATCACAGAGCTGACTGGCTCTAGTATCAGTTTTCTTAAACAGCAAGGTGCTGTCTACACTGAGATTGAAGAACAGAGAGAAAAGCACACACCTGTCTGCAAGAACATATGGGTGAGACGTTTGCCACGTAAGAGGTCGGAATTTCATAACTGAGATGAAACGCCCCAAATTGTGAACTTCCTGCTTTTGATATTCTCCGTGAACCATCCCAGACAGATAAAACAGCTTAGCACCCTAAAACACATTAGAAAGACATAAAAACATTAAACATCAATTTAATACCTACAAAACTAAAATAAGGTAACGCAATTCTAATTTGTAAATCATAATCGGAAATTGCAGATTACAATTGGTTCCAAAAGATCAAACTAACTAGTTTACTTCAACGTGAAAATCGCCCACTAAATCTTAGGGGAAAACAATTCACATCCAGCAAACCTCGTACAAAGGTTAATTTGTCTCTTGGACCTGCAAGCAGCTACTCCTTGCACAGCACCTGCGTAACAGATCTTTTAACTAGTACCTCATGCGCAGTAGCTTGTCACACTGGGACAGAGAATAATTACACAAGTATTTTAGCAAATAAAAGAAAGATTATATAATGTGACACAACATCAGCATTGCCCATTTATTATTTTAAAAATATATTCTGTATAAAAATATTATGTCTAAATATATATATGTGTATTGTTTTAAAAATGTAAGAACATAATAAACACTTCAGTATTGCCCCACTGTAATTTAGCTTCCATAATGCAAAATATATGGAAAAATGAATGTTTATGTCATACCGGGTACACTTCAGTCCAGAATCTGTGCTTTAACTTCTTTTTAGTCTTCCTTAATTGTTTGTTGTTCTTGAACGTATCGAGGTGGGTGAGAACTCCCATAATTTTGGGAAAGCCATGTACCTGACAAATGTTTAGGAATTCAAATGTCTCCATCTCAAATCCAAAGCTGGCATCAATAAGCATTAGAACCTGAAAACACAACGTCAGCATTTCATTATACCAATACCACAGTGCCCACAGGAGCTGATTTCAAAGATTACACCTTTCAAGTCATAAGCTTCTTAGGAACCAAAATCTTGGCAAAAGTTTTGTTCTTTATTTTCACATAAGCTGAAAATCAGCTTTGGCTTTTTAATTAAAGTATGGGTCTTAGCTGCTGTAGAAGTTAGTGGGCCTTAGGAATTCAAATCTCTTCCACCATTCAATCAGATCTCCTTTATATAGTTTTGATTTGCTCATTGTCTCTGAGAAAACTATAGAAGAGTAAGGCTGCTCTATGAATGCAACAACATACAGTATCATAGTAAGGTCTAAATAGGTGTTTACTTGGTGAACTTAAAATAAGCAAACTTGAGTACCTTCCAACATCTGCAGGAATGTCTGGGGAAATTAATAAAATACTTATATCTGTGTCTTGGATGCACTAACGCCTCTAAGGCCAAGTCCTTTGGTAAAATGAGGCAAACTCAGTTCACACATCGCTATTATTGTTACGCACCACTAAAACGCACTGACACAGGAAAACAGCACCGAACAGTCACATGAGAATGGAAGCAAAGTCATATTAGGGCCTCAACAAAACACATGGCAACCGACGACAGAGATCTGCAAGCGATCATGTCATCTCAGCCTCCTAACAATAAAACCAAACAGATTCTCAGCACCACCACGTGCATGCAGAATCTCAAACATCTGTCACTTCTACTAACAGAAAATTTTTGTATTTTTTAATACATCTCCTTTCCTCAAGTAGAAAACATGCAAGTAGAACAGTATCTGGATTAGCGCACCCACGTATTTAGATATTTAGATAGTTACTATTTAGATAAGGATCCCAAACCCTGATCAGCTATAAATAATAAACTCTAAATCCATACAGCATATATCTAAACAGACAATGGATCATGCATTGGGTCCCTGAGATCCGTTGATGCAATAACTGAACCAAAAATTACAAGTAAATTTCAATCGTGACCACACCCTGCTGAAATCAATCTTAATACCACGCAGTGATCTTCAAAGATGGAGACATCAGAGTGCATCAAATAAAACCAGCTAGTAAACTAATATGTTATTTCTGCTTTATACACTAGTTGCAAGCTTCTTGACTAAAAACCATTGTCAGATTTTACATGGTTTGACCAAATCCCTCAATGAAAAGTGACTATCACCTTGGCTTGTTGTAAGATCTTCCATTAAAAGTTTACCAGTTGCATTAGCAATGAAGTTCAGTTGCATTTCCCTTCTTCCACATCCTCCCCACCACCACACACACACACACACTTTATTTCCCCCCACTCCCAAGATAAGGGAAGTCCTAGGGATTGTTCCAGAATATTAGGTTTGTTGTCAAGCTTAATCCTGTTCTCTGAAACCGAGGCAGCTCTTCCCTCAACAGCAATAGGTAGAGAAATCAGACGTTGGTGCAGTCAAGTCAGAAGTAGTATTTTCAATATAAACTATACCAGAAATCACGTCCCATTGTTAACTTACCAAATCAGCAACTTTAGCCAGATCAATCATTGTGTTAATGTCACATCCACATTCAATAATAGTTAGCCTGCGTTTTTTACCTGAAATTACAGAATTAAGAATCAAAAACTGAAACAGAGGGAGCAAACTAAATAGTCCACTGCTATCTTTTCAGGTCACGTTCCTGAAGTTCCTCAAGAGTATCTGGCACTCAAATTCTTGTCTAGCACGCAGACAGTCCAACACGCACTATTGCAGTGGTGCCTGTTCTCAAATCTTTATAATTCTGCTAAGTTTTAACATTTTGGTTTAAAATTATCAGGTTGACTACATGTTTTCAAAGGACTTGTTTGGTCTTTGCCAAAAACAATACTTCCCAAAAGAATGGGAAATGTGTAGAGGTTAGAATGAAATGAGAAGAAGAGGAAAAACAAACAAACAAACCAACAAACATAAAAAACCACCTCAGAATGGGGATCCCCAGTAGGGTGGAAAACAAGTTTAGAGGGACAAGTACCCCAAAGCCTAAATCTCACTATTCTTCTACTGTTAATAAGCATGCCTGGTAACACATTCAAATGATTTCTTTCAAATGACCAAAAATTACGAGAACATAAACACGTCCTAGCTCTAAAGGCAAGGCAAATAAGGAGTGCAAAATAAGCATTTCCATTTCTCCTGTTCTTACCAGAAACAATTGTAACGGGACCCCGGATTTCAACCAGCTTTTGCCTTGTGAAGTTCTTAATGAGACATTTTATTAAGGTGCTCTTCCCCACCTTGGGAGGGCCAACTACAACCACCACCACAGGAGGTGGCTCCAAAGGAGTACGGTCGACCACAGGAATATGATGTTTTTTAGTCTTCAAATCCTGAGTTCTGAGAAGAAATTTTTAATAAATAAATACAAGAACTTAAGAAACAGTAACATAGATTCTTTTTATGTCCTCTGGTTTCAGCTGGGATAGAGTTAATTTTCCTTTTAGTAGCTAGTACAGTGCTGCGTTTTGGATTTGGTACAAGAATAATGTTGATAACACACTTAAGTTTTAGTTGTTACTAAATAGCGCTTACTCTAAATCAAGGACTTTTCAGTTTCCCATGCTCTGCCAGCAAGAGGGTGCACAAGAAGCTGGGAGGGAGCAGAGCCACGACAGCTGACCCCAACTAGCCAAAGGGATATTTCATACCACAGAACATCATGCTCACTATATAAAGCTGGAGGAAGAAGAAGGAAGCAGGGACCGTTCAGAGTTGATGGCATTTGTTTTCCAAGTAACTGTTACACATGATAGAACCCTGCTTTCCTGGGGACGGCTGAACCCCTGCCTGCTGATGGGAAGTGGTGAATGAATTCCTTGTTTTGCTTTCCTCGCGCATGCAGCTTTTGCTTTACCTATTAAACTGTCTTTATCTCAACCCACAAATTTTACTTTTTACTTTCCCAACTCTCTCCCCCATTCCACTGCAGGAGGGGGAGCGAGCGAGTGGCTGTGTGGTGCTGAGTTGCTGGCTGGGGTTAAGCCATGACAGAACGTCTTCAGTATTTGCAAAAGCTTAGACACAAAGGTTCACCAAGAGCCTGGATGCTAATACATATGTGAAACTCCCACCAAGTGTAAGGAACTACATTTATTTGTTTCCATTAAGAGTAACACAGCTGTACCACGTAACACAGATGCAGAAAGCATTACACTTCTGACACACACATAAACTACAACATGACCTGGTAAACAACGAAAGCTTCGTGAGCACAGCAGTGACAATTACACTATGTTTACTTCTACACAACACAACAGAGAAACCCCAGCCAACACCTATCCGTCTAGCCAACCTTGCATGGTGTATGGCCAATTCCCATTTCTTACCTGTGGAAAGTTCTGGCCATCCGCACAGCGGACTGGACCGTAAAGGCTTTGGGGTTTCTCTTCCGCGCATTCTCCTCATCTCCTATTCCCAGGTCATTGAGGTAACGTTTCCTTTTCTTCTCTGCCTTTGGCCCACTATGCTTCACACGATGCTTCTTCTTCTCTTTTTCCTCCATCTTACTCTTCCAACAATTTATTTACAATCGATACGATGGAAACTGCCTCTGTGCGGTAGCGCGCAACTGCCAGGGGAAGCAAACGCAGCTAGTTAGCACACGCAGCCAGCGAGCACACGCAGCTAGCAGTGAGCACACCCAGTTCGCAGTTCGCACACGCAGTTTGCACACGCAGGTAGCAGTTTGCACACGCAGCGAGCACACGCAGGCAGCAGTTTGCGCACGCAGTCTGCAGTTTGCACACGCAGTCTGCACACGCAGGCAGCAGTTTGCACACGCAGTTCGCACACGCAGGCAGCAGTTTGCACACGCAGTTCGCACACGCAGTTTGCACACGCAGGCAGTTCGCACAGGCCACGGCGCAGCCCGGCGCGGCGCCCCGCCACCGAGACAGCAGCTCGCTGCCGCCCTGCACGGCCGCACACGGGAAGCGCCGAGCCCCGCGCA
>JAVJGI010000065.1:43513652-43523905 GCA_035590275.1 Ibycter americanus
CCACGGGCCCGCGGCCTCCCGCTCGGTTGCCCCACTCCTGTGCCCACCTGTGGGACACGTCTCATCAACTTCACCGCCGTGAACGGCACGCCGGTGGCGTTACCAGGCGCTGCATCGCGCCCCGGTTCACTGCGAAGGCCAGAGGCTGCCCCGGCGTGCTCGGCGGTCACCCCGGGGGGACCCGTCTCCTTCCCCAGCACCTGCGGAAGAGCTCAGCGCAAGCCCTTCTTTCCCTACGGCTCCTTTTTTTACCTCCAGACAGCTCTGCGCATCCGACTCATGTACAGAACAAGCAAGGTCTGTGCTTTCAGCCCAAGGTGAAACCATGAGCAACCTATTAATCCAAAAGACAGGCCAGAAATTTTATTTAAGAGACACAAGAGTGACACAAGGACTTAAAGGGAGCCGCAGTTGCAATGCCGAAAAGGATTAGATGTTAGAACAGGATTAGAACAGCAGCAAATCAATTAGTCAGTGTAGTAATTTGTCAAATGAGGCCATTAATGGCTATCGCTGAAGGTGTTCAAGAACAACGGCATCATTACTTCATGTGTTTTTCATCTCAACATGTCCCCATTCATTTTTCAGATTTGGGACCCGCTCCAGATTGCCCTGAAGCTAAAGGGTATGGGGACAAAGTCTGCGAGCTGTGACGTACTACTGGTGTTCTGTAGGGACCGGCGCGTCCACCATCCCCGCGGCCACTTTTGGGTTGAGCTGGGCGAGGGTTTTAGCATTACACACACACCACCATGGTGGTTCACAACAAAAATGAATGTCCTTCCAGACAGGGGTGGCAGTCTGCCCCTGTGAGCCTAGTACTCCAGACTGGATTCCTGTAGCAGCTGTGCCCGTAAGGCAAGGCGAATGCCTGCAGAAACCACTTTACCTAAATAATGTTTTCAAGCAGAAGCATGTATGAAGGCAGTGAGAATTTCAGAGGGATGATAGCAGCATGTAGCCCCAAACATCTGGAAATAACAGCTTGAAGCAATTTATCAGTATTCCTCCCCTTTCTTCTACGGTAGCATTCCCTTAAGCCTGAACTGTCATAGCACAGATACATCCCACAAGATTTCTTGCAGTTTTTCCTGCCCATGTAAACAATAAAATTTGTATTTAAGCAAACATTTTCATGTGGGAGAAGGGGAAAAAAGCAGCCAGGTGGCAAGTGGTTCAGCAGTTCTAGGTACAGTCAAGGTGTGCTGATACTCCTTCAGTTTTAGTTCACTTTTAATATTCAGATACGTTTGTAGGGAGGGGGTGGATGAAGGCTCAGACAAAATAAGCAGGCATATAAAGCTTGGTGGCATAGTTTTATTGACAGTCTTCTCTACAGCAAACCCAGCTTCAGCTATTCCTTCTTTTTCTAAGCATGCAGGGTGCAATTCTCCCTGCCTTCAAGCCCCCACACGGCTTTGCACGCTGTCCTGTGCAGGCCACCTCCAGTGCACACTTGACTAACAAATGAGCCAACTCACAGAGCTACCCCTTCCAAAAAACTGATCACTTTTTTTTTTTTGGCCGGGTTAGTTTTTGGCAAGCTTAGTTCGAGCACCAGCAAGGTATGGGGATGCACAGAAGCAGAGGGTAGAAGAGAGTTGGGGGGCCCTGATTTAAACTGGCATGAAAAAGTAAGGAATTGCATAGGAGTTTTCCATCTCTCTGCGATTCTAATACAGCTCTCCGTGGCGTTCATAATAAACTGGATCGAAGATACCAAGGATGTTTGTAGGGTACAAAGAGAGCTTACTCATTCAGTCTGACCACAGGGAAGGCTAGAACAAATGATGTCATTTTTCTTTCTGGATTTCCAATTTTCATAGCAGAAAACATCATCTACCAGGAATAACTACAAGGCAAAGCTGACCCTGCAAGCAGCCTGCAATACTGATCTCAAACGGACAGGGAAGCCACCCCCCCCACCAAACAGATCCACACCTTATAGCCACAGCCAGTGCAGAAGAGATCAGGAGGAGTCAAGCAGAGGCTTGCACCGACTTGCAGCAACTTGCACTACTTGCTAATACTGACTGTCCATCAGTACTAGCTAGGTCAAATAGACCAGCCTTTTGTTAACATCCTCTGGCTACTGAGAGAGCAGTTCACACTTCCCGGAGTTATTGTTTCAGGCACTCTGCCAGGCAGCCTCTTTACACCCTTCATTTGCAGACATTTTCTTTGCAATGCTAATTGATAGAGACTTAGATTGTGAGTTTTGTTTTTAAGTGAGATTCCAGGAAAGAAGATGGCAATCTTCCCCCTCCTCTTCCCCCTCTTCTGCTGAAATGCATGGACTTGGCCTGATGTAAGAGCTGATTTCTGCTACCGCTAGAGTTTGACCATACGCTAATCCAGGGAACAACACTGACCAGCCCCTTGCTGCCCATGTTCCCCTGGCATCATCATGCTGTTGCATGTCAGTCCTAATCAAAACAACTGTTTGTGAGCTCCCCACGTTTAGAGAAATGTCTTCTCTAAACTGTATCGGGAAAATAGTACACACACACACACACTGTATTTTTGACCCATTTCACAAATAGGGCAATGGGAAGATGGGAAGAGTGTGGGGAAAGAAGCAAGAATACCCAAAGCAGCACGCTTGACAAAAACAGCATCTCTTCGGTCTTCAGGCTCCCACCAAAATCCATGGAATTTTGCTATAGATTTCAGTAGAGTCCAACTGTGGAAACCCACTGTGTCCTCTGCTAATGTTCCTTTATGCCTCTGTGCATTTACAGAGGAATCCAAATCACATGTGGAACACGTAAAAAATGTAACAAAAACAAGACATGGGTATGTAAAGAATATTTCAGAGAGACAACACAATTAGACAAGGACTAGCCACAGTGCTCTCTAAAATGGCTCTCAGAAAAGGTTTGCATTCATCCTAGTCTGCATCAGGGCATGGGGAGCTCCTCTCCTCTCTCCCTCCAGAGCAGCCCTAGTGCTAGAAGTTGCGAAGGCAACCTCAAAATCGTGCTAGCATGAATGGGATGCCAAATTACCCAGTGCAGCATGTCTCCGGCACCAGGCGCCTGCCTGGGGAGTCTTAGGACAAGCACAGCCCATTAGAAATCCCTACATCAAACATTTTCTAGGGCAGTACAATGCTATTGATGTTTAAGCAGAACTGAAGGAGCAAGATCAATTTCACTAGTTGGTCTTCAGACATTAACACCTCATAAAAAGGATGCTCATGCCCTGCTTATCTGGAGTGCATCTTTAATTATCTTTTGGTACACCTTTTGCAGCCCATTACTTACCAGTCAACACTGCTTTAATTATGGGCTTGGCAGTAAAAGGCAGCTCTTACATCATTGAAATAAAAACGCTACAAAGCAACTCTGGAGAATTGCAAAGAGATTTCACCTTCAAATGGAAAACTGTGGAATTCAGCAAAACGACGTGGATTCTCTTCCACAAAGATTTCTCCCTATGCACAGTACTGTCATAGCCAGACGCGCCCAGGAGCCCTCTGTAGAACATGAGCAGCCAAGTGATGGCTGTGCTCTCACCTGCTCTTCAGGGAAAGGAACATTTACTGCAGCCTGTCTTGTTTTGAAAATAATTCAGTGGCTAGACATGCATGCTTCTATGATGAGTCATCAGGGCAAGCAGGATGGAGGCACATTTTGCACCTTGAGCAAAAAGAGGGCGATAATTCTTACTTTTGAAAGAGCAGTCGTTCCCCAGTCCAGAACTGTCTCTTAAGAGACATCACCTGCACCACTGAGCCTTCTCTTACAGTAAACACCTTTATTATGCCAAAGCATTGCTCTAGCCTTTTTTCCTACCTGAAATGAATGTTGTTTCTAACACTTGAAAGTGGAGGAAAACAATATTGCTGAAAACACCATGCACTTTTGAGACATACCAGTCGTGCTCTGGCTCACTTCTCCTTAAACTTCCAAGGTGAAAAAGGCATTAGGCCAGTTTCACCTAACTTTTGAATAATCTCACACTTAAATTTTTCTGGTATTTAACCCTTAAAATAATTCATGGCACAGGTTGTAATTATCTGAAATCTAGGGTAACTGTAAAAAAAGGGTCATACTCGCTAAGACCAAATGTCTGTCTAGCCTGACAGCTCAGTCTTCAGCAATGGTCAAAAATGGATACCTGTCTAGGGAAGGTAGGTGTCTATAACCAGCTCAGTCAGCAACACACTTTTACCTAGTGATAATGATGACCTTGGTCATTTTCAGCCCAGAGGCTTTCTGATGGGGATGAGAGTTTCTAAGTATACAGAAAACACATCATGCTTCTATTCTGTGAATTTATTCAGTCTTTTTCTGAACCTAAGTAAAATTTTAGCTTCCAAAGTATCCCCTGATGAGCAATTTAACCATACATTATATTAAATAACACTTACTTTTATGTGTTCGTAACATGTTGCCTGCTAGAATCATTTGGTGCTTGCTGCCTCCCACATAAGAACATGGAACGACCGTCGCTGGTTCCAGCGGTTCACCCTGCCCATTTTTTCATCAAACCCCATCACTTTCCCCCTTCAGCCACCTCTTTTACAGGAACGGGGTGAAGTAGGATTTCCACTTGTAATAAGCCTAATGCACAGATTATCAGTATTCTTGACCCCTTTGAATGCCAAGAAGAAAAGCTGCACAGGAACCCATGCAGTGGCAGCCCTGCATTCACTAAAATCCTGCCTCAAGAAACATCAAAAAATTGTGTATTAAATACCCTCCTGAAATCCAGCCTGGGCCTCCAGAGGATTACTGAGTACAGTGCAGTCTGGCAAGACCTCACTTGTTCCAGCACCACTGAGATAAATAAAATTTCATTTAAATGTAGCAGTATTTTATGCCCAGTACAGTCAGGTTCACAGTCTGCATTACTTGATGGTAATTCTTTCACTTGTACTCCCTGCCACCTCCTTTCCTGTCTCCTTTCCTTTGTGAGAAAGTCTGTCATCATCCTCAGTCATGCCATTTGTGTAACTGGCAGATGCCCTACGACTGATCAGCTCCAGAAACACTTGTAGACTCTTAGCATCTGCGAGGATCAGACCTCTGAGCTGCAGATGATTTAGGAAAAGGACTATATCTTTTTCTTGTGCTGGCAAGATACAAACACACCCACATGATACTATAGAAATACAACAAATTGCAGCACCATGGTCTGCCGAACTTGATTACAATAACTAGTTGCCTAAAGATGAGTGAATTTGCCCTTAAGGCTAGTCTGCTGGGGCTGGAGACAAGTTGTCTGGAATCTTCTTCTCCCCGTTCAAAGAACTATTGCTCTAACTTCCCTTGTCAGTCCTATTCCTTCTCATCTCCCAAATAACATCCCCACCCATGTGGTTATAATGAAATGTGCTTCCCACCCATCTCACCCACCTCACCCATCCATCCCCTAGTGACCCCATTTCTTTGCTGGATCTGAATTAGCTTTTTTGTACTGTAGTTAGCTTTTCCATCACGATATTCCTATTCCAGACAGGTAGGGAAAAAAATACTCAGAGCTAGAAAACTGTGTCAATTGACATGACTTGTTCATTAACTGAGAAACACAATAAAGATGCATTAGCTGGTCCCAACAGATCCTCAAGAACAGTGAACTAATTGAAAACCTTTTCTTTTCCCCAACATTGCATTCTTATATTTACTACAACGCATGTGAAGAACTTGGCAACATAAGCCAGTGTCTTTCAAAATAGGAAGCAGAAATAAAAAGTTTGGAATCCCTTCAGAGAGAAACAAGAGGTGATACCAGATACCAAATACTATGTATTAAAACATAGTTAAGGGACAGAACAAGGCATCAAAATGCTGATGGTTTGCTGAAGACTTACTCCTTCGGCCTGTTTTAACCACTCAGTCAATAATGCTGTGGGATGCTGGTATGCTGAGTCATGGCCCCTTATCTGTATGTAATACAGTTTTGAATAGCCTAAACTCCTCAGCTTTTTCTGACATGACCAATATGAACAAGGCTGTCTGGTCACATGTAATTTATCCTTGCAAGGTACATGCAGTATTATTAAATAGCCTCCCCAAATGACATAAAATATTTTTTTTGCCCACATACCTCAAAAAAAAATCCTGTCAAATACCTGTAGAACATATCCAATTAAAAAAATTCCACCAAATACTTGTAGCATAAATCCAACCCTTATAAACTGAGATTTCAAATGGATGCTACTTGTTACTCTTTCATTTTTTAAAGCTACCTCACACAACAAAAGAAAGCCATCAGAGACATGCACAAAATATTTTTTGTAGGACTAAAGTTATCGGATTCCAGCAGACATGACTAATAACAAATACAGAACTGTAAAATGCACAGCTGTGATCAAAACCAAAGCTCTCTGTGCAACCTGGACTTCAAACTGGTGAGCTTGGGCTGTCTGTTTAGAAGGGCTTATTAATGCAATGTTGGCTGAAGAGCATCACGATAAAAAAAGTGTTTCACCTTTCTGTTTCTTTTTAATAACAGAAAAAAACCCGCAACCCACACTAATAGTGTTGGGATGGGCATATAGAACTCTGATATAAATTCAGCTCTTAAATGCACAGACTGAATTTGTAGTAAAATCAACAAGAAATTCATACCTTTATAACTTATAGGTATTACTTAGCTCTTAATCTTTGCAAAGTATTTGGCTGGGACCTTTAGAGCTGACAATTTCCAAGACTTGAATTATGCTCCCAACTGTGTTAAAAATGTGATAGAAGAAGAGAATTAGTTTTATCAAACATCCAAGGAATCCGTTTACCTACAAGAAGGATACAGCAGAGATACGTGCAAAGGTTTGTTTACTTCCAAGTCACAAAGGATATTCATTACAACAGCAAGCAGAATTACTATACCCCATTGTTTCTGCTTATGCACATCTCATTACTCTTTAAATTTTTTTGTGAGTATGGGAATCTGCTGAAAATCTTGACCATTAACCTCAAAGCTGTAATGCCTGTCAAAATGCAACATGAAGTATTTTTAAAGACTGAACTTTTCCTTAACTTCTCTAGTCTTAGAAGTAAAAGATTAAAGTGAAATAATTTTTAACTCCCCATTAAAAATTAAAAATGACAGAGGAACAGTCACATGTTATCTAGTTACATGAGGAATCAGACATTGCTTGCAGTTTCATCACAGCATTGTGTCATTTAGCCCTGATTAAAAAATGTTTTATTGATAATTCCATCTTCTTAGGTAACTTTCACTGAATGCATCTCATCTCTTTTATACCAGCTTCAAATTCAGTTTAAAGTTGGCTGCAGTTCATTTCCAAGTAACTTCCTAAAAGAAGCCAAATCCCTTAATCCTTACTTCTACAGAAAGTTGCTGTTTAAACAAGTCACATCACTGACTCCAGTAGGATGACTCACACCATAAAGGTTGGTCTGAGTTAAGACTAATCCTTCCCTCCCCCAGTTTTGTTGTTTCCCCCCCCCCTCCAAAGAATTTTAAGAGACACAGAAGAGCTAACATGTCTCTATCTAGTCTCTGGCATCTACCAAGAACACCGAACAAAAGAGGCAGACTACCTGGCAAATACCCTTTGTACTTCCCGATGAAAGTAAGATAGTCAATATCTCTAAGTTAGAGATAGCAAATGTTTCTAAACTGAAGGGGGAACAAGTTTTCTTCCCTACTAGGTACAACACAGACTTTAGTATTTTAAAATCTGAGAGAGGGATATACTCTCTAAATATAAATGATCTAAATATAATAGATACAAAATCTCAGAGAGTGATACAAACTGTGTGTGAAATAAACCAGCTATGTCTCAAGGATTAGGCAGGAGGAATGCACAGGTCCATTTTATTGTTTTCAGGACAACTAACCCATCTCAATTTGCATAGCCAGTCACTGTGGAGACCTCAGAACCCTATGGACACAACTTCAGTGAAAAAACTCTTCTAACAACCAATGTAGTTGTCTGTGAAATCTCAAAGAGGATCATATGTCCCATTTGCATGTTACTGTATGGTTAGTAAGACCTGTTGATCTCATAACGAACATCTCTTTTGGTCTTAGATTCGTAAAAAGTACTCATACCTTTAATGACCAACCTAATTTGAAATCTAAATTAAGTGATGCAAGTGAAAGAAAAAATATTTGTATGCAACTACGAGGCAGCATACTTCTTTTCTTTCCAACTTATTTTTAAGATTATGCTGTCCTCTCTTTTCTATGGCCTTGACTACTATAAAAATAGACTCAGTTTAGCAATCTTGCAGCCTGAAACAAGGTAAAGCTAGATCAGCTCATCTTCCTCAAACACTTACAGAGCCCTGTCACCACGATGGCAGCTGTGCTGATCACTAGCTACTAATATCTACATGTTCCCTAGCACAGGAAAGGCCTGAGGAAGAACACCGAGCAGTGGTAACCCTGTAACAACAGAGGTACGTGTTCCAAACTATAAATCGAAATCTGGCTTCTCGTAAGCATGGCCAGAGCAGCCCACACCGTCTGTCTACACTCAGTATTGGTGACATTTTAGTGTGTAGTATGCTATTGGGAGCTGCCAACTCCTAACAGCCTGCCAGGTCTTCATTCAGTCACTTTGTGGCACCGATTAACAGAAAAGGAAAGGAAAAAAGTAGAAAACTCAGAAATTATGGTGAAGTACAGCATGCAGAAACAGTTTTATTTCCTGGAAACTTGGCAAAGTAAATTGGTTCTGTGTTTTTTCAATAATTCACATAACACCGTTTGGGATTTGTAGTTTCTAATTGAGATTATACCTGTCAATAAATGCAATTCACTGACAAATAACATCTCCAGTGTTGAAGCCACAAAATTACCTGACTTGTTGGTCCAAAATATGAAGGCATAAATGCAAACTTTTTGCAAAATATGATAGAGCAAGCTTTTCAACTAGATTTGGGAAAATGAGTCCCTCAGCATTAGTTATTAGGTACGCACAACACCTAAGAAACACAAGAAAGACTAATCATTGAAAGCAGGGGATTCTCTGTCTTCTGACGGCTTCATAGTAAGATAACATGCCCCTTGCAAAGTGTGCTGTAAGTACAAGTTACTGAGCTCAATTCAGAGAAACAAGGTCATATTTAATGGCCTATGCTGGCCACACCAGGTGATGCTGCAGGACTTCTGGCTTTAAATTATGAAAACTGCAACTATATTCAGTTTCTTAAATACTCCAAAGACTCCTCTTCTTGTCAAGAGAAACAGCCTTTTTAAAAAGTCAGGTCAAAGACACTGCCCTCGATTAGAAATGGAAGGGCTGACAGTCCACCCCCGCGAAAGGTCTCAGCAGGGAGTTGTGTTCATTAACTATTTCACTTTCAAGTCCAAGGCTGTGCAGATGCCCGGGCCTGGCAGAGCTCCCTGCGTCTGCAAGGCTGGCAGCAAGTCTGGGCTGCTGTCACACATGGAGACTGGCCCCTTCTTGTGGGCCACACGCTGGGCTAGCTGGTTTTGTGACCATGGTCGATCCGGGCCAGGAAGAGTATCGCTTACTGTTAATAAAAAGGTAAATCAGTTATTGGTGGTGAAGGAGAAAGAAGAGTAAGCCAGCTATCCCTCCTCTGCCCAAGATGACGCCGTGCGGGCAAGTCTTCACTGGAGCGTGGCAGAAGGGACACCGGGACACGGCCTCTGCCCTCACCTGCCTGCCTTCGGCCACCAAAGCCCGTCTAACAGAGCCGATGTCCGCGGAGCCACACGGGGCAGCGGGAAGGGGAAGGCCCAGCGGGTCACAGCGCCCGCGGCCGGGGCAGCAGCTCCGACCCGCTCCCGCCGCGCCCGCTTGGCTGCCCTCCCCAGCCAGCTCCGCACAGCAGCACAGCCCCCCCGCCACAAGTCAGCTGCTTTTTCCTGACGTTCTAGTACAACTGCCTCATTGCGCCCTTGGAGGTTCGCGGTGTGTGGGCGCAGCTCCCAGCATGGGGCAGCCCTCGGCACTTTTCCAGAGCTCGGGCCGTCTCCCTGATCTCAGCACAAACTTGGGGCATGGGTTTAAAAATCATAGAATCATTTAGGTTGGAAAAGACGTTTGAGATCAAGTCCAACCGTTAACCCAGCGCTGCCAAGGCCACCACTAAACCATGTCCCTAAGTGCGGCACCTACATGTTTTTTAAACACCTCCTGGGATGGTGACTCCACCACCTCCCCGGGCAGCCTGTGCCAGTGCTTGACCACCCTTTCGGTAAAGACATCTTTCCTACATCCTTCTTTCAGGTAGTTGTAGAGAGCAATAACTTCCCCCCGAGCCCCCTCCGCCCCGGGCTGACCCCCCCAGCCGCCCCCCCTC
>JAVJGI010000065.1:43525051-43537648 GCA_035590275.1 Ibycter americanus
GGCCCGGCCCGGCCCGGCCTGCAGCTCCGACGGACCGGCCGGGACCCTCGTGGGTTCGGCGGGTCTCGGGGGCCGCAGGGCTTGGGGCACCGGCTTCCCTGGGGGGCCGCCTGTGACAGGAACCGGGAGAGAAGGGCCACTAGAACCGCTGCTTTGAGCAGGGCAGGCTTGTGAGGTAGCTGAGCACATCTGTGAAGGAAGCTGAGAGGAAAAACATAAAATACGAGTACAGAGGAGGGGGGGAAAAAAAAGTTAAATAAATCGAGTTGAATGTATTCAGTGAATAAAATCCATCGGATTGAATTCCGGGGTGAGGTGGGGCGGCGGCACCCGGGGCGTACAGGGTCCCTGGGCGCCATCGAGGCAGCGGGTGCCGGAGCTGGGGGTCGCGCTGCAGCACTCGCACAGCCGAGGCCGTGTTACGCATCCATGCAGCCAGCTCCAGGACAGCTGTGGGCTCTGTCAGTAAATGAGGCGCGTTTACAAGGGATGGCTTTAGTTACAGACTGTACTCACTGGTGGTGGTGGTGGAAAACAGACTGGTTCAGTCACCGTGTTGTCTTAATTTCTAAAAATGGACGTCTGCTAAGATAGGTCAGATTACTGGAGTGAGGAGATTAATGACAGTTTTGATGTATCTGACCAGTTTATGAAGGTCAGCCATTAACTTCCAAATGTTGTAGTTTTTCTTCTATTTGCATGGATTTTCTACACCTAAGAACCACCGCTGAAGAAATGACGGTGAAGGCAGGCCAAGCGGCTCACAAAACAGCTTTTGGACTGTTTCAAGAAACAGAATGAGCTTTAAGCAGATTCCTTGTTTAAAGCCATCATCTTGCCACATCCTTGGCATTGCCAAATTTACATATAGTTAGAAACTGCAGCATTGATACCAGAGGAAGGATAACTTCACTGTTCACCTTGCATCCCCAGTGGACTCTGAAGTGCACAGCTCACTGACTCCCTGTTTCTCCTCCACAGCTTGTTAATATAAAGGTAGACAGTGATAAAGCATTGCGGACAAGTCAGCAACAGGAAAGATACCTGGACACAGTGTGCATCTTTAGTTTTGGGCCTCGTGCTCAATTGTTCTGTGCCCTGTTCAAAACAGAAGAAAACCTTAACGTTTTCTTTTTTAAGGAAGAACAGAAGAAAGACTCATCCCCTATAGATAAATAATTATTCCTCCTCCTCAGTCTAGTCAGATCAGTTACATCAGATTAACTTCTTCAGGACAGAGACAATGTATTTTTTGCTGCTGCCATGTGTAATAGGTAATGAGCTTACAACTTAAATGCCACTTAATGTGCAGGTGCACTCCTGGTTCACAGATAGCAACCTTAAACTTACCACTTTAGCATCTTGTATGTCAAGGAAAAGAAATTTCATAGGTTTGAATCTTACATGTGCTTTAGAAAGCCAGTGATCTTGTTGAAGAATACGGGTCTTGAACAAGGTTAATGGAGTGAAGGCTTTGAAATACTGTGAATAGATGAGCCCTAAATCGTGTTTGACAGACATGGGGGGTGGGGGGAGCAAAAAGCAAACTACTTTGAAGGTTACATTGATAGTAATTCTACCCTGAAGTAACCTAACTCTTTGTTTTGTTTTTTTGTTTAAGTGGGTAACGCTTTGGCCTTCAACTATACCTTATAGTTATTTGGGAATATTTGGTAGCTTCCTTAATTATTTAGTGGAAAACCACCACAAATGGGTATGCTATGGGTAAGTTATATTTGACTGTGTAATTATTTTGCATCTCTCCTGTTGCCTGTCTCTGACTCTTCTGCTTAGTCTGTGTTAACAAGCTTTCCTGTAACCCAGTTAATTACATCTAAAGAGCTCTCCTTTCAAGCTCATTACAACTAAGGGTGTGGGCTAATAAGCACGTAGAAGACTAGACAGGCTAAGACCAATATAAGTTTAAAAATTCAACTTAGAATTTGGTATTTGTGGTGTTATACTGAGAAGGGGGGAAAAATTAAGATACTACTTTTGGAGACAGGTACTAGTCCATATATAAACTTCTATTTGTAACACCTCCTAAAAGTAGTTCTTTTGGCAAATTGTTACTCAAGTAGTCTAATTCTTTCTGTAGGACTCTTCTTTTTCCAGCTTCAATTAAATAATGCTTTCTACCCTGCTACTAACTTCTCCTGATCCTGTCCCTGTGAGAAATGACCTGCTGGAAGAAACGGCATAGTACTAAGTTTTGCTGGGTTACAAAACTTAGTATTTGTTATCTTAATCAACAAAAGAGCTGGAAAACATTTCCTTGAAACCAGGCCTCTCACTTCCTGTAAATACAGCAAGACTTTCTTCTTTTGTTTACCATGCATCATGCAGAAGATAAACCTTCATCTTTTCTAAGAGCATCTTTTTGCTTTAGCAACATATTGAATTGATCCTAACTGAATATCCTGTGTAAATTTTTTTTTTTTTAAATAAAAAGCTTCCATATGAAAACTTGTAGACCAAGTTTGAGTAATCAAGTCATATTATGTATTCTGATTCTATACACACAGGTTTTTTCATAGAACTAAATCTAAAAACTTCA
This sequence comes from Ibycter americanus, assembly GCA_035590275.1. NCBI lineage: Eukaryota > Metazoa > Chordata > Aves > Falconiformes > Falconidae > Ibycter > Ibycter americanus. Next base: position 43,527,609 of record JAVJGI010000065.1, read on the forward strand.
GTAACTCATTAGGACCACTAAAAATACCTGTGTATAGTAAAAGGACAGATTTTGCGCACTTAACTAAGATTAACTTGTACTGCTTTCACAAAGCATTCGGCTTTTCGGCTTAATCTAAGCGCTGAAAGTTCTGGAAACATGCAGCAGATACTTGAAATAGCAGGTCGAAGCATATTGCACAAGTTACAGTTCCTCTCATTTTCTCAGTGGACTTAAGTTTCTTTTAAGAGTATGCATGGGTTTTTTTCTAAGATAAGAAACACTCCTCACTTTTGAGGTTAAAGTGAGATGTTACTTCTGTGCTTCCGGTTTTACATTCTCTGCATAATGCATCTTGGATACAACAGTCTTCATCCTAATTTTCAACAAAATAAACCCTATTTTCTTTTTATTAGGTTCTGGGTATCCTGGTTGATTCACATAGTAGAAGCCTTCTACGGTGTTAAGTTATGCCAGTAAGTTGTTCCCTCCCCTCACCCCAATAGAGGTTCTCTGAAAAGGATTTCTGATACAAGCGACACAAGCTACAGACTGATTTCGGTGGTTCCCAGCAGCAATATTAGTTCAGGGGACACTAATGAAATTCTTGCGGCAGTGATCACTTGCTGTCCTCCACAAGAGCTTACTGCAAATTCTGCTGGTGGTTACTGCTGTACAGGGCGGCAAAAGCAAGGGACGGCAACTTGCAGAACTGGCAGCGGCAAACCTTGTCAGAGCTTGTCTGTCTGCCTCTGAACTCACTGTTTGCTGGGTAACACTGCGCTTTAGGAAGCAGAGGGAACAATAGATGGTGTAGAAATAGTCTGATAACTTCATAACTTCATCAGATCTTACCTCATCAGAATTTTAAGACTGCTAATTACCTGCTTAATTGATTACATCTGTATTGTGAGAATACAATTGGACGCTTCCATTTGGGACTATTTAAGATCTTGTATATGCAGGTTTGTGGGATAAAAGACTTTGACTAACCAGGCTATAAAATTAAGGCCAACTAAGTCTTACGTTAGGATATCAAATTGTTTGGAAGGGTATGCTGTCCGAACACATCGTCCTTCTGTTCATTTTAATTTTGTTTTTAATAATTCGGAAGAATGTAGATACTTGTTTTCATGCTCTACAGAGTAGATGGCCAGTCTGTTTACCATTGTAAAAACAGTGGTTTTCCACTTCATTTAGTTCAGTTTACAGCTGTCGTGTCACAGGTTTCTCTGGTAACATCTCTTGGACACAAAGGGATTTTGTTCCATGGAAAGCTGTTTAAGGTGGTTCTCGAGATAATAGAATATGGATGAACACTTTCTCACTTCAGAATGGGAGTGAGTAATAGGTTTTTTACCAGGCTTCAGTCTTCAGTTATGCAGCTCTGAAGTTAGAACTTTGATTCTGCAGATAGGTATATAGGCTTAAGGTGATTTTTTTAAAGTGTCAGGGAACTAGATTACCCGTGAAAGTACCAAATGGGTGTATTGTAATGAAGTTTTACAGAATTTGTGTTAAAGCCCATAACAGCATCGTTTGCCTGCCCATCACCATCTCTTCAGGCACACTTCTGTAGCTTACGAAACAGCTGTACTTTAGTGTGAGCACCAAACACCCTATACTTTCTACTGATGAAAAAGTGACGTCTACTTACAAACATCCCAAAGGAGGCATGAGGAATAACTAGCGAGGAAGCAGATACAAATTTGTTAATAGTAGCACTGCCATTAGCTGTTGGCCTGTATTTCTGCATACGGTCTATTCAAGTAAGCTTGCTTTATATAAGCAGGTCAATTTCTTGAGCTCTGGTTTTCTAGTTTCTGCACTTATTTGGAAACACTGCAGCTGGGATTATTAAAACAAGGTTTTCACAGCTGGTAAAACAATTCAAGAATGAACATTAAGAAATGTTGTGTTAATTAATGCTTGCTACACGATCATTCTGTATGTGTAGAAACTATGAACAATTAACAGCTGAACTGTTAGTTCAGCAAAGGTCAGTAGAGGGAGCTCCCTATTAAACTAATGAGTTGGAGCAGTTATGCTTGACATAATTGTTTACTGGAAATGTGAAATCTGTTGGTTTTGCTATCATGTTTATACTTGGTCTTCTCTGACAATTCAGTAGTATTTCTGACCAACAACAAAGAGGAGGAAAAAGTTATATTTTCTGTAATATATGGGAAAATTCTGATATGCTAAGTCAAAACTAACTGACACAGGAAGGTCTCTGCTTCATAAAACAAGTCTGGTATCTTCAGCCCCCTGTATCTGTATTTTTCTAGCCACAAATTCAGGTAACAGTGCTCCTCCACCCTGCATAGCACAGTAACCATCAGGCCGCTTTGCCCTGCTGGCATTCGGTCTACCTTCAGGGACTGTAGGCAACAAGAAGTTATATACAGACTTGTGTATTAAGATCAGTATTAATCTACTCTAATTTCTTTGCACATAAACCTCTAGGATAAGTCATTTCAAATAGCATAGACTGAGATTGCAGTTCATATATTATTGAGGAAATTGTATGAATGAAATATCTGACAGAACCTTTGTTCCATAGATAGCTTGAAATCCACTAAAATCACAAGAACTGGTATGTTTAGTTAGTACGGGAAATAAGTCTCGGTAGATTGAAATTAATGATGCCAAGTTCAAATGTTCTAATCCAACTATGATGTATCAGGGATGGGTAGAGCTATCTAACCTTGCTTTGTAAGTATCACAGTACAATCTGCAAGACCCTAAGTTTTTTGACATATTTTATGCTTTTGTTAATGTTACAGATCTAAAGGAATCACTGACCCGGCAATTCAGTTTCAATGGTTCATTCAGACACTTTTATTTGGGTATGCTTCCTTTGGTCTTCTGGTGTCTTACAAGCCTTCAGCCAAGAAGCACTACTAGAAGGCAGTGAAAGAAGTCACTTCTCACATTCTTCATCCTCATCTTCCCAAAAATATCCTCACTTACATGTCTAGGTGCTGTAATTAGCTAAATTACGTTCCTGCTACATGATGCAGTGCCCTTCTACCCAAGTAACTCTCTTCTTACTATCGAGACAATTATAATTCACAGGGCCCTGTGGATAGTTCAGCAGAAATTCAGCCCTTCAGTCTTGGCACTGGCAAAGTTTAATTCCATTTATTATGCAAGAAGCCAAAAGTTGCTCCTCTGCAGTTTTTGACATAGAGTGTATACTCTGTCACTGGAAAGTCCTTTACAGCTGGTAGTAGTGGCTGATAAATTACCTTTTCATATGGAGGACCTTTTCTTCTGCAACAGGGAGTTATTTACAGCCACAAGGCAACTTGCACCTGTTTTGTGATGTGATTTAAATTTACCTGTAGTTTTTTATACAGGACATTTTACTGGCTGCTGCTGCTGTTGTTAGAGCCTGGTCTTTGTACTCTGCTTTGTCACCTTATTTTCTTCCACAAAGGACAGACCACTGTATTGCTGCAGGCACATGAAAAAGACCAAGTTTCAGTTCAGGCTGAGGTGCAGTGATGAGCTTGGATACATAAAGCACTTTAACTTGGTTTAATACATGTGCCTTAAGTTTTATGCAGCACGACCTCATCTTCTGAATGAAGATTTTAGTTTTTGAGTTAGCATCACATAAAGTAGTAATCATGTAGGTTTGAGGGCAGCTTTTTTGAAAATTAATTTATTATCCAAGAAAAAAAATCATTTAGGATTCCAAAACCTAGCTGAAAATTTTATATTTGTGCATGAAATTAGATGTAGTGAGTAAACATAGACCACCGTTTCCCAGATGCTGATGTTCTGAAATCTATGGTTGAGAGACCATCTTAAGCACCCCTCAGAGCACTTCCTGTATGTGTAGTGAGCCTTCTATCGTATTGTCTTTTGCTTTTGAATATTTGAACAACAGTTTAGCCTGTCTTGTTTTAGCACTTTAAAAAGTAGTAACTATTGAAAATACTAACTATGGTGTGGGGAGGAGTTTTACCACACCACCTGTGGTGCTACTGTTCTGGAAGAAAGGACAAGAAAAGGTTGCACTTCCTCTCATGAAATGCTCCACAAGGCAGTAACAAACTTATGCCTCGTGCAGCACTTACAGGCTGTAACACTTCTGGTGGAAAAGTCTTATTCAAGCACAGGTACACTACGTTTTTGCTTTTTAGTGGGTGCTAAAAGCACAGAGAACTGAAGGGTTTGAAATGGTGGTTTGTTTTGGGTTATCTTTCTGTTTTTAGTTATTATTAAATGGTGAACTGATAACATCAACATTTTGTAGAGAAGTAGAAACTCATGTTTAGTGGCTAGAAATCCAACAGGAGTGTCAAGAGCCCGAGCTATGTTTTACTGTCTAACCTTGTATCTTAGTCTGTGACCCTGGAATAAAGATTTTAAAAAAAAGTAAAGTTGTTTGGGTTTCTTTATAATTTATCCTGGAAATAAATAAATATACAAAATATATAGGCATCATCTTTACACCAGGATTGGTATTCATCCTTGGAACATACAGGATCAGTGGGCTACATGCTTCCCAGAGTAAGTCCCCCAGAAGTCTAGTGTTTCTAACAGGACAAGGTAGTGATGCAACTCATCTACAAAAACAAACCAACCAACCTCCATGGCACTAAAACATGCATAGCTGTAATACTTTGTGTTTCAAGATGAACTCTAACTGAATACCTAATGAGCATTAACTTAAGAACATGAAGGGATAAAAGGAATAACTTCAGTTCAATATTTTCACGATAGCGTTCCTGTATAGAGAAAAAGCTGTAACAATAATGCTGAGGCTAGTTAAAGACTTAGGAAAAGTGGTAAAAGACTTTTTTCTTCTTAATAGGCATTTTTCTCAGTTCTTGTTTCCCACTATTCACTTTCCATCAGTGAAGCTCTAGATAAGGTCAGAAGTACTACGCTACCTTTCCCTCCCAGCTGTTATGCACACCGAACACGTGTCAGGCTCACCTTCCCAGCTCCTCCGCGAGGGCTCGGGAATGGCTGTGGATAAATCACAGCTCCGAGAAGCTAACCACTTACTGTTAAGAGTCAATTGGAAGGGCTTCCTTTTAGAAAGCCAATGGTAAAAACTTCCTCAGTGCAGCCCAAGGAAGCTATAAAAGTGAAAAAAAATAAAAATGGTCAATTTATAACTGCCTCAGTTAAAAAATATTTCTAAATTAGAACAACTTTTAGCCAGATACTGGCATCAGCAGAATTTTTTGAAGCCTCTCTGGAGGTTGGTTGTTTTGGGGGTTTTTTTTTAGCTTTACAGATCTCACAAGCTCTCATTTTTGGAGGTTGTTGGGAATTGCTTATCATACTTTTTAAAGATGGAATTACATTGTATTTATCTACCTTCAAACATTGTCTCTTCCCTACCCTTACTTGGCAGCAGTTAATTTTTTCCACTTGTTTAAAGAAGAAGAAAAACCACCGTATTTACTCTCAGTGTCTGTCCCAGAGCTGTAAGCAGCTTCTAAGGTTTTGAAGCCCATGAGCTCCCCAACTCAAAATCTGAGGAGCATGGGGTAAGCCATGCTGACTAGCCTCGAGGAAAAGAAAGAAACCTGCAGAATGACAGGATTGAGAGTAACACTGAGATAGCATTTCTGAATATTTGTTTATTGTGTCCCTAACATCACACAAAATAAATATACTATACTTTACAAAATTATTAGTTAAAAAAAGCCAGCGGAAGTATGAATCCAGGCCTGTGACTCACTGAGCCCATAAAGAGATATACATTCATGGCTGGGAACAGGCTCTTTGGAAGCAGCAGCGCTGGCTACACCAGGCATAAGCATTTCTCCAGGCTGGAATAGGGACAGTAAAGGACTACTCTTAATGGCCTAGAGCAGTTCTTTCCACTGCAATCAAAATACCTTTCCACAACAAAAGGGGAGAGCAGGAGACGCGTACCCTTACATTCTTACAGCTGCTCAAAGGCTAGGCTGAGTGTCAAACTGTCACCCGCACAACACCCAACCCACCCGGCTTGCCAAACGAAAACACTTGCAAATGTTAGTACTTCGCTATAATTAAAAAAAAAAAAAGTTTCAAAATGTTACTCCCCACCAAAAGAAAACCAAATGAAACTTAGAGAAGGGCTTTCACTATTCAAGAACACCACTAAATAAGAAGGTAAATCACTGAGAAAACTAAGCTGACATTAGGAAAGGTCTTTCAGGGCGCATATTTCTGCCAACTATGCTGTTGACAGTACTGAAGAGAAAACTTGTTTAGTCATCTATTTCAAATTGAAAACATAAGTAAAACCACCGTGGTATGAAAGCCCATGCGCAAAACTGGGTATGCTTTATGCTAATAATGTAAAGTAGACACCAAGAAACTTTAAAACAACAGTGTCTGTTTTTTCTAGGCATATACAAAAATAAGTTGTTATTTATTTGACCTGCATTGGTAATCAAAAGAAATAATTTCATACAGGTCACAAATCACCACATCATTTCCAACAGTGCTTTTGTGCTGTGATTGCTTGGTAGCTTTGTTGCAGGAGAAAACACAAAGAACCTACCCACATCCATTTTCACCTTTCAATCATAGTACAGGGGAATATGTGGAAATGAGTGTAACGTATTTCTTAAAGTAAGGCGAGTAATCCGGATCAGCATGTTTGGCAGATCACTGCTCAGATCAAGCTCTGCTGATGAGAAGCTGGGCCATGAAATGCAGCATCAGCTCAGCAGCTTTGCCGAGTCTGAACCGAGGCAACGAGATGTCTCCCACCTGGTTCCAAGAAATACTTCTCAAACCTTAAGGGCAGTAGCTCATTTTTGCAAGGGAGCAATGGAAACGCTCTTAGAATCACATGTTATCTTGCTTTGCCTCTTTTTCCTGCTGACCTAGATTTTTCTAAACATGACAGGAGTCAACTGGGCCAGCCTTTGGAAATACCCATGGGTTGGTTAATTACAGACATTTAATTTGCCCTGCGGCTGGGCAGCTGGTCTCCTGAAAAGTAATAGAGCCCAGTTAAGCTGGGGGAACGGCCTCCCAGAGCCCAGTTAAAGCTGGGGGAACGGCCTGCTTGCCCATTGGCATAGAGTCTGAAGGACGTTTCACCACCATAGGCAAGGTCTTTGAAGTCCAACAGTCTGCTGCTTGTGGGCATTCTGGCACCATCTCTGAGCTGGGGGGCAGAAACTGCAGGCCCTCCACAGAAATACAGTAGATTTTAGAGGAACGTGTTATGGAAAGCAGCTGCTAGGTCAGGTCACTGATTTTAAGGTTTCCAGGCAAATGGCCTTTGCAAAAAAACCCAACCCAAACCAAAAAACCAAGGAGCTAATGCAGTAATGCTTCCGTGAATGAGAGAATCTGAATTACATGTTCCTTCTGTATTTATTCCTCCTGTGTGAATAGAGGGGAACATCAATTCACATTTTTTAATTACAGTACTGTTGTATACGAGCCCTTGTTAATGAGGCTGCCAGTCTCACTTCACTATTTACAAGACTACACAGTTTAAGAAATCCTTTGCTTTTATGCTTGTTAATTAGAAGCTTGCACATTTGTATTCCCCTGCCTCCCAGCAGGTGATCTCCACATACAAAATAGAGAGGTATTTTTTTTAATGACTCCACTCATTGGAGGACTGAATGAAAACTTCTGGCATACGGCCAACAACCTCCACATTCGGTTTGCCTTCTCAGCAATGTGTCTATTCAGACTGTTGCCCGTATGCAAGGCATACGGCTCAAGAAATTGCCATGGTTTGTCGAAAGCCAAATAAATAATAATTAAAAAAACCCAAACAAACCTCAACATTTCCTTCATCGTCAGTCTTCAGAGGAGAAGTAATCATATGACACAATCCACACGCTGTACTAGACCTTACGAGGCCCCTGCCAGCCCAAACATAACTACAGCATGTGCACAGCCGGGGAGGAGGAGAGGAGAGCTATAAGGAACACCGCTGTATCATTTATCAGCGTTCTTCAAGACCGTTCTCTCAAAGAAAAACCTTTTAGGTGCCCCTTGAGGGAACAGACAGGGAGAACATACCAAGTTTAGAAACCACACAAGATAAAATATCACTCTAAAAACACTATAGACAATTACCAAAAGAAAACCAGCAGGCAAACACCACCTTTCTCTACAAATTTCAGAGGTGTGAAAGATTTAAAAGTTCATAGTTGGGGAGGAGCGGGGAAGGGCAAAAAAAAAATGCAAATAAGACTACCTGCATTTAGAAGAGCTTGCAGACATCACCAGCACAGCCAGGCCCCTCCAGCAGCACACCCTTCCCACCCAGGGCAGGGCAAGCCCCTCATACCCTTTCTGGGGATGCACTCAGCTGTGGCTGGTCAGGCTCTGCCCCTTCAGGGCTCTTCCTTTCTTCACAGCGAGCAGCTGTATGGGCTTAGGGAGCCGGTTATTAGCTATGGTCATTATTGATTTACTTCAAAACATTCATATTTTATTAGAATGTTTTCCATCCACAGCTCTCAATTTTTTTCTCCAGCTTTATTTTGAATCAATCAACAAATCAATCAATCAATCACTGAAGTGCTTTTGAACAATGGGAAATCCATCAGCTCAGGAGGGCATGACGTTCAGAAGGATTCCCCCTCCGTTGGCACGTAGCAAAAGGTTGGGAGCATCTGAAAACAAAAGTTTGCAATAGAACGAAACTCTGCAAACTTCAATATCCTGTATATGGCAGGCTGCTTACAGCTAAACGAACAGCAAAGAAGGTGACAGGAGAACCAAGGCCATCAAATAAATGACTGGCGGGAATTACAGCCCAACCCTGGCATCTCGCAGTTTCCTTTTCCCATGACTAAACCCCACGCCTAGGTCTGGATCTAACAAAAGTTTGATACAGCACATCAAACGCACTTACTGCATTTTGGGATGGGAAGGAGGAACACATGTTTCTAAATCTTCCGAAAGCAGCAGGCTAGGCGGCGGGGCACCACCCGCGAGGACGTGCCACCGGCGTGGGGAGATGGGCTTCTCCTGATGCTACGTGAGCGTGTACTGGCAGAGCTTTAGACGTTAATCCAGAGCTAACAGGACCTGGTGGAAGAAATTAAGGAATGAACGTGGCAAGAGGTTTTGTTTCAATTAAAGGTACGCTTTGTTTGCATCAGTCCTTGGAAGAAGTTGTGCTGTGTGCCTGACAAACCCTGTGGTCACAGGACTGCTCCCACAGCCAAGTAGCTTCGCTCCAGCGGAATGACCTGGGTCGGAGCATCCTCTTCCACTGGAGACAAGAATAGACGTTTTAGCAGGGGGTCTGCTGCACCCTGAAGTTGAAGGATGGGTTTACCAAAGTTCGTAATATCTGTGATGAGTATCTCTGGGATCTAATTCACCATTTATCATGGCCCTCCCTCATCCACACAAGCCCAGCCCAGGACACCTTTGCACCCAGACCCTGCACCTTGCCCAAGCACACAGGCGGGTTGCACCTGACCCGCTATGTGAAACAGAATCTCTGTCCAAGCCGGTGAGCAGAGATGCTCACCCAGCCCCCCCGGGGAGGGGTCTGGCAGTCCCCACCCCACGCCACCCCACGGGGCCAGAGCAGCAATCCTGCCCGGCTGCGCCCACCCCCTGGCCGCCCAGAGCTCCCGTGCAAGAATGACATGGATCTTGTGTCAATGTCCGTGACAGGGAAAGGAAAAATAATGAACTCTGAATTTTTAATGCAAGGCTGCTACTAGTACCGTATGAGAGAATGACAAATCTTTCACTGCTGAGGTGGCATAGCATAATTTTAATTATATTTCAAATAAGTACATTGCTTAAATTTACACTTTGCTGATGTAACAATTTGTGACATTTTTACATAATCATGAAAGTTATTTTTTTAAGGTACATAAGAATGCCTTATATAAAAATACTTTGTTAAATGAAACATTTAAAAACACATTGTTACATCTTTGAAATGCCATAGTCCTATTGTATTTCATAATGCAAAAATGTTAGCAGCACAGATATTTTGGTATTCTTTCCAATTACATAAATTCATTTAAATGTTTAATGTTGTGGGGGGGGGGGGGGGGGGGGGGGGGGGCGGGGGGGGGGGGGGGGGGGGGGGTGGG
>JAVJGI010000065.1:43537658-43598136 GCA_035590275.1 Ibycter americanus
CACCCCCACCCCCGCAAGTATTTAATTTTAGCTTTAAAGCCAACAGACTCGCAAAAAAGCAATATAGACTGGAAATCAACTCCGGTATCATTATATTCTCATGTAAAATGTTTACCACTGAAGAGTGATTTACAATTTATGTTTATACTTAGTACAATAAAAATAAAACCAAACTGCATATATCATGTTTGACATTTTAAGTATTTTCTAGACATCACTTTCCTTTTTTTTTTATTTTCCTTTTTTCCCCCCCAAAACACATTTTCAAAATCATACAGTGATTCTGAGTGCATTGATTCTTGGCTGCTCTGCCTGCTACCTCTCTTGCCCCAGCTCTGTGAAGAGTTGCTAAATGCCTTTCCCACTGATTAGAAAAGAAGTTGTTAATGCTCTGAGCTTCTAAAAAATAAAGTCCGGGATCACGCAGGATGATAAACCAAGGACTCAGACAGCAGAAGCTGTCGGCCACTACTGAGAACATTGGTTATAAAGTCCCATTTTCTTCTCATTAGATGCCTGAGACATCCTCAAAATTTCCTGAGAGTTTTACCAAAGGAGATGAGAGGATAATTAGACCCTTATTTATAGTGGGTTTACATCCCCAAATCTGCTCTTTGATGATGTGGTTCATTGCTTGCTTCAGTGGAAGCAGCACATGCGCAGTACCACGTATTTCTATACAGATTTCTTAAACTCTTCTGACCGTGAAGAAAGGAGCTGTGCCTGCCAGGCTGTGATTTACAGGACACGTTGTGGAGACCAAGCCCTATACCCATCGTTCTGGATGGCAAGAAGGGAAAGAAACTAACCATTGGGGCATCAATAATTTTCAGTTCCATGTGCAAACCAACACGGCCCATCCAAAACCAAAGCAAGTCAGTGGTCTTTTATTATTTGCCCACCACATGTGAGAGTCTCTCCTCTACTCCTGCTCCTTCATGAAATACAATAAGAAGGAACAAACAGACTGTTTCCCAGAAAAAAGTACTGCAGAGACAGTCAGAATGCTGCCGCCTTCGTCCCACCGTGCAGGCGCAGGTTAACTTACAGATATAGCTGGATACCCCTAAGTAGGAGGTACAATAAAAATGAGATCTGCATAGGATTGGATATGCAGTTCATTCTTTTTAGTCCCTAGGGACCCTCCGTTTCGGTTGCTCTAACTCTCTGGATGATGCCCTTCCTAGCCTACAGACAGCTTTCGCCTGCCCCAGGGCATCTCCTCTCACACACTGGACTTCTTGATGGTGCTTTAGAGCCAAAAGTGTCTCACTGCAGCACCAGGGAAGGAAATGTCCCAGCAGGCCCATTCCAAACTGCAGCGGAGGACTGAAGATGGAAGCTCAATTTATAAATCATAGTATGACAACAAAGGAGCATCACTATGGGATTGCAGCATCTCCCGAAAAAGCTATAGTAAAAGCTGGTTTTCCTGGACACCTAGCAACAGCTCACCCAGCTCTGCACGTGGGAACTGGAATGATTTGATCCCACATAGTCTGTGGGATCACTCACTCTGACCTTGCTGGATTTTCAGCTGAGCTTTTCTAGGGCGCTGCTAAATACATCATATTTATTTTAATATAACTTAATTATCAACTTGATATGCTAGAGGCAGGATTAAGACCTCTCATTAAAATACCTACAAGCAAAATTTGGGTCGACTCTGGTTAAATTCAACTATGTGGAATGGTCTCTAGGAGCTCTGTTGCAGCTGGCCTTAAACTGAATTTTGCCCAAGCAGAAAGGTGATTGTTGTATGCACACTCGGTAGTGAGCCTGAATTTCTTTTACATTTCTTGCCATCCCACTCGGTTACCTGATTAGTTGGTCTCTGCCCGTAGTGATGAAAATGGTATTTGGGTCAATGTGTTCTTTGTTAATTGCATTAGCCATGTGCCTAAGACTTAGGCTTCCTCTTCTCCCGGCACTGCCTTTGGCTATTAACATGTGGTCTTTAAAAGTATTTCACTCTTAACATCGTACTTAATCTGTCAGGCGAGGTGGATAGAATCTGTTTTAGGCAGACTAAGATGATCAGTAGAATGCTAATCACAGAATTCGCATGGGTGGAGACCCCTTTTTATAAAGGAACACAAGCCGGTTTGTATGCTACTTTTTGTACTGAGTCTCCAATAGCAGAGGGAAGGATTACATCTGTATTCTGCATATGAGGTCTAGTTATACTCAGAATACCTTTTTTTTATTGCTGCAACATCTTCTGAAACTTTACTTTATAAATAGGATCATTTTCCCTTAGGGAAAAAAAAAAAAAAGAATACAATATTGGCTTTTATCTTCCAAGGGTTTTTTTTGGTGTTAATCGCATTTTATTAGCGTAATTTTTCCTCATGTGATAGCAAAGATCGGAACAAAAGTGTGTTCAAACCTACACCCACACACATGCATATACCTCCTGAAGCAGACTCAGCAAATGGAGAACTGCTTCTGGCTTGGAAATGGAAAATTCCTATACTAGTAGTATGGCAAAGCCCAGCACAAGGAGCCGCATTACTTTAACTAGCGGGATCAAAATCAAAAGACCTTTGAGAGGTCTATAGACAGATGTAAAGAAAAACGCCTTCTCCCTGTTTATGTATTGAACACCACTGGATCCTACGCACTAGCCAACATCCAGACAGCCAGCCGATAATGAATTATTGAATTCCAACACCAGCAGAGACTAGAAGTTTCCCTTAGCTAAGCTGAAATTTTGAGTTTAACTAAATTCCCAAGGACATTCACTACTTTTTGAGCAGGAAATAAATATCCTGAAACTATTCACTAACTGTTCAGCTTTGAAAGATAATATTTGTTCTGAATGCCTCAAGATTAGGGCTCTGTAAGATACTTGTCGGAGGACCGCGGCCGCCGTGCCCATCACCGCTCGGTCCAGGCAGCTGTGGGGTAGCGTTCCAAAAGCGCGTTCCGCAGCTGGGCTGTGTGGATCTTGTCTCTGGTCTCCACGGTGCAGGTGACCTGGGAAAAGAATTAGGACCGTTCCTGACGGCATGGCAGCAATCTTGGACAAAGGCATTTCCAACTCAATCCTAAAACACACTCGTAAAAGCAAAACGATCAGTTCAACAGTAAAAACTCTGGACCTCACACCCCCTGTCTACACAGGTAAGAAAACTGACATTGCAGACATCTGGGGCTCTTCCAGCCCTTCCGCACCGCCTTAAAACCTTCCAACAGCCCTACTTTATTGCCTTCAAAATTTGAGATAGGCTGATCCTCCGCTGGCTCCTGGGCAAAATACTTGTCTGCTGCTGGCCTCCCTGAAGTCACCCGCTAGCAGCTTCTCTCCCATTCCCTGGGGTGCGTACGTGGCGCTGCTGCCGCCTCACCCATCTCTGGCTCTTACTGCACCGCATTTCTGTGTTTCTGGGCAGTGTTTGTTCCAACGCCTCCATCCTTCACATTTTTTATATTCTCCTCCTCTTCATGGAGTTATCCCCCAGACCTTTACCGTCTCTGCAGTATCCTGGCGGGCTGCATCTCCTCCCACACCTTTTTGTTTTATTCTGGTTTTTTTGTTTGCTCATTGCATCGCTTCTAGTTATCAGTTATGGTTGTTCTGCTGCTAAACCCAACTAAACCCAGGCAAACCTAATCTTGATAGTTTCCTTTTTATTTTTCACTTGCCTCCATGAATATTATTGACAATCCTGTCATGCAGCCACTGAAGACGATAACTGCAATGTCATTTTAAAAATTCTTCTTTAATCCCTCTTTCTACATACTCACATCTCTATGGCATCATTCGAGAATCTGGGCACTACCAAAGGCGAGGCACCAATACAAAGGTGCAGAAGGAAAGTTATACTTCGCGATTTTAGACTACGAACTTCAATCACCGCTGACCTCTCTGGAATTATCGCTGACGTGTAAAGTGCCACGTGGAAAAAAGACCTCACAGAAACATGGAAATCTAGCGAGGAAAGGATCCAAGATGAGTCACGGTGCAACAACAGTTTATTTTAATGGGCAAATCTACAGAAAATAGAGAAAAAAACTGGCCGTGGTAACCTTAAGGTGGACTACTAGAGACAGACGCCCTGCGTAATGTTCCTGTCAGAGCTGCAGCCTTTACAGAGTGCAGTAAGGCAAAAAATAAAATTGTGTCTACTCAAATATGTTTATGAGGACGTTTCTAAATAAGAACTGTGTGAGTTTATATTTACAGGAGTGAGCTTAAACTAACAATACACTTTTAGCAAAACTGCTGAATGAGAAGATAAACCACTAGCTCCAGGTTATTCTGAACAGCCAGGCGCTCACTTCATTAGAAAACTGGCTACAGCTTCTTAAATATCCATCGTGAAATAAGCCACATTTCTGACATGGCTTCCGTAATTCTTCACGTCTTATCCTGAGCATAGGTCTATTCTTGTTTAGTTATTTGGAACACAAATTAGATGCTAAATTCTTTCTCCTCTGAAAAAATGGGAATTAGTCTCAAGAGAAGGGCAGTCACAGAGGACAGTTAATAATGAGGAAAGAGGAGAGAACATAAAAACTGGGAAAAGTATCCAAAGGGCATCTAGGCACCAAATACCCATTATCCATTCCCTGCTTCCTACAAAATCCCTACAGCTTTGCAGCCATATCTCCAAGAGCGCACACCCACCCCTCACAGAGTCCGTAACCACAAAAAGCAACCTTCTTCCCCTTCCACAGCACTCACGCCTGTTTTGTCCTGAGCAAATCAATTGCTGCGCTTGGAACCCATCCGGACTTGCCAGGTGCAGATTTGCATGTCTGGCAGCAAGCGGCTGCTCTGCCCTGGGAGCAAGCATGGGAAAGCGGTTCAATTTACAGAGCTCACTACCCTCCCCTCTGCCCTTTTCTTTCTGCTAATGATTGAAGCCAGACAGACGTGGATAGATTGGAGCCAGAGAGCTTGTAAACAGTTTGGAGGAATACTGTCTTTTTGTTCTGGGCATGCACAGCATCCAACACGTGATACGGCCATTAATATGCTGCAGTGGATTATAAAAAGTAACAGCAAAACCAGCAGCAATAATAAAAAACTCCAGAATTTTTCCTGATTTTTCACACTTGCCCAATAGAGAACATTTGCCTACAGCAGGAGTGGACAGGGAATCACACTACACTTTAGAGCAGCTACGGTCTAAACAGCAAGGAGGGCAAGAATTTGCTTTCTTGCTCAGATTACGCCCATTTACACTGCAGTTTTACTTTCACAGACTCTGCTCTCTCATACGCTTCACCCTGGAAGTATAGGTTACACCAGTGCCCAGCGGCGCAACCCTCGTATTCGTGGGGAGGTATATGAGGATGGCATTTATCTAGGATGAATAGTCACCCCGGTACTACCAGCTACAGGAGCTTGCACACCTACTGATGAACTAAGGGCTTCAAATCGGTCTTATTTAAGAACAAATGATGAAACCTATTGCCTGGTACTTATACTCCAGACAAGATAACTCACAACTAGAGAAAACCTGAAATTTGTTTCAAATCCAAAAGCCCTCAGTACTAGACATCGGCTTTTTGATCCAGCAGAGCTCTCAGGGACTGCAGGACCATGTTTGCACAGTAGACTCTTCTCTGTATCATTAAAAAAAAAACCCACAAAAAACAACCACCACGACCAAGTACATTTTGTGCCTTTCTCTCCTGCATAATATATCCTTGCCAGATGAAAAAATAATAGCAAAATTATCTGGTCCTGTAAGACCGTTAAAATAACCAGCCAGATGGATCTGTCATTGCACTTAGAATTCTACTCTCGGTGGCAGGTAATCCAAAGATTGATTCCAAACCTAAGGGTTTAGTTAGCCTGTTGGGGTTTTTTATAATAGGCCTTCAAGTAATGGAAGAGAGAACAGTCTTCACTGAACACTGATGTCTTGTGGGTTTTATTTAATAATTAGAAATAACTGAGGGAGCAGGACAAAGGCTGAAAAAAAAATAAAGGAAAAACTTGATCACAAGTTATTACTCAGGGCAACACCAAAACCCAGATGCACAAATTAAAATATTCATAGGATTAATTCAATTTCAAAGAGAGGAAAGAAAAAAACTCTTCACAAAAGAGGAAATTTGCAAAGTTCTGTGCTGAATAATTTGGGCAAAAGGGTGGGCACCTCTGTCTCTTTTAACTGCAAGTCTCACATGTGGGCACTTAACCTTCTACACCATATTTTCCTAGATATTAAAAAATTAATTGAGTGCCTCTCAACTCCCTGATGCTTGCTACCTGTAGGGTGTGTGTGCAAATGAAGATGCTGGGTGGGCATGCTGAGCCAATGCTAGACAGCAGAGGAAATGTGAGTAGCGCGGCTCAATCAGAAGATCCCAGTCCTTTGTGCTCTATCCAGGCTCCACGTAAAGATAGATCGTAACCAGGTACTGCAATTCCTTCTGTCCCTGACCCATCCATTGAACCCTTGTATCCCACTTCTTTAATCCTAGAAACCATACTCATCATCACCTTCTTCTAAGCTGTTGGTCTTGGCAGATTCACGTAACCTAATATTCACGATACACCACGCTCAGCAACAGTATGGGTTTGTTTGCATGAAAATCATTGGAGTTCAAAACAAAAACTTTATTTATACGCACTGGTTTCAGTTCTATAAATAAAGCAAGGCTTTTCATTTCTGTTAAAAAAAATTAAAATTAACTGGGCAATTTTCCAAATTACTCGGTAAACACCCCATGTGGGTTACCGCACATTACAGATGATTTGGCAACAGCACTTCAGTTCATGGTTTGGGGATCAGCTGCCAGATAGTCCTCAAGGTCGGTGCAATGCAATGCAACGCTTGAGAAAGAGCGTAACAGCTGCCACAGCTGTCACTTGGTTGTGCAACCCCAGCCCTTATCTTTTGGCATATTCTCACATTCAGGTCGGTGAGCACGAGCACGAGCAAGTTACTGTCGCATTACATAAGTCAGATGATAATCCAACAGGTCTGCTCTCAGCCTCCCTGGAGTCAGGTTCTTATTTCTACAGCTGGGGCAGGCTACTCCGTACCACCTTAGTCTGCTGCAGAATGCCATTAAAAAAAAGACCATATTCTTTTGGAGGGCCTCAGAAGAATTGTATTGTTGAACTTCCCACTTCCAAGTGTCTCCATTTGGCAGGTGAGGAACTGAAACCCAGAAACGGTGCCTTGCCCAGGGTCATGCAGGAAATGCTTTGTGAATGATAGCATCCTCCTCGTAGCTGGACAGCCGCGCACTCCCCTGCGTTCTCTTCACAGGACAACAACATGGAACATGTTGGCAACTGGGAACTCTAGTCCCAAATATTCCCCTCCAGCCTTTCACAAAATGCTTACTGGCCTGAAGGAATTTACCCAAATTGACCACAGAAGAATGAAATAATTCAATGAGCTCTGGCCTGAGATGAATAAACTGTATGGAAAAAACCAAGTACTACACCACACCAAGTAAGCCAGGAAACCCAGCACCGCTGGGACAACACGTAACGTTATCATAAAGAAAAAGCAACATTGGATTAATGAGTTGGGATTTTGTTGCGCAGTCAGAGGGAGAAGTGATGTGATGGATGTTCTTTTTACAACTGGTCTTTTCTGAGTTATTTAAAACCACGGCAGAGTTAAGTTCCCAAGAGGTTTGAAGTGAACAGCCCAGTCCATAATGTCAAACAGGACCGAGGTCAGAGGGAATGCCGCCACCGCCGCTGCTTCCCTGCAAAGCTGCTGGAGCACCTCACCACCCTGCAGGCCCTCACTGCTCTGTTGCAGGACCCTGTTTACCTGCCAGTCTGATTATGCTGCAGTTTCAGTGGTGAGGAGAAGACTTTTCTAGAAACTTGATGAGCTCAAAGATGATTTTTTTTCAACCGAGTTGCCCAAGTCCAAATATAAGACACCCATTAAGCAGGCAAGCTGCTGATCTATATCATGGCTTCATAGCAAAGATAGTTCTTATTAAGTCGTTTATTGATTTTGCTCATTGACTTCTCTGCATCAATAATAATATGAAATTAAAGGGATTTAAATGGTTATAAAGAGGTTTACAGATGGAAGCAATTTAAGTGATTAGTTCTCCCACATAGAATCTGAGGGATATTACTGATAGAGAACAGGGAAAGTTCACAGAAGCAAGTTGCAGCCTCCTCCCACGACCTGGGCAATCCTCTAGATCCAGTTAGCTGGTGATGCTAGATGATTTTTTCCTTAGCTCTGATCTTTATTTCTGTCTAGATACTCCTGGTAATCTAGCCTGCTTCAATAGCTGTAAAATGTGAAGCCTACCAGACCGGTTATCGGTATGATTTGCTAAGCGTTATGTATTTCAGTATCGGACTTTGGAAGCCATTCCCTAACTGCTCAGGTAAGAGTGAGTCAGGGTGTGGTTCTCTGCAAGACAGAAACCCAGTATGAGTCACAAGGAAGAAGAATCTAAACTGGAGGTATTAGCAGGCAGTATCCAAAAGAAGTTCCCATATTTTTTCCAAAGAATGTGACCAGCTGATCCCACTGCACAAGGCACTTCAGTAACAATCAGCTGAATCTAATGTAGCCAGAATCCTTTTTTTTTTTTAATTAAAAAAAACAAACCCTCTTATTTTTGCCAGTAAAATGTTCCAAAAGTTATTTTTCCAAAAGTGTAGTTTGAACACAAAACTTCATTTTAGGAAGTCCATACTATTCTATGAAATCAGACTATCAGCAAGGATCTTCCTGCAGTGTTCCAAGCATGCACCAGATGAATAAATGCTAACCCAGCTAGGCATTTCACTGGGGGGGGGGGGAGGAATAAATAAAAAGCTCTATCTTCCTGATAAGCAGTGACTGAAACCAAGTTTCTCTCCTTTGGAAATTAAGGAGTGAATCTAAAAAGATAATTAAATACTGTGAATACAATCTTGACAGGACTGAGTTAGTGTGTCAAATAAGCCATTACACTTACTGCTCTGTTCTGTCAGACGCTTCATCTATATCCACAGTCAAAAGTATGTGCTCCAGTTAGAGTGGAGTGGGTTCAGCTGTAACACCTTTCTTGTTGTTACCACCAGTACAACACACAGGATAATTTTGGTTCTTGATCCAGATTTAAATGCATGCTTACTGTGCTGTGATTTACACTGATGAAAACGATACAAAGTTCTTTGCAGGTCTGCTTAGTAGCAAATGCTCAAAATGCTTTGCTGACACAGGGCTTCAGCTCTTACTAACAATAAAGAAAAAAGCAAAATCTCCCTGACATGTATTAGCTTTATTATGAAAATATGTATATTTTTCTATATCTGGTTAGAGCAAATTAATTTTGATGCTTAAAGGTAAATTCAATGTTTTACCCTTTTTGATTATCCTTGTTTCAGTTTTCAGAGAAAAACTTCATGATTCACTAGGTGTCACCAGACAGAGCTGCCCTCAAAGCCACCGAGGTCTATAAATCTGGAATACTACTTTGCACTTCACATCTAATTATCTGATAGCCTCTCCCAGACTGATTAAAAGCCATCATGCAAATCCAACATCCAATTAAATTATTCAGGGACACGACTTCCTCCCTTTAACCCTCTTGTAGTACAACACGGTCAGATTCTTGAAGTGGGCAGCCAGGGAGAATACATTGTGTTTCAAGTGCAGACAAGCGCGCGTGGCACTTTCTCGTTCAGGGACTGTATTTACTGCAGATTCTGATAAAATTGCCTCATTGGGAGAGTCTGCAAGAGCACTGGAAAATTTTTTTAACATTCTCAATCAAAAACAAAGAGAGTGGATTTTGTTTAATTTACTTAGCAGCATTAAAAAAAATACACATTAGAAGAGTTACAGGGTTTGTCAAATCTAGCCTTCAGTAAAAAGGAGTTTTCAGAGCCAAGTCAGTCACTGAATCAGAGGGACTCGTCTACCCCCTGGAGCATCACGTTACCTTCAAGTTACACAAACCAGTCAGCTGGCCTATCGTTATGGCACATGGCAGAACAACATAGTTTTAGTCCTAGACACTTGAGAAAACTGCTAATATCATGTTCTGAAAGACATTCACAAACTTCGTCGTAGCCCTTTGCTACAGTCATCTTTAACCATTTCTTTATATCCACAAGTGAAAATACCAAGCAGGTTTTTGCATGCAGGTGGGAAATTAAATGCCAAAATCGAATGCTATTACTCAATAGCATCACCGGATTCCAGTTATAAGCCTGTTTAGCAAAGATCCCTAATGTGACTTCTACCTGCGATTTCACAAGCTAAGTCAGGTTGGGCTCGGACAGCAGTAGCACAAAACCAGTGGAACCACACCTTTGCCAAACCAGTTGAAATACGGGATATGCCAGGAGACAAATGATCCTTTTAAGAGATGCCATTAACTGAGAGCACCTCCTCTCTGTTACTGTATCAAATAACAAAGGAATAACAATTTCGCTCCGTGCTTTTGGTGGATAAGGTACAAAACTGCAGCTCTAGTCAAAAATGAGGATTCCTTAAGAGTAAGGGTGTTCTCCACATCGCTTTAAGGCAAAATGATCTCAGATGATTACAGCCAGCCTACACAGCTGGCTCTTCAAGTTCTGGATGGATGCTGCATCTTGCTCACCACCTCCGGCACGCCACCACACAGGTGAGGAAGGTTTGCAATGGTAACAGCTAGAGTATTTCACCCACAGTGTCTCAATAGCAGGTAAAACAGGTCCTGTGTTATTTATATGCCTACTAAATGTTTGGTGAAGCAAGGTGCTATATAACGCAGAAGAAATTATCTATCACACTGCTCCCCAAATCACTGTGCACGCTTCTTCGTTGTAGTCATATAAAGATGTAGGAAAACAGAATAAACTAGGGGAGGCCAGTACTGCTAGAGAAACTGAAATTGCATCTCATCTTACCTCGACAGTGAAGAGCTCAGATGTCACAAATGTGCGCTCTTGTTTGATATCCAAAACCCTAGATCAAGTAAGGGATAAATTAGAGACCACAACAATCCTGTGTCACTGTAAAACAGTTTCTGTAAGTGTTTGGACAGTAACTATCTTTGCTGCTTTCTGTGTTAAGACACTTATCCTATGCTGCAAAGGTGCTTTGGCATTGGAACAGAAATGAATGAAATACAAAGTTTTTCTGAAATATAACAAGAAAATCCCCTTTGATTAATTAATCACTTACAGACATGCCTTCAGAGAACATTTGGAAGCTTGTCCAAATCTTTAATAATCTTTTTGCTATTCTGTGATTATATTTCCCTACTATTAGTCTAATTTACCTTGCATCTTCCCGAGCCAAAATCTCCAGTAGCTTTGAAATGTCTCCTGGGCAGTCAGAAAGCACAAGGGAAAATCTGCACACTCTGTTATCGAGGGTCAGGGCACGAGCTATGCACTGTTGCAGCAAATGTAATTCCAAGTTTCCGCTGCATATAACAACTGCCACTCTGAAAACAGAGAGAAAAATAGGATTTCTGATTAGCACTTGTGCGTGCAAAGGAACCATAAATTGCAGACCCTGTATTCAATATCAGCTTAAGATCTGCTAGGACTGCGCTTTGATAAATACGTATTACACGTGTCAGAGTGTCCCCTGGCTCTCCGTGTCAGCTGTGGGCAGGCAGCGGGAGCCTAGAAGCTGGCTGCATTAGTTGGTCTGAAACTTCATTTTCATTTTGCATTTCCTGGAGATTTGAGTTTTGTTAGAGATCATTAGCTGGAGAATTCTAGGTCTGTTTCAGACTTTAAAAACGTGACATCATTTTCCCCTGGAAGTTCTGAGGCTCAGCGTCTGAACAGTTAGACAGCGTGCATGGTCAAGGCTTTCTGTAACCATTAATTAACTCCATCTCAAGCCTGCAAAATGGGTGCAGAAATGTTTGAAGATCAAGTGAAGAGCCACATGCTTAGCCCATAATGTCTCTCTGTAGAGTCAAACCTGAACTCTTTAAATCCAAACCATTGCATTTTCCCTTTTATTTTAGCTGTACCAAATTGAAATTTGTTGCCGTTCTGTGCGTACTCTGTCAGCTTCTTCTGAAGAATTGCCTCAGCACTGTTTTACCATACAATGCTGAGCATTGGAAATTTTATTTTGTCCTCAGTGCCTGTACGTTTAAATACATTCTGGACTATGTCCTGAGCCAAGGCTCAATCCGCTTAAGTATTGAGTGTTCAAGCCCAGATGCAAGAAGGCACTTAGCCACACGTTTAACGCTAAGCACAGGGTAATCCCATTGACTATCGGGGCAGTTCTCGGGGCCGGGAGGCAGGTGCCACTGAGCGACCGCAGAATACAACCCAGCTCCTGTCCCAGCACAGGCAGGGCTGACTTCCACAGGCAGAACGAGAGAAGGCAGCAGGCTGCCAAGAGCAGGATGCCCTCCCGGCCGATGTGACCATGCCTCGTGGAGCTGCATGTAACTGCCTTTCCCCCAGCCGTCTGAGAATACAGGAGAATGACAATATTTGTCAGGTCCCCAGGCTGAGGTTTGTCTTGTTCAACATGGTCTTTCCACCAGTGAGTGGTCTCTGCAGCCTGAAGTCGATGCCACAGATAAGCCCGTTGCCAGCACAGGGCCAGGAATTGCCTCATCACTCCTAAAACAAGTAGCTTCTCTTCGCCTCCTGGGACCAAGGCACTCAACCCTGTGTTTTTGCCACAGTTCCCTGTTTGCCATAGCTACCGTACCTTTTACCCTTCAACTCGGGCAGCTTCCCTGCAACCAGTGCTGCAAGTCCAATGGCCCCTTCTGCATCGACCGTGGCTCGTTCGTACTCCAGCAATCTCAGCATTGAAATGAGGATGTCCTCCTCCCTGAAAGTAAAAGACTTGTGCCAAAACAAAACAAAACAGAAGAGCTACCAAAAGCAGAAGACAATACATTTATGTATAACTGGATTCCTTGCATCCGCTAGGCACACACGACCCCAGGCTGGTGTTCCCGAAAGCTGTGCTGCTGGGGGTGACCATACACCTCTCTTGTTACTAACTGAAAGACAGGACGGCATTTTTACTAGAACCACTGTGCTAGCTAAATCCTTGGCCAATCTGTGAAGATTTAGTCTTTTTTTTTTTTTGCCAAACGCTGCCTTCAAGTGTTGTAGAACACAACAAGGACAAATTTTACACCCGGAGCATGACCAGGTACTAGCTGCAGGTGAATTTTTGGCCAAAGGAGTCAGTCTGGGCAATGCTTTTAGTCATATGATTTAGTTTTAGGTAGTCCTATGAGGAGCAGGGAGCAGGACTCGATCCTTTATGGATCTCTTCCAGTCTGAGATAGTCTATGATTCTGTGATATGTGGGATTGGGTTCAGCTTCTTCAGTGCCTCTCTCAGGAGGAAAGGGGCCCCACCACTGCCATGCTCTCACAAAGTGTGCATGAGAGCTCCCACCAACCCGCTCTCCACTGTACGTGAAGGACCACCGTACCCTGGTGGTGCAGCACATTTTCCATACACAGCAATGTTCACCCAGTATTATTCATTTCAGCGTTTTTCTTCACCTACCTCACAGCAACAACTTTATCCACAAGTTTCCCAGTCAGCTGCAAAGAGTTGCTGCCAAAGCAAAGTCCGCTCACATCTGCAGATTTCAAAAGGCAAAAATATGAAGCTGGCTGCTTTGGACAAGTTCAACATTTTTTAGAGTCCTGCCTGTTTCGTGCCCTTAATGAGTGCAGCACACTGCTGTTATATGCTCTTCAGCTGCTTGATTTTTTTACATGACAAAAATGCGTTTGGTCACACAGGACCAAATCTCGCAGGAAGATTTTGCCATTTTGGACCCCTTGAAGAAGATGACGATTCTTCACTGGCATAGTCGCACTGTGAGAGTGGCCCTGCAGCCCAGCGCCGTTCACTGTTCAACAAGGGTTGAAGGCGAGAAGAACCAAGCCTGGCACTGGGTTTGTTATCTACAGCAGGACAGTTAGCGAAGGGTAGAGACAGGCAGAGCTTATCGAGAGTTAGGAAGTGGTTTGTTTATTAAACTCCCATTTAAGACAAAGCTTCCAGAGATCTGAACACCACGTAAACAGGATACTCTTAGATTGCCTAACAGTTGAGGTTTTTTGAGCAAATGATGTGGAAATGACTGTATCATTTATAAACACTGTTGTTCTGAAAACAGTTTTGTGAGTCTAAATATTTAAGCACCATATTTTCCTGCCTTTTCACAAACTAGTCTTTTACACGAGAGCTTTCCCATTGATTTCACTCGTTAGGATGCTGCTTGTGAGCACAATGGTCAGATAAATATTCTCATATTTTTAAGTGTTCACCTGAACACTTCACGTGCACTGGAAATAGTATTGTACCCCAGGGTGGTGGCGGGGGAAATGTGGCAGAAGTTGCTCTTACAGCTTGAATTAAATTCTGACTCTTCAGAGATTTCCTTTAAAATATGTTTGGACTGAATTAATGAGAAAAATACAGTTGGAGAAGTCAATTACAACCTTTATCTCCAAAGGAATAATGCATTTTCTTACCTCCATAAAAGTGATGATTGCTGCAAGCCTGGTCTTCAATTGGGTGGCCAGCCTTTAAGGACTGTTGCAATACAGGGAAACTTTCAGATTCAACCCCCTGGGGAAGACAAGTGCTGTCACTTTTTTATTGATCCAATTATAACAGAAGTCACCACCAAAGCAGACACCAAAAAAAGCAGCTACATAATGTTTCATCTTCAAATTAACAATTAATTTCGAACTGCGTAACAACTGTGCTATCACTAAACTTACGCTGTGGCTTATTTAGGGCCAAACTTTTCCCGTAAGAAATTATTTCAAAACACAGAACTCTATTTCATTTGCTTTGGAAGAGTCTTGCCACATTTTTTCTTAATTCCAGCCGAGCAGTCAAGGGACAGGAGGCTTTCTCAGAAGCTCTTCTCCTAGGTGAAGCCCACAGGATCGGACAGTCCCTGTTCCCAGCAAATGCAGCCTCTGGCAGTGTATCACAGGCACCAGTGCAGCATTATCACTAGATACCAGCGCCCTTTAAGAACAGCTGCGCGAAAGCTGCCAAAATGCAACACTTAGAGGTGAAAGGAAACTTACAATTACAGAAATATGTGGGTTGAGGTGCTTGAGTGCAGCAGCTGACCCTGCCAGCAAGCCACAGTGGCCTCCTGCAGGGAAAATCACTGCGTCCAGCTTTGGCACCTGCTCGTACACCTCCAGCCCCACGGTTCCCAGGCCCGACAGGTAGACAGCACTATCCTCCCTGCGGGAAGGAAGGGCACAGCTCAGCAGGGTTCACAGTTGGCAACGCAACAATAGTTCAAGCCGCTACTGTAAAGACACCGTTCAGCAGAAAAAGATACACATGAGAGCACGTCGCCAGCACGACGGGAGGAGGTGACACGTCAGGACGCTGCCATCGGACAGACCGTTGTGTGCTGTTACCTGCTGGGAGAAAACTCGTGCCGTTGACAAACCCCTCAGCCTTCAGGCTGAAGAGCACTTATCTCAGTTGTTACCAGTATCAGGTGTTTACGGAGCTGGTGAGACAGAAGTCACGTTTCTGCTGCCATTGCTTCCTTCAGCTTTATAAATTTTAATTGTTGCAGTCCAAACTAAAAGCAAAGTCTCAAAAGGAAATCTCCTTCTCCTTACAAGTGGAATTTGGTGTTTGTGATAAATGGGACTTTTCATGAAATTTAAGCACTACGTTCAACCTCAAAAATAGCAAACAGATTGCTACAGAGTTCAGTCTTTCCACAATCCAGGGCCAATATCTGATACCTTCACATTACTCTGGAAGACTCTGGAAGGGCAAGAGAGCCTTTAGTTGTGCCAAAACACTCACTGGTAAAACACTTTTAGGCAAAGGTAATACAATGAGCAGGATAAGGACAAGCAGAGTCACAAGACTGAAGAAAAGCCCACTGCACAGTCACACAATTGACTTGGATCTATTTCTAAAAGCTGTTTTGCATTTTATTTAAAAGTTAGCAATGACGTAGACGTAGAATGATATATGAACAAAAAAATTATGAGATCACTGTATGCCTGTAGGTTCTGCTTTTTCTGGCAAACGGATAAGCAAAGAGAATTACACATCCAATGACTTCACTTGATTTACTTGACCCAGGACATTTGGGTACTAGGAGGCTACGCTTTTACTACTGTTAGACATGCACAGAGAGGCTCACTGCAGGAACACAGAAAGCCTGGAAGGTGGAGACCAGGGCCCTCCTGGGGAGTTACCTCACATATATAGCAAACCACAGCAAATTCCTCAGGGCGAGAGTCTATATAGCTACACAAGAAAGGATGGGAGGAATGAACTTACACTCCTGTAGCACAGCTAAAGACAAAGGCAAGAAATTGTCGTGGAATGGGTAACTGAACCCTTGAATTTATTGGCTTTATCAAGACACTGAAGTAGCTCCCTCTTCCTTCTTACACGTGACAAAATATATCGCTGGTCTCCTGAACCACTTTGGAGCCTTATTCACAAATAAGATTCAGAACTGAGTTTGCAGAGCTGCCCCTTCCATGGATACATGGGAAACCATGGGGACCTGCAAAAATGAATGAGGACCTGGGACATTCAATTTACAAGCAACACTTCTCTATCAACTGAAAATTCTGCCTGAAGGAGACTGCTCTGGGCAGGGAGGTTTATTAGCCATTTGAATGAATGTTTCAGATAATCACGTCTTCCTTGCTAACATTTAGTTAGAATACCAGCTCACTGATCAGCCTTCAGCTTTTTATAATAATATGGGTTATTTTATTTGCACTATGACTGATTACGTTTGCTTTCTGAAAGCAAACACATCTCTTTCACTATCATATGCCGTTGAAGGGAAACAAAGGAAAAGGCAGATAAATCTAAAGACTGTAGATTTAAA
Organism: Ibycter americanus; assembly: GCA_035590275.1. NCBI lineage: Eukaryota > Metazoa > Chordata > Aves > Falconiformes > Falconidae > Ibycter > Ibycter americanus. The sequence goes on from JAVJGI010000065.1 coordinate 43,554,458, forward strand.
GAAGCATTTTTGAGCCACAGCTAGAAATCTGGCCATTTGCTTTCTGAAATGTGCCATGCATCAGCAATCTAAGGTGGGCTGTCAGGCTTCTGTTTTCCGACAAATTTTGGCATGGCAGCTACCAGGTTCCACATTCCCCCATTCTCCAAATAGAGGGCTTGAAAGCTATCAGCTGTCCTTCCTAGAATAACAAACTAACCAGATGACAAATAACAAGGATCAGGTCTGATCAGTATTTGGATATGGAGTTAACACAAGAAAAAAGTGGCCTCACAAGGAAGAAAGGAAGGTGTGTAATTCAATCTGTAGCACTCTTACTTCTCTGATTCACAAATCAATCTTCCTCACATCATCCCAGCGGTACTGTGTTACTTATTGGCGACAGTCACACTGATTTATAACGAGGTCCGGAACATCTATAGTTATAAAAAAATCCCATGTTACCTAAGGAGCAATTAGGTAGGCTTAATGATTGAATGCCAACTTGAAATATCACATTTCCTTCCCGGAATTTCACAGGAAGTTGCACAGTTGGATCAAAAGTTTCCTTCCTCTAATTGAGCTCTTGCATGACCATTTTCATAACACATTATTTTAATTGCACTCAAGAAATGGGAAGGACTGACACCGACACACCCAGCTACAGGACACTACCCCTGCAGGTAAAACCAAAGTCAGTCACCTAACATCGACTTCAGGAAGGAAAGAATGAATTGGTTAAGGAGACTGAGGGACCAAATTGCTATAGATTTTGTGCAAGCTAGAATTACACTGAAATAAAATAACATTTCAGAAGTTCCATTCTGAAGCACAGGAGGTGAGCTGATGTTTTACAGACAGCTTTGGCAAGTGGCGATGAACGTGTGCCAGACACACGTTGGAGACGACTGGCTATGCATACGTGCCTACATCTCCCTGGGAAAGCTCTCCCAGTCTACACCTAACAAAATGTGTTTCAGGCATCCCGTTATGAAAAGGCTCACAACTGTAGTGGGGTTTCCTGCCCCCCCTTTTGTTTTCCTCCAGAGTGTGAAAAATTGCACCTGAGAAGTTTTAATTAAACACAGTAACAGACTGAATAACCCTGTTTCTTGTAACCTGAAATAATTGCTACTTGTAACCTGAAACAAATCTGAGTGCTTCGGCATTATTAATAGTAACGTACACACTTACAGCCCCTCAATGCCAGATGCTGAAGTCTTTCACATGCACTGTCCCTGGAGCTTCATGAACCTGGAGAACATCTACCTTATGTAACATGAATAATTATTTGGGGAGGAGGGGAAGAGTAAACATGAAATTACAATAAAATATTTTTTTTCTTATGTGCAAACGTGATAGCTGATGCAAGCCAGTTGGGAGTTAACACATCGATTGAAAAACGGCTGACAGACATTCAGAAATCACAAAGTTACAGAAAGCTGTGGTTTTCAGAGACCCTGAATGGGTTTAAAATTCAGTGGGATCTAGGGAACCTCACTCCCTCGGGTTTCTTTAAAAGTCTCAGTCTGGGACAAGGTTATGCCCGCAGTGACAGGCCAGGCACACCAGCCAGCCCTGTGGGTCACTTGCTATCGGCAGAGCTCACAGTTTTTAATAATTCCTTCCCAAGAAACCAACTGGGAAAGAAGTGAGGACTTTCCCCACTCTGTTCATTCTGGGATATTCTTCCCAAAAAACTTCACTCATGATTACTATGTTTAGTGCAGTAGGTGCCTAGGAGCCAAAGGGGAACAGGCGCTCACTGCAGTAGGTGCCGTACAAACACGGAGTCTTGGATAAAGCCTGCACAGGGGCAGCGATGGAGAGGGAGAAGACCATTCCAGCTCAGTGCATCAGAGGGACCTTCAGCTACCGCATGCTAATAGGTCACCCCTCCATGCTTTTGGAAAGTTTACTTGAAAAAGGCAAGGAAGAAGAATAAAGAAAAGGGAAGGAAAACACAGAAGCGTCTGCAGAGAGAAAAGGAAAAAAAAGGAAAAGGGATTAATTCTAAATAATTTTGCCTGCCTTATCTTATTCTAATTATGTCTTTATTAAATCCGGTTTGTCCAATGACCTCAAATAGTTCAAACTTAAATTTATACTCATCCTTAGCTACTTTAAATAGATGCGTGAAGTAGCCTCATCATCCCTTTTCAAGGCAGAATCAGTTTTCTCAAAGCAGGCAAAAATTTCACAGCATTAACCTTCTCTTGCTCTACGCTATGCCACTGAACCCTTTTACCCACCTTACTCCAAACAGAGAGACCAAAACTGAATGCTAGCCTTAAAGCTTTCTGACAGGGCTCATGAAGACTTAATATATATCCATTATCATAGTAGCCCGTATAATTCCTAATTAGGAAGTTTGCCTAACTTGGGGGAAAGAAGAGTGTTTCACTCCGGTTTCCACCTCCAACTGTTATGAAAAGATTCATGATTTGTGCCTGGGACTATGTAACTGTCCATACTCCAGGTAACAGGAATGTTTTGATGATCTGTGATCAAATTTTAATGAAACAAATTGTTTTTGCAGAGCTGCGCGAGTGTCTAATCTGATCTTTCTAAACAGCCTGACTTTCCACTTACTCTTCGAGGTAGAGGTAACCATTCTCCTGCGCCAACCTTCTTGCGTGCATCTGGGAATCCTTAGGTGTAGTGCCATAGGATATAACCATGGCACCGTACTCACGGCACATTTTCACTCTGGCCGGGGATGTGCTGGTTGACATGATGACAAACACTGGAATACGGAGCTCTGAGGCGTGGTAAGCAACAGCCATAGAAAAGTTACTGTCCGAAGCCACGATCACTCCCTTTCTTTGCTGATCCTAAAAAACAGGGTTGCTTATTGCACACTATATAGTGTCACAAAGTTGTCCTATATGATCCTGGATCATTCTAATGGTCTGACTTACTTCTTTACCTCTACTAGCTATTCATATTAAGATATAGCATATGCATGTCTGGTGTGATCTCAGGACTTACACACAGAGCTGAGAGACAGCACAAGATCAGTCCCTGTTCCTGTACTCCTCTGGGTTCAACTCTCGTCCCATTGGAATTAGCTGCAAAACTCCAGCTGATCCCAGAAGAGCTGCTGTCTGACCTTTCAGAGCTGATATCTGGTCCCTCTTCCCTGCCTGTGTGAAATTATTTCATTTCAGGTTTCCCTTTAATAAAAGGATTTATTCATATTATTACAAAAGTGCAGGAATAACCGCTGTTTCTGGGCTGCTGTATCATGCCAATTATAATTATTATTGCTGCAGAGACTCAATAACCTCCTACGGCAAACGATAAACGAGCTATTCATCTAATGATACTGAAATTCATTACAAAATTAGTTGGTGATCTAGATCTTTCTCATGACCCATTGTAACTGAATTTCATCATCACTTAAAGTCTGGTGGTTTCAACATGTCAGAACCATGGTACACATTAAAACACTTTCATCTAAACACTGCAGAAAAACACCGATGTTTACTTAAAAATATTTCAAAGAAAAATGTATTTCACCAGCAGATCAGCCAAGCATATATAAAGTACTTTACATTCAAATACTTGCAGACTATCTATGTTGTTCAGCTCGATGGTTCCAAAGGCAAGAAATGCTGTGATTCCATGGATATTATAGGTAAACATATCTTTAATTCTGCTCGATTTTTATGAACCAGAACTAATCTATTTCTTTTTGAATGTTGACATTTTGCTGTACCTGAGGCAATGATGTCAGAAGGTAAAGTACACCTCGTTCCTTCGCAGATCCTGTGTACTGGAGGAATTCTTTCTTCAGGTAGATGTCCATTCCATACTGCTTGGATAGCCTAGAATACTGGAGTACAGAAATGTTGTTATGGGGATGTATGTAAGAGTAAGAAAAATCTTCCACACCCCATCAGCTCCCTGGTGAGATATGCATTCAGCTGCTATGTATGAGCTCTAAAAAATAAATTTCATAATCTATTTCTTTAGAAATACATGACAGTGTGTTGTTACCTACCAGATTCTTCTGGTTTATGAAAGTCTTTTTCAAACTCACAGCAGTGAAATACATACCCCATGCCATTATGAATTCTGAAAACAGCACTTGTTATGGTCTTACTGTTCAAATACAGATTTTAAAAGAAGTATTTTCATTTATTTCAAAAATCACCCTATGGTCTGATATTTTTGCACCTGCCAGAACTGACATTGAATACCCACCTCCTAACAGACGCAAAAGCAGTTAGAAAATTCCTCTTTGAGTCCCATTATGGCTCTGCTATGGTTTCTGACACTGATTCACTACTGAATATTGTCCATTTTGTATTCTAAGGCCAGTATGACATTAGAAAAGACATTATTTTTTGAAGAATGATGGAAATAAAAATATATTTCCCAGGATTGCAAGTGTAAGCAGCAGCTGCTTGAAAACGCTCAGTGTTTGGAACAGAAAGGATCCCTGAGCCGAGAGGAATTAGCAAGCATAGTACATGCGATGCAGTGTCCAAGTGCATGATTTTTTTAGGTTTTTTTTGTTAATGGCAAACTTTATCAATTTTTATAGTGAGACACTCACAGCATGTATTGCCATATTAATTTCCTGTTACCATATTATCTAAAACAAGAGTTTTAAACACGACAACTTACGAAACAGAGCTGCGATAAGCCTGTGGGTTCCAGTTCCTCAGGCTTACTGCGTCTCTATTTCGTAATTGGCTCTATCTCTTTCATTGCCTGCCAAAGCAAATGAGGACCTGGGGATTTAGGGAATCAAGCCCTCATTTACGATAAGTCACAAAGAGAGACGGCGTCATGCATATGGTGTATAGTGTACGTAGTAATATGTAATGGCACATTTTTCAGACTGTGGGACTTCCAAAGTGAATTTATGTAAACTGAATGTATCTGAAACAGATACTTGCTTTAATGTATGCAGCTAAATTAAATATTTCAGATGAATGTTTCAAGGCTTTTTAGTGGCTGTACAAGCGTATGTTAAGTTCCTCACCCATAGGTGGGGCCAGATTCTCTATTTTGCTTCTGAAAATCCTGCAACAGGAGCTACCACTTGCTGCTCCTTTGCAAATCTGGCTGCAGAACCGAAAGAATGGAAAGTGCTTAGTACACTAATAGGATAATAGTTTCTATCCTAAACAGCCTAATCTATGGAGAATGCCCACGCAAAACAGAACAGGAACACTGGACAGGAAACACTGCTTTACTGCTTCTTGACATGTTGTACTAGTTTTATCATTTTTGGTTTTGTAGACAATCCTGGATTTTAGAGTAAACAATTAGAAAAAGAATTTAAAGAGATAAATCCTGTGACTTTATAAAGTTTCTAAGTCTTCGACATTTAAAAATATGTGTCATTAAGTCACTTTTTACCACAGAGGTGGTGTACTTCAGGCCATTTTTCTTTAATTTTGATACTCAATATTTTACCTCTAGGTTATTCTTTTCTGCTTCCCTCAACTGAGGCTTTTTTTAATGTAGCCTAAATATAGCAAGTACTTCTAGCAAAGGAGGTGTCAGTGCTATTTTTAGCTGTGCTGACCTGATGCGTGACCTTGTAAGACTCATTGAACCAGCCTGTAAGTTTTCCATTTTGTCACCGTGATCTTATCTACGGACCACAGGTACTGTGTCTAATGTACAACAGACAGCACAGCCTCCATTTGGCATCCACAAAGCTAACATGAAGCAGCCCTTAAGGTTCCTACACCAGTAACCAAATCAAGTGTCCAACTTAATGCTAATTCCTTGCTTTTCTATACTCACTACCACTAGAATATCTGGTGTGATCATTCATGATGCCATATCTCAGTCCAGGCAAACTCTGGCATAAGGATCCAGGATGCTCCATCCATGGTCTTACCTGCAGATTAGGAATCACCGCACAAAGTGTTTCTCCATTCAATCAACTGAATAGGTTATAGTCACGTTCACTTCTTTAACCCAAACAACTGTCGCTGAAAGGGACTCTTACCTCTCAGCAATGAGCTAACATAAAGGTTATCCGTGATTTTCTTGACATCACACTGTGTTTTCAATACTTTGCTTTTGAATCGGTGCATGAAACATACCAACATACGACTTCTGCGGGAACATTACTTTCAATAGCAACAGTCATGGGCTATTTTCACACTAAAACAAGTGGAGATACAGGTTTTCCCACCATTCTGATCATCCCAGAAGCACAGTTCATAGAAAGAGACTAAAGAAAGTTAGCCTGTTTAGCTCGGCAAAGTAAATGCGGAAAGGGGATACAACCATGTTGCATAAATCTGCCAGGGACACCCAAGAGAAAAGAACTATTTAAGTTGAGGGGTGTTGTGATTTAACCCCGGTTGGCAACTAAGCACCACACAGCTGCTTGCTCGCTCCCCCCACCCAGCAGGATGGGGGAAGAGAATCAGAAGGGTAAAAGTGAGAGAACTCATGGGCTGAGAAAAGAACAGTCTAATAATTGAAATAAAATAAAATAATAATAAATTGTAATGAAAAGGAAAATAACAAAGAGAGAGAAATAAAACCCAAGACAGAGAAGTGATGCAAATGAAAACCATCACTCGCTGCCCACCGATGGATGCCCAGCCAGTCCCTGAGCAGCGGACCCCCGGCAACTTCCCACAGCTGAGCATGATGCCGCATGGTATGGGGCACCCCTTCGGTCAGTGGGGTCAGCTGTCCCGGCCGTGTCCCCTCCCAGCTCCTTGTGCCCCCCAGCCCATCACTGGTGGGGTGGTGAGAGGAGCAGAAAGGGCCTCGGCTCCGGGCAAGCTCTGCGCAGCAGTAACCAAACAGCCCTGTGCTGTCAGCCCTCTTTCCAGCACACATCCAAAGCACAGCCCCGTACTGGCTGCTGGGAAGAAAATTAATTCCACCTCAGCCAAAACCAGCAAAAGGGGCAAAGCTGCCTGAGAAGAAATGGTGTGAATTGGCCAAAGAGAGCTTAACTACTTGTAAGCAGGAGCACAATCAGTTTACAAAAAGTTTCATGTGACACGGATGTCCGCAGGAACAAAAGATGGACTCAGTGGTGCAGTCTTGCCTTTTCCTTCATCAGGATGTGTTGGCTGGTTAATTTTCAGAGTGGGAGCCATACCTTTGGAGCATGTAGATGGCTCAGGGGATGGGGCCAAGGTGGACTTTACTAGTTTTGAGCTGTTGGTCTGATCCATCTGAGCTGAAGGTGTGAATGAGGTCCTTCCATGACCCACATGGCCAAGGCTCCCTGAGTCTCACACCGGCAGATGTGCAGAGGCAGTATCCTGTAACTGTTCGGCAGAAATGCACAACGCCATGAGCTGCAGGGAAGGGATGATCCAGGCTACCAAAGGGTACAGAGCCACCTAGTTCTGCTTTCCAAATTAAGCCGTGACACACTCTCTCTCCCTGCCCATAGACCTGCTTTTGTACAGCAAGGTTAAACCAATCTAACAAACATGACCAGAGCTGTCAAACACAGAGAAGTGCAGTGCTCATTACCTGCAACACAAATGCAAATCTTCTCTTCCTGGGACAGTCTCTCCACAAAAGCGGAAGATTGACACTTCCAGCCAGAGCACTGTCTGTGCTCTCAGGCATGACAGTCTCAGAGTTTTGGTGGCAAACGATGCAACGTGCAGAGTTTGGTACGCTGCCTCTGTTCACCCAAGCCCTGGCCCCTGACCACCCATGCTGCACACGTGTTCGCCCACTCCCCCCACCCCAGCTTTCCCAAGCAAGGCTCCAAGCAGACTTTTCCATTCTGAAGGAAAACCCAGGTACAGCTGGCAGGATGGTTTACTCCCGAGTCACTCTGAATGGGAAGTGTATGAATGCAAAACGCATCCAGCTTTTCTCCCCGCACTCCGGCCAACGCTACCCCGCAAGGTTCTTGCGCCACCGTGCAGCCCCAAATGGTCTTGTATCGTGTCCTTTGTCACAAGGCATACTTCTTCAGTAGTATGCAACAAAAACCATAGCTATCCTTATTTTGGGAACTCTAAGCTTAAAAAAAAAAACCACTGAAAGTAATTATGATGTCTCTGGATCAGCAGGCAACACCTGGGAACCAGGAAAACCGCCTTACAGACCCAGCCACTGCACTCCAGGGACTGTTAACCCAAGCAGTGGCTCAGACATCAGGGTCCCTTCCCTGTGCAGGTCAGAAAGACAACCCACAGCCAGTGAGGCTGGCAGGGTGTCCTGGGTCAGCACCAGGGAGGGATTCATTGAGAGCGTGATTTACATTTATGGGAGCATCTCAGTCATTTTCATACCTAGACTGATTGATAGGTGCATATGTTTGTGTGTGTATATTTTAATGTCCTCATTTTGTTGAGGATGCACGTGGCAGAACCACCTAGTTACAGAACATATCCAGCCTTGCCAGGTTGGCCAGGCTAGGAAGGAAAACCTGTACCTTCAAACTCTCGAGATATGAGGGCTATTCCAAACCAGACCCTCCCACAAGCCTGCTTACCCAAACACTGACAGTCCGCCGCCTCCAACTCACGTTCCTTGTCACAAGAGTTTTTCATCAGGAGCATAATATCACAGTACGTTAAGTCTATGTCTAATGTGGTTTACCCTCTGTCATTGCAATCTTTGAGGATTTAGGTTAGTGTAAAGAGGTAAGAAGAGAATTATTATTGACAGTTAACAGCAACTAATATGAACACGAGTCATCTTACACAGATCTATCTGCTGTAGCTCACACATACTCTGCCTTCATTTCTGATCAACTTTTATAAAGAAAAGAAACATTGAGAGAATGCAAAGCCATAAAGTCTCCCTACCATGCACGGGGTTTTTGGAACACCGCACTGGATTTTGAAAGCTGCTGCACTAATATCTTCAAATCGAATCAGCTTGTTACAGCTTGACAGGCTGCTCCTACTGCTTGACTGAGGGATGCGGGAAAGGGCATCCCTAAGTAACTCCTCATTACGGCTCACTATCTTCATTTCCCAGGTCTTCACATCCCCATTCAGGTAATCCTCCTCACCAAAATCTTTGAGTCTCTCAGGGTTGATAGAGGTTGGCTTCTGCCCAATAAGGCCATTTCTTATTGTCCCATCTTTACAACAGTGAAGATCACAAAGTGCTGGGGCATCTTGTTTCTTTATTTTATTGTCATCCCTAAAAACAAATAAAAGAAACTTGTTAGGAAAGCTTGGATGGTGAAAGGCTCGACATTTAGCATTTAAGGATGCATATCTCAGTTGTTCTTTGCCAGCCCCAAATAGGCAGACTGCATTATTCCTGTCATATTACCTATCTCACAGGTGCACTGAAAGCTACTGTAACCAGCCAGCTTTTAGAAAAGCCACAGGTAACCTGGCATGTGGACAAACTGGGAAACCGTCATACCCAAGAAAACAAGCAAGCTATAATCCGTGCTGTCTGGGCAGCCCAGACCTTCCTCAGTAGTCAGTACTCAATCGACAATGATCCCAGTTCAGTGTTTCCAGAAGTTTTGGAATAACTGGAATTGTATTTGCTGTATGCAACTCCATGTTTTTCAAAAAAGGCAAATAGCTGCAGCAGACCGTTCCCTTATACTATTAATAGCAGTAACAAATGTCGTTACGTGGCACACGAGGTCTGCTTCTCTGCTCCTGCATACTCGTGGAGCATACTCTTGACAGCCATCAACTGCCTCCTGACAGGAAGGAAATTACTTTGATAAGGGAGAACATTTATATCCTACTACAGAGGTAAAGAACTAGGTCTCCTGATCTGCGCGATAACACTGCATAAATAAGAACACCCGTAGATAAGATGACGCCATGATGCCACACAAACCTCCTTCCCCAAGGAACTTCGGAGCGACAACACTGCTGCAAGAATTTGCCAGCTTTCCTACCTTCAGCTGCCTTACTCTATGGTCCACAGTGTTCAGGAGTTCACAAGGGATAACATACTGCAGTGTAGGATCTTGCAGCCCTACTAACAAATAAATGTCAACCTTCTAGGAATTCTTGGAATTTGGAGAGTAATGTGGGGAAAAAGGAGCATTAAGCAGAAGACCAGTGATTTGGAGAAGAGCTGATACCACCCCTGGTGTGTGGTTATGATTACACAGATGGTATAAGCCTCTCTACACAACAGGCTCAATATTATTCTATTTGGAAGAAAGAGTTTTCTAAAAAACATACATGTTAAATTATATCAGAGATTTCAGCATCATCTCCAACAAAAAATATTTACCATTTTCATAAAATAATTCGGATTTAAGTTATGCAATTATTCATCAGCCGGGACAGCTAAAGCAAACGCCCTAGTTTTACAGCAGCGATCAGCACTGTAATATGCATTGTAGTAATTTCCAAAAAGAATTTTAAAATATTTAGAAACAGCTGCTTTTTGAGCAGTTGCCCCACTTTTGGCAGAGCCATCCATTTTCTTTGTGATCCAAATAATCTGTGCCAGGAGCTCTGCTTCCTGTTACGCTTCCAATTGTTTCACTGAGGACTTCACATAACAATATGGGCAACATAAAAGGATTTGTTATTTGAATCAAGTAATATACCAGTAGCATCAATCATTCTGTGTATTCTCGCAGGAGACAAAAAAAGACAAATTTTGTTGTAAGGTCTTCACTCTCCAAAATTAATGAGAGCAACACTAATTTTCTAAGATAAATAAATAAAGTATTTACACATGTTTATATTGAAACTTGTGATTTAAAATATTTTCCCAATACTGTACATTAAAGCTGATACACACAAACAGCAGGCATTCTGCCTTCAAATTAAATAGCATATCAAGTAGCAATATTCTGCTCCTTTGGGGTTAGAGGGTTGGAACACTTCACAAAGATGTTAAGGTTCCAGTGTTAGTTCTCATGCATATCAGTTAGCTTAATGCAAAGATGAGAACCAGATCAGATTGTGTCCCAGTGAACTTGTTACAGCACAGCCCCTGGCATAAACAACAGCTATCATCACTGTTAGGAGTCCATACCCTACCTCCCCCCGAAAAAAACATTTTCCATATCACAGTAGCCCATAACCACTCCAAAATAGAAGAACATATGCACATGATCTCTGGACATATTATCTAAAATGTTTAGCCAGCATTAGCAATAAATGATATTTCTGGCAATGGGTTAAAAGGGTATATGTAGGGCAAAATATACAGGCAGATCAAAAATCCGCGATTTTTCTATGTAAAATTTTTTTTTACTGACTGGCATTTGAAATAGGAAATAAAGTCACACTTTTTCCTTGCATCTGTTGCAATCAGCTACAAAAAGTCCATAAAAAAAAAGAAACAGCCAAAGATGACCCCAAAAAGTCCATTGATGAACCAGGATTCTGCTAGTAAGTACAAACTCCAGGGTACTGCCTCACGACACTAGTGCCGTGAAATATTTTTACCTGCAAATAGAAAGGCCATAACGAGATACTGATTTTTGGCCCTAGTCTCGGATTTCCTTTTTTCAGCAGTACAAAGTGGGCAAGTAAATCAGATTCTCAGTCTTTGACCTGCAGCATTGCTTTCATGAACAGTGAATATCTGCTCAGGACCCTGATGGAGACAACACCTTATGACCATTGGAAAAAAAGAAGAGAAGTCTAACAGCTGTAAAATATGTGTAGGCTTTTCAAGCTTGATATATTTAAAGCACATTTGAAACATTACCATCACAACGTTTAATATGGAAACTATCATCCATTTGCCTCTGAAAGGCCAGCAGCCTCATTACCAAAGGAATATCATGCTACTGTATACGTATGTATTTTATATATTTCAGATGAATTTTTATTTTCCTTCTATGTACGTATTTTTCATTTACATTAGCAAATGACATTTTCCCCCTATTGAACCTGCCTGGGTGTGCCACAGACCCACTGAGAGCTCCCCAGCTCCCACGGTAGACAGTGGGTTGGGGTTTGATAACCCATCACAAACAGGCAACTAGTCACCCCGTCGGGTCGGATGCATTTCTCTCCTCACACACAGTTGGTGTGCCTGGCGTAGATCAGCTCAGCATGCATTGCTTCTGCAGGAACAGTCCGAGCAGGCAGCAAAGCATGCAAGTGCTCACTAAAAGACAGCACACGACTTCTCGTGCGCAGTAATAAAATATAGCCCCTATTCCAGCAATCATGCCCACCAGATGAAAATCTGAGCCAATATAAATACAAACCCCGGCATTACAAAACATTGCTTCTTTCAAATGGATCACTTCTCCTTTTTTGGAGTTTGTCTAGGAAACTTTTCATAAAAAAGTCTGTCTATTTCCAGCCTTAAAACAAACATGCAGCTGGCAAGCTTTGTTACCTGGTTATAAATTGCAACATTTTACCTTTAAAGTGATTAGTAAAAGCAAACATGAAAATACTGTTTATAAACCTACTTTTTCGAGAACAGCTGCTCAGCATAACTGCAAAAAATAAAAGAGAAGATCCATATGCAGACATTCCATGAATAATTAAGGAACTGGAAATACTATCATTTGTTTAAGCAGATAGCTTTACATAGTTTAAAGTCTCAAAGCCAATGTAAAGAGAGCATGTGCCAAAATGTACTTGTAGATGACAAAAAGCAACAACTCGGAACGAATAATTTTTCTGTTTCTGATTTGTTTTTTGAATATACTGATAATTTTCATCAAGCTAAACAGCACCGGGGAAAACAAGTTTGGAAAAATAGTAATATTAATAAACTAAGAAATTAAGAAAAACAACAAATAAGATTTTGGGAGGATAAACTGCAGTTGTATTACGTACTATACCTAAAGACCACAACTGCTGCCTTCATTACAGGGAGAAAGAGATGCCCACACAGTTACCCTGCAGTGATGGGACACGGACGTGTCCCCATCAGATGATGCACAGGCACACTGCCTTCCTCAGGATCCGTGAAACGGACTAACCAGATTAAACTCATATACTGAATCTCCAGCTTCTACAACTGAAGGAGCAAAAATTCTGCAGTCACAGATGTCCAGGGAACAACAAACTGGGAAGGATTAGTCGCTGTTTCTCCCAGTATAATTGTTAGGGGGAGATCATATGAAAATACCAGAGAGAAAATTTAGAAGTTCTCTTCTTACAGAAAAGAATTGGCTCGCAGAACTCATTGCCACAGGATGCTGTGAAGGACAATGGTATAAATGGGTTCCTAAGAAAATTGTGCAACTATATGGAAGTAAGTCTAATAGCGACCAACAAACACATCGGTCAAGAAGGAATTGGTGATTCAGGAAGCCCCTAAGCACGCACTTGGCAAACTGCATGAAAGCATAGAAGGGGAAGCATCTTTTTCTTTTTCTCCAAGCTCCTGTTACTGGCCACCACTACAGAGAAGGCACAAAGGTAGACTGCTCTTTGGTCTGACCCAGTGTGGCCATTTTGATTTGCAGCCATACCCAATGTCAGCTTCTGGCCCATTTGGCAGCTTTTACACCTCCTACAATACGAGTCACAACAACACGTTTTGAGGCAGAAATGAAGTTGGAATTATGGGCATACGCTCCCATGTTACTGTGCTGCTTCACAGACAGAAATTCAAGTGTCACAAAGGAGACAAAGACATTTTAGCATAAGACTCCAACTTCAGCATTTCTTCGTCGTTTCTACAGCAGTTTTTATCATCTGCATTCACCATGACACACATTCACCATGAAGAGGGACTGACAGCATGGTACAAGTTCCATAGAGTATTTTAGCATCCGTACAGGTCTACACTGTCACAGGAGTTTCAAACTCCAGTGCCAAACTTGGACTGATCACTGGCACAGTGCAAACTGGCAAAGCGTTAAGCTTGAATACCGCTTCAGACCATTCCAGTGAATTGGGGCTGGCCTGTAATTAACTCATCAACGCACACACACACATGTTCTCTGTATGCGGATTTTTAAATTTTTTTTTAATGTTTTGAGGCTGGAGGTTTCTTAAGCTTCTATTTATATGCTGCCATCATCTTCAGGCTCCCTGAACACCTTCCTGGAGCACACCAAGCAACAGACATTGGTAAGATACAGTTTTAGACACTTATCATTTGCTTTCTGGATAAATGGGCTCAGATCTCATGCCTACAAGTTCAGAATACTTACTACAGCAAAAAGTAATCCCTTTAAAGTCACTTCTGCCTCATTCCTCAGTGTTGAGCAGAGAAGAGTCACGTACTGGCAGGGGGTGTCTGTACGACAAGGGGAGCAGCCTGCTGCAGGTAGCAGTTTGCTTGGTTTATGACTGAGATGTCACTAGGGCTGGGATCTCCTCTCAAAGGAGTGAGAAAGAGGTAATCCCAGGATGTGACAGAGAGGGCCCTTTCCCTCATCCAAATCCCTCTTTTACCCAGAAACTCCCCAGCTTCATTAATCCTTCTTATTCCATGTCCCCAGCCCCAGCCCCTCTGACCCTTCCAGATGACCGAGCCTTCCCAACCCCCTGATACTTTCCCTCTTTGTTGCAATATCCTTTCTTTCCCAATAGCTCCTAAACATTCCTGTTCCATCCCAGCTCCTCTTCTACTTCTTTATCCCCTGTCCCCAATGACATCCAAATGCTTCAACAGCAGCAATTTTTAAAAGCATCTCAGCAGCTTGTGCAAGTGGGGAAAGAGAAACGATAGAAAAATTGAGGCTTGCTGAGATACAAACGGCAAGAAGCATCATAACAGATGTCATCTTCACTGCTAGCAATTCTAGGTTACTGCCGCGTTATAGTGTCTGAGCATCCTCCACAGCACCACACAGTCACAAGCAAACTGCTCCAGGCATGGGGAAGGAACACGCTAGATCTCTCTTTGACAATACAGTTAAACCAGATCAAAGACAATACTGCACTCAAATATTACTTTCTCGAATCACCATTATTTTGTATAACACTAGTACTTAGAGACACCCGTTTGAAACTGTATCACTCCAACTAGTGGCAATTAGGGGATGGAAATTTAAAATGCATCTCTGACATTTAGATACACAAACCCTACGCAAAGTGATTGTTCCTAAATCACATAGGAATCGCCAACACCTTCCCCTAAACAGCAAGACATATTCAGTAATTATTAGCTCAACTTCATTGATAGAAACTGGGGCACAGACAGATCGAGTGACTTGCCTAAGACTCCAGCAGGAAGTTCGTAGCAGGGCTACTTAGCAGAGTGTCTTAAAGACAGAGAGATCAGGGCTTAGTTACCAACCCGCATGACACAAACGTTAGGGGGATGTATGCACTGCGACCATCCAGCACAGACAGGTACAGAATAACCAAGCCTTGAGGCTGAGCAGGCATTCGTAACTCTACTCACCATATCATGTCACAGGTCTGACAAAACCGTATGACGTTACGCCGGCAACAAAGGTAAAGAAAGCTCAGGCTCATGCAGGGAACAACCAAGCTGCCTCATCACTTCTGATAAAGTATCCCCTTACTTTCCGTAAGTCAGATTTCCCAGAGCCTGAGCTTAGTACTATATGTGCCTTCATCTGTGCTCAGTAATCCGTTGCCAGTCTTCTGTACACACTACGGAAATGTCATTGCTTACTGCTGGCAATGGCAACTGGGTGTCAGCTGCTAAGCAGATAAAATGAGAAAAAGTAATCTGGAAGCCAGAACTCAGAATGGCAGCCCTCTTGGTTACCTCTGCTTCAACACCTTCCAAGTGCCCTTCAGACCCATCCCTCTAAGCAGCTCTTATAGGATGTTCACAACTGTGCACGTCAAATGATCACTATTAAATACCACACGCAGTTTGACAGCTAAAACTCTTCACATAATTAAACTTTTTTCCTCTTTATGTTAAATGTATTCTGAGTTTAGAGGTTCTCTGGTGATTAACACATCTCCATAATTCACTTGTAATAAAGGACAAACAGCATAACCCAAACTAGAGGGAAAAGTGCTTCTGTAACGAGAGGACTGGTTTAAGATTCTCAGTTCGCTGCAGAACCCATCACATCACGCGCGACTTTGGGCAACCCATTTTTTTTCCATGTAGAACTGGGATCCTGTCTTCCCCTTTGGTGTTCCATAAGGGTTTATTAACTGCATGGAGTCCACGGAAACACTTTATGTTTTAAATATTACCAATATCTGTGACTATTGGCAGGATGCAGGAAATGAGAATTGCCCCTTCTTTATATCACATCTGGCAACACCAGGTTGTGATCTTGCTAGCTTCATCCAGATAATAAAATTCGGGGAGAAAACACTATGGAAAAGGTTAAGAGTGAGGTTATGCAATCATAACTGTGCCACACGGGTGCACACACCCCAGCCCGTGCTATGCAAGGGCACTAGACATCTCCTAAATTCCATCTGCACCATCCAAGCCTGAAAACAGGAATTCAAGAAGACCATAAACACCGTAACAAAGAAAACCACGGAATACCTGTAATAACAGGATCTGATACAGGCTATCCCAAGATAAATTTTCAGCAGTCTGAGGGCCCGTCTAAGGTTATTTCTAATGCCATACTCATGAAGAAATAAAAAAGCTGAACTCCACAGGCTTAAAGTATTCAGATCTCCACTGCTTCTGGTGGATGACTCCAAGAGCAACTCACACCCACAGAGCCCTGGGAGATCTGAGACATATTGGAACATTACAAACAATTATTATTTTTTTTTTTAGAAAGTAAGGAAAGGAAAAAGAAAGCATTACCTATATAGCACAGCCACTAAATAAACAACGAGGTGAAGCAAAACTCCAACTACGACACCGTAAGCAGGCAGGAAGGGTCCAGGGGTTGTCATGTCCGTGGGCCTGGCCCTGGGTAGACCCCGAGGGCTGACCATGACCCCTGAGGGGGAGAAAGGAGCACTCTAGCTCTAAGTCAGACAGCAATATTCTCCAACCTTTGCCAGAAAGGATCGTAGTCTTCATCTTCCCTGGAGTAGTCCCTGGGAGTTCTGTTTTTTAACACCCTGGAGTAGAGAAACTGCGCTGCAAAATTCATTGTAATTCCGGGTGCAAAGCAAAGCTGGGAGACTGCGGGCAGGGGACACACTTGCCTGTGAGAAGCGCCAGCCCTGCAGTGCCTGGGTGGGAAACAGTGGGCGGCGTGCCGTGCCGTAAGCGGCTCCCCAGCGCTGCTGGGGGGGGCAGTGCCTCCGAGAGAGACGGCTGCTGCTATTTAAAGAGATTATTTCAGAGGCCAACCTGTCCTTGTCAATTTGAGTCAGGGCCTGGATTATGCTTAGGTGACGCTGTGTTAGCAGGACACTCGAAGCTTTAGTTTGTTACTTACCGCTTAGCTGTGGGGCATGATCTAGACATGCTGGAGGGCCCGTGGTTTCACGGCGTGCACTCGGGAGGCAGAGGCAGCAGGAAAGGGATGCTGGCTTGGTGGTGGTGGAGTCACCCGCAGGGATCCTCTAAGGCACCACCCAAGGGGCACGGGTCTTTGTGACTGAAGCACAGAGGAGACAGATTACTTTGTTCAGGTCTTCTCTTGGCACAAGTCCTTGTAGCAGAAAAACAGATATCCAGATCATACAGCTAAGAAAGGAAAGATCGTTTAGGGAAAAGACTGTGGCAACAGATATAAAAAAACCAAACAACTACCTAAATCTGTTCTTTATTGCCCTGAGAGCGCTAGCAAAGGCAGTGCCACGTTTCCAGATGCAGAATGGCTGTGCAGTGGGGATGGGAGCAGGGTGTCCTTTTGTGGTTCCTCTCCTCTGGAACACAGCCCTGATGGAGTGCAGGCTCCAGGCTGCTTGGGGACTGCCCAAGTGTCACTTTGAGGTATCAGCAGACCCTCAGTACCCTCTGCTTTCTGCTGATGGCATACAAAATCTTAACATCCAAGACAGATAACAGACACATCATAAAATCTAACCTAAGCTGTGACCTAACCCGCCCCACAGAGTACTGTGAGAAATAGTATCATCTGCTTTATATGGGAAAGTCAGAATAAATGCTCAAATACTTGTCTGGGATCTCTAAGAAACTCTGAGCTATGCTGGTGGAGCCTCCCGTACCCTGGCATGGCAGAGGGGTCCATGCTCCCCTACCCATCAGTACAGATGAAGCTCCGGTTTGACCGTTTTTTCCCATCTCTCCCACCCAAAAGCCCTTTCTCCTGCCCTTCCAGGTGGTGGATGTGC
Organism: Ibycter americanus; assembly: GCA_035590275.1. Classification (NCBI taxonomy): domain Eukaryota; kingdom Metazoa; phylum Chordata; class Aves; order Falconiformes; family Falconidae; genus Ibycter; species Ibycter americanus. The sequence continues at coordinate 43,572,484 of JAVJGI010000065.1, forward strand.
AGGTTGTGGAGGTGGCACATGCTACATGTGGCCACAACCTGGCAGCATGCTGCTGCCAGAAGCAAAGAGACGAAAAAGCAGCCGGCTGCTGCCAGCATTTGCAGGGTGAAGTTCAGGCCAACTTCACCAGTGCCTGGAAGCACAGAGAGAAGGCGGGTGCAGTTACCACTGGGCTCGTAACACATCTGAAGTGCAATGGTGGGCAGCAAAGGGAACTTCAAAGTAGTGAAAATCAGTGTCTAGTTTTCGGGTGCCTGGGAGTCCAGACTGATGCACTGAAGTCTTGACGTGAATTCAGCTCCTCACAAAACAAGGCCCCTGATCTGTGATCGGCACTTGCAGATCATGCAAAAGCAGTAAAAGGATTTTTGGGACCATTCAGCCAAGGAGTTGGAAACAAATTCACTAAGCTGTTTCAGGACAGGTACATGAAGTGTTGAATTGCTGTCCTTCTAAAACACTCCCAGACAAGCAGCACATAGGGAAAAAGGGACGGGACTGAATTCAGTGCTCATATTTTAGTGTGTAAAATCAATGATTAGGACTGGGAAGAAGTGGAATGTCCAAGTCTCAGAATAACAGTTTCACACTCATCAGGTTGTATATGACTGCCTGCCTTCCTCCCTCAGCCCCTGGCAAGAAAGCTATTAAAAGGTAGAATAATGTGGAAAGTAACAGCTGCTTCTTCTTCTACTAAACCTTCTAAACAAGGTTATGCTGCTTTTTCCCCAAACTGAAAAATAAAATAGGACCATTTTGCCATGAAAATGGAAAAACAGTGCTTCATTCTCTTGTAACCAGAGAGAGTTCAGTTTTGACAGCACGGGGAAAAATAGCTATTACCATTGTAAATAAAGACTTCATTGAATTACAGGACTTGAAAGATGGTTTTGAAGGGTTAGCCAAGTTTTCCCCCACACTAAATAAAATTAATAACATTTCCAACCTCAGTGAGAACAGCATGGGTGGGAAGTGACAGTCTATCCAAAGCGGAGAATTCTTTGCAGAATTTGATCAGTTGCAGAAGGGAAGAGGGTGGGGACAGTCTGCAGCTATGCCAAGAAAAACAATAGAAGTTGTTCAGAGAGCAGCAACACAGAAAACCAAAATGATAATTTAGAATTATGCAATGTATTGATGCAAATGTGGTGGTAAACCACTGTAATAATCAGATGGATAAATAAATCTAGACGATTCAAAAAGAATTGCCAATTTAAATTAAAAAAAAAAGAAAAGAAAAAGGAATAGACACCAAAAAGCTTCACATTTCCTTCTAGTTTAACATACTAATTTAACTGACATCTCAGTTTCTGTCTAAATCAATATTTACAGAGCAGACCAGAGTTTCAGCCCCCAGCATTTCTATTTGTCAGATAGAAGCTAACCCATGGTAGTGAAATGTCACGTTCCCATTTGTTATCTTCAGAGAGCTGAGAAAAGACTGGTAAGGTAGATTGAAATCAGTGGAAACAGATCTAGCTTCCTCAAGTCATATTTTGTAGTGGCTGAGAGAAAGGACAGGCATCAATTCAAAGAATGTATTTGCTGATGCAAAAGGCTAGAGGGAAGTCTGGGTGTGCTTTGTGTAAAGTTACTATGTGGGACAGGCTGCATCTGCTTATCAGGTAAGCATTTTGCAGAAAGGATGAGCTATTTCTCAAGACAAAGAGCAAAACTTTACATTAGAAGTCCAAAAATTATCTCCCCAAAAGAGTATTTATATCCATAAGAGCTCTAATTCTAAGATGCCAAATGAGTACATTCCAACAACTGAGCAAAAACAGGGAACTCCAGCACAAATTTTGTGCTTTGCTGTTACAAAAAAATGCACACTCTCTACTATTGAGACTAAATAACTGATTAGAACCAGCAAAACAGTTTGCATTGCTATTTGGGGTATTTAGCTCTGTGATATCCTGCTTAACTCAGTTTCAAGGTATAGGATAACATTTTTCATGCAGAGGCAGTAAATTAGCATTGCAGATGCATGAAAGTATCCAATAATCTATTTGAATCCACCTCACAAAATGATATTAATTAGCAAAGACTGTATCTAGATATCTTTGGGTAACATGAGATACCTTATGTCATCACTGACCCCAGGCTTTTTGTCCTTTTGGCTCTAAAGCACCGGTCACACAGTTATGTTCAGATCAGAGGAAAAGTGCACCGGCTGAAGCCCATACAGTGAATCCCTGAAAATCCGTATTTGTGCAGAGCACAGCACCTGTGATCGGCAGCGTCACCTTCTGCTATTTCAGACAGCATTAGAACATCACAGCAGCATCGTATAATTTCAAAGTACTATTAATAACCATTAACTTTATTTTCACTAACAAAGATCACCAAGCGTTCAAATGGTAAGTGAATGTGAGCTGAAACACGATTAGCAATTTTTTTTCCCCCCACAGACTTACTCTTAAAGAAATTCTGATTTGCTGCAGTCTGTAGATACTACTACATGATGCTTTCAGAGGCTTAAAAAACCTTTGGAGATGTTTGCATGTCACTGCTTAGATCCAACAGCAGTGAAGAACAGGTGACTGTTTCTGCTGAACAAACACTAACGCTCGCCAGGGTGCCACACACCAGCCCCTCTCGGCATCGGCACCTACGTGAACTCCTCTGCTTCTCCACCAGCCTAAGCACAGTCAAGGTCAAGTACGTAACGGTTTGGTGTCTGTTACTCTGACCTAGACTCTCCTCGATCTAAATCCTCTTCCCTCCACTCCTGCCGTGCTTATTTAAAACACCGAACTGCCGGTGGCAGCTCAGCCCGTGCTGGAGGTCAGCTCAGCCCGGCAGTGCCAGCCCAGTCCTCCGCTCTGTCAGGTGCCATTGCGAGAAGAGCAAAACAAAGGAGCCACCCGAGCCGAGGACAGGGTGGGTGGGAAACGGAGCAGCTCCTGGGGGAACCTGGTGGCCGTGCAGCCAGAAATAGATCACCAGGTGAGGCAGCCCCCTGGCTGCCTGGTGACGTTTGCCTGCATTAGCCAGCCTGCTCCCGGCACGCCTTCTCCTGCCCTTCTGCTGGGCTACCCCTGGCCACCTCGCCTCCTCTCTGCCCGGTCCCACCTCTCTTTCCACCAACTCAAGGCTGAGCGATCAAGTCCCTCCCAGTGGTTGTTTCCCAGTCTTAGTATCTAACACCAGCAGAACACTTTCTGCACCCTTGACTGGTGCAATTTCTTCTAAATTCAAACCACCGTCTCTTGTTCTACCAGCTTCTCCTAATTCACTTCCCTAACAATAATTTAAAGAAAAGAGATTACCTTGGAATTATTTATAGCATCCTGACAATTTACATGACTTCTCTATCCTCACTTCTGATGTTTCTTATTCCTTGAACACATGCAATGAGCCCCCTGCTCCCCTTCCACATGTTATCCTCCAGTCTTCTATTTCTTCTTTCCTCAACGTTAATTAGAAGAGACCTTAGACAGCCACCGCTGTGAAACAGAAAATTGTCCATCATTATTGTGTAGATAGGGAACAGCAGTATCCAAGAAGGAAAAAACAGAAAGCACTTACAGAAATAAAAACACAAAATTACCTAGATGGATATCTGAATTAAAAAAAAATATATATTTCTGTTATCCTTACAATGAGTTCCATTGGTGGGTCTGAATTAAAGAGCAGTTGGGACAGATAATTTAAAGCATTTTACTACATCTGGACAGAGTATTGTAACAGATATTTTAACATACTTGGAGCCAACTGGTCTCTTGAAGCAAGGTAGGATGTCTTATAACCTGGCATTAGAAATGGGGTCCACGCTATCCTGATTTCCTGCAATTACTTTGTTTCAGGTGATAATTCTTGCTCTTATTTGTTTCGTCCTTAACACTAACTAGAATATCCATGCAGATGCAGCAAACTAATAGCAGGTGTAACCACCATCACCCTCCCCCTTAAACACATATGGAACTGATCACACTTCAAGGATCTCATTAGAAAAAAATTTCAAAATCAGGGATCCAAAAGCCACATCTGTTTTCTAACAATCTGAATTAATGCCCTTCCTCCAGAGCTTGTGGTGCATGCTAATCTTGTTAGTCTACTAATTTGTTCATACTCTCACAAGGGGTTTCATGCCTTAGATCAGCTTTTAATATAATTTTTTTCATGGGCACTTCCCTTCCCATTCATGATTACACAATTTCCCTATGGCAACTACCACAAATTCTCCTACTAAACAGTGACATTATGAAAGTATTTAAGTTGTCTTTTAACACAGTTTTGTAGCTAGAATTAAAAAGGTGAGAAGCCAGTACCATACAGTAATAGCTAGCTGTCTGTTGGGGAATCTTGTTGGACAGGATCCACCATGTGATTAACTACGCAGACAGCAGGATGAAAAAATTCATACACATTCTTGTTCAGTCTCTGCCTAGAAGCATGTGTCGGAAGCATGCTTGAAGAAAAATTGCAGCTAAAGATGTGAGAGACCTGTAATAACAAAGGAACTACTACCATCCTGCTACAGTATTAGATTTCTCCCAACACAAGTATTTTAAAAGGACCCTTAACCTGGGATTTTTACTGCATTGGCTGTAAAATAATACATGTACTGTAAATTTTCAGATGAATGGCAGAGCAGTGATTAGCTTGGCTTCTCTCTCTGGCAAGTCGTTCTTTACCTTGCATCTCTCCATGGCCTTGTGGTAATTAAGAGGAGAACAGGCTGACTAGTAATCAAAATGGGATTTATTTCCAGCTGTTTCTCTGTTTCATTAGGTATCTCCACAAGTCCCTCATATGGTAAATATTACCTGTATTCAAAGGCTTCATATACATGGCTGATACATTGCTTAATAGAGAAAGATACACAGATGTTAAGTAACACAGACCTCTGCTTCACCACTGTTTGTCATGACTCGTGTTCAGCAAGGTGCTACTCAACAGATGAATAGCTTCTCAGATATTAGCTGCTCCTTCACAGAATGAAAATGTTGGTCCAATTTCAAGTAATTATCTCATTTAATTGGTGTGGTTTGCAATATTGATCTGCTCAAGACACTAGCTGAGTAATTCTAATTTGGGAATAATCAAGTACTTCCCCTGTGAGTATTATTTTCTAGAATATTATCTGTCATGGACTCACAGATCTATTTCACATTTTTATGTGACTCAAATGGGTGGATGTAAAGTTACAATAGCAAAGGGATGCAGCCTTCTGTAACAGAAAAATATAGCATATAGCAGATCACCATGTGTGCAATACGAGACTGGGAGTGGGGAGTCTATTCCCGAGTCACTAATTTAGCTGGGAATATAGTTAATCAAGCTTCATTAGGACAAAGTTTTCCTTTCTCTAAAATGGGTAGGCACACCACATACCATATTTCACAGGGGTTTCTGAGGCACGGTCAGGCTTCATAAAATGCACAAAATCCGTCAAATGAAAGGAACTAACAACCGGTTAAAAATACAAAACAAACATCGTCATTCATTAATATTCCATGTGACCCACCTTTTCCTTCAGTTTTCTGATTCAGTTTCCTTGCAGATGACTGCTCAGGAAGCTGAAGCCACAGATGCAAAACAGCCTGAAGCCATCGGATGCTTACCTAATGCTGGCAAACAGAATCCAGCCTAGTGTGCTGGCACCGAGATGACACAAGAGAGTCAATTCCTGTAGTTGACTCACTGTTGGCTTTAGGCGTAGTACAAAACGTATTGTTTTGAAGAAGGCTGGATCCATGACACATAAGTTTGTTAACTTCTCCAGGGAGCATACAATTAGAGACAGAGCTGATCTTCACAGTACCTCATACCATCAACCATGTGATTTTTAATATTGTTTTTTTTAACAGTGTCAAAGATTATGCCTTTATGACAATAGCAGAACTTCACACTTTTTGACGTCCCTTGCAAATCAAGATAACAAACGCCAGTACAAGTTGATACATAACAGACTGGAGAGGGGATTGCGCTGGCACAGGACCTGAAGGTATTCACGCATCGAAGGCTGCAGCCCACAAGACCTGTAACACCAGCTGAGGCTGCCCCCTGAACAACAGAGACACAGAAGCTCAGTGGATGTGGTGCTAAGAGTCACCACTATCAAAAGCTTTGAATGGCAGCGTCTACTTCATTCTGATGAAACCACCACTGCAAGATGCCTTTCATCTGTTCACCAAACAGATGTACTGGTTGCAGTGCAAGCTTCTGCTTCCCCTAGAAGCAGTCCACAAGCTGAATACCTCCTCTGTGGAAATCAACCTCTCCAGGCAACAAAATTCTGATTCCGCATCTATCCAACCACTGTTTCATCCCAGCAGCCAGAAACTGATTAAACTGAGAGAGTGAAAATAATTGACCTCTTCTAAAAAGATCACAAACCAAGCCTCGTTTTACATAAAGTCTTCACAGCCTCCAAGTAGCAAGAACTTCTGGCCATGAGCAGCTAGCAGATAGATACTAAGCTTGTGACGAGAGCCCGAGGAATCTCTACAGTCCCTAAAAACACAAATCTTCTCCCAGGGGCAGGTAGGCAGGACACATGAACCTTGCACTGATTTCATCATCCACCAGTGTTAAATCCAGGAGAGAGATTATTCTCTTGCATTTTCACCTCTTCAGAATAAAGTGCTTTTCTCTCCCCACAAGGGTGGGTTTTCTACCATATTTTTGTCCCCCAAAGTAATTTCCACTTAATTTTCTCTCTGTCTCAGTTGAAGTCCCAAGGGACTGCAGTACACGCACTCCAAATTTTGCTAAGTGTATGTTCAGCTATATCCTCTGTCAGCCCATGCTGCAGGATTCCATTCCCAAAACCAACATGATCTTCTTCACATGGCACATATGTCCTCTGCTGACACATGCCCTTTGTTTATTCTGTTCCTTCTCCCTATGCACTCAGTGGGATCACTGTGGACTTACTTATTGCTTTTGCCAAGCATTTGACTAGTCCAAGAAAGAGACACAGAAAGCCTGTACAAAAAAACCCTACTCCCAAAATAGACTTAATCCTTATGTTTGCTCTCCCTTTCACCAGACTGCCTGCTGGCAAAAATTCACATCCCTGTTCACTGGTATGCTTTTTTTGGCTGCTGGTATCTTGGGAACATCTCAACAGCTGGGTTTTGTGCAAACCTATATTCATATGATCTCATTATATTCTCATATATGGACATTTCCAAGATAAACGTGCTGAAGAATGCTTTCTCTGATGGTAATCAGATACTGACTGACTTTTCAGAAAACAAATAGGTTTGTATCACACTCTTTCTGCTGCTCTCAAATCCTCTGTCTTTCACTGAAAAATCTACTTTGCAATTTAATGATTTCTGTCAACACACCCTGGACTTTTTGTACTTCATGCTGGTAGTTCAGGTGTCCTCATCTGTAGCTTCATTCTGAGTATTTAGAAATAACAAAAGTCATCCTAGGTAATTAACTAAGATCTCCAAAATTCTCAGGACAGGTAGTCCTACTGAAAACCAGAATCCCGCTTGGCAGAAGCATTCTTTCTGGCTGCATTTCCCTGCAGTGAAAAAAACTTCTCTCTCATTACAGAAGCAACCCCTGGGAGTATGATACCGGAGAAACCCCTCACTATTTTGTTTAGTTCTCCATGGCTATCAGACCAGCACCTCACTATGGTCAAACACAACACAACACGTAAAAATAAGAAGCAAGTGCCTTGGAGAAACTCAACAGTCCAGGAGCCTGAGAGCAATTCAGGAGGAACCTTGAGGAAATGTGCTGTATAAAGGGGGTGAGTGACCTCAGCAGAGGTGGTCTGGAATGGAAATCGCATTATTTTTTATAGTGTGTTGAAGGGAAAACGTATTCACTGAATGTTCATTGCTTTGTAATAGTATGGTATAGAGGACGGCAGAGAGCATGCAGAAAAGCAGCCATGAACAGGCTTCCCTTTGCAATACAGAGAACGCATCGAGTGATTCTGCTTAAGAAAGGACAAAGGTAAAGGGCAAGCGCATTCAGAGAACAGTAGCCAAGTATTCACAAATATTCTTCTGCCCCTCAGTCTCCTCTCTCTAAAGCACAGGCAACACGCAGATAATCTCTTGCTTCAAAAATCATAGCCTACAGCATCCCATATTCAAACACAGAATAAACCAGAGCGGACTCACTGTTACCTGTCACAGTTCCTCTCTAAAGACCTGTTTATAACAAAATTAAAGTTTATGTGATTTTTTGGCAGGAATAATCAGATTTATTCTCAAAATAAGAATTCGTATAGATTGCAGTATTACTACATAGCGATTTGAGCCAAAACACCCAGAAAAAACACTGGCACTCTAATTCTTATAGCCAATTTAATTTTTATTTCACAAAAATGTTAGCTTACTAGCACCAGCCCTGAGGCGTACACACCGAGGTTGCTCTGTGCCCTGTTTTGCTCAGTGCCTCAACAAAGTTACCACTAAACCGCAATCACAGAGTCTTTGTTACTGAGGCTATTTTGCCTTGGAATTGAGCTTACAACTTGATTCGGCAGTCACTAAGGATGATTATACTTTGAACTCTACGAGTGTCTCTACAGGCTCGCTTTCAGATATCCTATTCAAATAATTTGATTTTCTGTCTGCTAGAGAGGTGGTAAAGACTAAGGAAATCTATTCTAGTTTTCAGGTTTTATTTTCAATAGTTAGAACACTGCTTATCCTGGACAACAGCCTTTAGGATTCAGTGGGACACCTTACTGGCCTTTTACCTTTTACTTGCAGTGGTTTGAAAAAAGGTAACTCAATGTCAATGAATATGAGGATCATTACCAGGAAGGAGATAATGTTAAGTCTTTGAACGCCAGTCTAGTGGGATTAAAGATTGACACTTACCCAGTCAGCATCCATGCATCTCCAAAACAAACAACTATTATTTAATTAAAGATCCTGCTAAAAATCAGATATGCTGTCAGAATACCATTAGCGGCATTACTTTTGCACGTGATGTTATCAAGGCTAACCTATTTCAAAAACCTGTCAAACTGAAAACAATCCAGACTCCGAGGACCTCCTATGGTACCATCCAAACATGAAACACCACAGACAGATGCCACCTCTCACAACACTGCTGCGCTTCGTACTACGCAAAAAAAAGACGTTTCTGCAGTCTTCAAAATGAACAAACAATGGAAAAAGCCCTGTAAGCTCACAAGATCTAAAGATACCGTATTTTCCAGTGTTCCTGCTTTCCCCGCCCTAGATGAAATCCTACAGGGAAACATCCAGCAACCCTTCCTCCTCCTTTCTCCCTTCCTTTTCTTGCCCCACGCTGTATTTACAGGATCCAAAGCTCTTCAGCACATTCCAGTTGTAGCCTGTGTAGATAAGTACAAGGGCATAAAACCAAAAACACTTTGGGGAGCTTGGACCACTGCCAGCTTGCCTGGGTAAATGGACTTTGCATGGAGCTGGAAGGGTGTTTTTTAAAAGGAGGGAAGCAGAAGAGAACAGCTCAAGAATCTTGGCTCAGCCTGGGCATATTTCCTCCTAACTCTGGCTAAACCTCAGCACGAACGGCTGGACGGAGGAGTCGATACGAAGCTGGGGAGGAAGGCTGCAGGGCTCTCCACCAGCACTACAGCAGAGGTTGGAGAGGCTGAAACCATGCTTTTCCTTTGGGCGCTGGTGTTTGCTCTAGTCCTGCAGGAGCAAGACCTCTTAGGTAAGTGATTCTGAGCTTGCAAAGCAGAAACTACAGCTTCACTGTAGCATGGTCAAAGCCTTTATATGGAATGGGATGGGGAGGTAAAGAATTGCTTAATCTATGGGTTTTATATGATGGTGACACAGGTATGTGTCAAAAGTCTGTGGGAATATTGGTTTTAACAGGAAAAACTCCATTTTTGTGCTGTTAAGGTCTGTCCTGGAGGCATATTGCTTCGGTAGAGATTTTTCACTTCTCACAGGAGATACTATTACTGTATTTTCAGAAATACAGAACCGCATTCAGGTGCTGCAGCCAGCACCCTGCATTTCCATAATTACTATTCTGGCAGCCATATTAACACATGCACTAACCTACTCAGCAATGAGATCAAAGTTCAAGCTGGATTTAGAAAGATCTTCCCTTATTTAAACCTTTCTTTTTAGATTTGCTCATAACAGCATCACGGTTTTTTTCTTTTCTGCTTTGGATTACTTATTCCTGAGATTTTGAGGCACATAACACCTTCTTCAAATGCCTTGGGAATACTAACACAGAACATCTGATAAGCTTGCATCTGAATTTACTGTCATTAACAACAGATTAGTGCTGGAATAACCTGTAATCATGTTGTAGCTGACAGTGTGACTGAAAGCTATTCAGTTTGGCTAGTTTAAGGGTTTATAGTCCCTGTGTAACCACAAACCTGGCTTCCCAGCCTGTTTGTATGACGTGTTTTCTGCTAGCTGAGGCCCAGCTTTATTTTCCCTCTGCTCTTACTTCTTGACAACACATGTTTGTATTTCATGGCATAGTAAGTTTCCATTACAATCAAAACATTTCTGAAAAACTGTTAGTCCCTTCTGCCCCCAAGACCTAGTCACTCTTCTTTGCCCCGACTCCCTCCCACCCCACTGACTTTATCATGTTTATCAGTTTATCAACTGAAATACCAATACCCCAGCAAGGGTACTCTAACTTGTTTTTTACTCCACAAGTACTCACTATCCTCTTGCCAGTTTTGTGAGCTTCATGAAAAAGAATTGTGAAATTAAAGAAGAAGGAAAAAAAGACTGGAAGAATGCTTTTTTTTATTCCCCCAAAAGCAGTTTTAAGCTGAAATCATTAGCAAACTCAGATAAAATCCAGCTAAATAGAATAGTACTTGAATAATAACTGCCATGGAGACTAGTACCCGGTATCATGCCATGCTACTCACTCAGGGAATCATTTTCACTGTTCTAATGGTGTACTTCCTGTAAGATGGGAAATTTTGTGTCTGTCACAGCCAGGGGAGTACCCTGCCTGGTTGACAGGCTTAAAAAAGTCATCCCCACTTTCCCTTTGCTACCTTCGAGTCAGGAAATCTAACTTCTGATTTCCTTACAGATCCTCCCTCCCAGCCCCCATGGGTTCCTCTTAAGAATGGTTTGGGGGTTGGCCAATGTAGAATTTATGTGTTAATTCAGCCATTATTATGAACAATCTCCTATTCATGGAGTTCAGCCTTTGAACAGCGCAGGAGAAGAGGCTGGCACGGGAGCCCTTCTGGACCCAATGACGTGCTCCTGCCTCATGGCCACAGCTCTTCGTTCTTTGCTGCCGTTGCTGGGTTAGGTTGTGGGGTGCTGCTCAAGTGTAGCTTACAATGTAGCTTGGGGCACTGGCGCATTCAATACATGTCTCATTTAAATGTGTTTCCATCCTTACAAAAACCTCCGGGCAAATTGTTCCAAGGGGTGTACCACCCCAACAGCACAGCCTTTGCTTTATGTTTATGCATGGCAGAGAGATGACTTGGAGTCCTCAGGTAAACGAGTACCTGGCAAGCAGGCTGGCCCCACTGATATGCTCCATTTAGCTGAGCAAACCAAATACGGAGCACACTACTAGGGAGAGAGCAACAGGAGAGCTCCGTGGAAGCACTGCTGCTCAATACTCCACACTGTGGCGTGATTTGTTTTTAAACAGCTGAAGTTTCCTTCATTGTTTAACTACAAGTTAAACTAAACCAAGTGTAAGAATGTTTTAATTCATTCAGCTAACATATTATGACTTCTCAGAATATTTTGGATCCTCTGACATCCACATGCTACACCAAAGCTGAGAAGATCTATAAGCTAGACCATTGCCCAGAAACTGGAGAGAAAAAAAAAAATCCCTTCAAAACAGCCTACTTTTGCCCAAAACTGACCACTGGCATTCTCACAAAACAGTGTTTTGCCTCCAGGAGATTAAATTATTGCACTGTAGAATTAAATCCACAATAAAAATTTATGAGAGATGTCCTATCTTAAACTGGACTTGGACTCATATTGGACTCTTATTTCTCTACTAGTAAACTAGTAGTGGTTTAAATTATACCCCGTGTTACAGAGATTTTCTGTCCTTATAGACACCTACCGGCATTACTGTCTCCAGTGCAAGGATTACAGTCTTTGCAAACACTCCCCTCTAAGCTCCAACAAAGAAGGAGAAAGGAAGTTTGTCACAAAGTGTACCCAGATGTAGGTGTGTTTCTTAAGGCCATGAGGCACCTGAAGGTAGGGGTTCTGTACAGAAGTGAGCCTTTTTACAGATTGTTATTAACTTCCGTGGCCTTTGTAACCTCCATGTGTAAAGCAAAGGTTAATACGAAACTCAAAAAAGTCCGGGGTTTAGAAATACAGGACTCCTCTGTTCATCTGCAGGATGCAGCTGTATTTATAAATGCAGCTGATCTGCTCTGGTTGAAGCAGTTGTGAGTCTCGGCTGTTGCAGAACACATGAACTGTCTGTCAGAGGAAAATGTATCTTCAAGCAAGTTCTTAGACTCGTTTAAGTATTGGAAAAAAACCTGTAAGGATATTATTTCATTGCACTATCACACTTCTTTCCACTACCATAACTTACTCATATGCAAACTACACAACCACAGAGCTGACTAATAAGTCACAGACTCACCTCACCCACTCCCCATGACCCTGTATAGCTCTTATTACTAAACACAGACCAAAAGCCACGTCCTCGTAAAATTGAAAAACTCTTTATCCCCTGATACTAGTGGTCATCCTCAAACTGATGGTGGAATCAAATACTTGTGTTATCTCACCTCCTCCATTCCCAAACCAGCCTTAAGTGTGCTCACTCTATGCAACTTACACTCTTGACGTATGCTACAACACAGCTCCTCTTCTTCCTGAAACAGCTCGTCCCTTTCTCTACACACAAGTATGTCCCACACAGCTACTAGCTATGACCCTCCTAACACTTTGACTTAGTTTCCAAAACAAATATATATTCACACAGAAATACATACTAAAGTGAAACTTTTGTTTGCAGCCCAAAGCGTCAGGGTATCCCACCGTAAGCTACACCATTAATTAAAGTGAACTACCTGCAAATTACGCAGTTCATGTCTCTCATCAATCCAATTCCCTGTAGTCATTTTTCATTACAGCAGCAAGCACAAGAGAATATTCCCTGGCTGCTTGATCAGAAGACCAGCACGCTGGAAATATATTCCAAGCTAACAGCTCCCTCACAGGAACATTTCATTGTTATCCTCCTTCCTTTGAATGAAAATATACAAAACTTAAGTGCTTCTTACAGTCACAAATATGGTAACACAGCAGCAGCAGCAAATGGTTTTTTCAAGTAGTAATTTTGCTTCTCGTAGATAGCCATGGCAGGGGCCACAGATTCTGCTGTGCCTGGAAAAAAAAATAATAAAAAATGCCGTATGGCAGCACGAACGACCCCTGGCCTTGTACACTCCCTCTCGATCTCCACTGCTGGGTAAGCTTGAGCTGAAGCTCCCTTGTGAAGTGAGAATGGCAGGGATCACGATAGCAAAAACTTCCTCCAAACAAAGTAGTTTTACACAGAAATACGTGGCAGCCATCTCCTAGTCAGGAGAATTTCTATGAAGTCCCATTCCTGATTCTGCATATTTCACAAGCCCAAGTGAGGCATGGTAGGACCAGAACACATCACAACATGACATCTCACATGTCGGTTGATGGGACAGGCAAGTTAGAGGAGTGAGAACAGGTAGGCTGATACCCTGACCCACCTTCACTAATGCAATACATCGCACAACAAACGAGATTTCCTATTTGGTCCTTCTCTCTCAGGGAAAAAAAAAGAAAAGACTTAAAATAAGTTCAATCTTAACTGATTTAGGATCTGAAATAATATTCATAGAGCATACTCCACATCTTGATAAACAAGAGTATGAATCAGGTCTGCAAGTTTGAAATTTGACTTTCTGATATTTAGCTTCTACAGTGAATATTAAAAATAATTAATTTCATGGAAGAAACTTATTTCAGATGCTTCCATTATTATCAGAGGCTCATGAATCTTGGATACTGAGGAATCCCTTAGATTTTGTTCCGTGTTTGAAATCTTTCCAAGACTGGGCATTCTGGTAGCAGTTGAAGATACAGTGAATGTATAGACTACAGATTAATCCCTCATCAGGCATTAAAAACTTTCAATGTACCTTCCTGAAATGATTTAAAAAAAACCCCAAACCATACCAATCCTCCCCTGCCCCCCAAAATTCCAGAAGAGCTTTCCACTGTCAATTCTCTGTCTAATATACAATGCCTACTTTCCATCTCCCACTTTGGATATTCCAGATTTGCCCTGTATGGAATTTGCAATGTCATTCTGACATAAAAGCTATAGCCCAATAAAGGTGTGTGTACATATATGTATTTTGTGTGTGTGTGTGTATAGATATATATATCTGCACACATATATAAGCAAATTCCAGCACTTGCCTCCTGTGTAAAGCATAGTAATCTATGACAGTATATAGGAAGCTAAGAAATTTTAGATATTTATTATAATGCCTGCAGTCATTACTGCAATCACTAAGGGTAAGAATTCCCTTATCTTTAAGCAATTAGAAACGCCAAACTCTAGAAAGAGATTCAGAGGTGCCTAAATCACAGCTAAACATTAGACGGTGTTTTATAGATAACAGCTCTATGTCCAGTTAAAGCTCTGCTCCTCAGCTTGTAAGAATTTGAAGACAATCTGCACATTAAAAAGCATTTCCAGTACAACACTTTCTATCCAAATCCAGTTACTTTTGGTGTCCTAACAATAAAATTTGATACAGATTACATTATATATAATACAGCTTAAAAGGAATTTGGCCACACTGGTGATAATAAAACCCATAGTGGTACAGAAAGTTAATCCTGTACTTCCATATTTAAGGATGCCAATATAATTAAGCATTGACATAACTGGAAACTATGTGTGATACCTTTAAGAACAGCCCCCCAGATTAAATATGACTAACAGCCTTGACTTAGGTCTGAAAGCACTAATAATGATAATATTAGTATCAGTTCAGGTTCAAAGCAATTAAACCTTTCCTGTATTCAGCTGCAAGTTAACTTCGCCAACCATCTTTGTAAGCTGTGTAATTTCTTGAGCTAACACTTCAAAATTAAATACACATGTTCAAGTGGAGTCCAACACTTATATTTAGACAAGGAATAATTTAAGCAAGGATCAGCAAATCCCTTCAGAGGTCTGTTGCATTCTTCCCAAACTGGTTATTGGATTCATTATTTGAACCTGATACTCAAGTTCACGACCTTTTTCCTACTGGAACGTAAATCCATTACTAACCCCTTCATTTTCTCATTAGAAGCTATCTGGCCACTTTATGCAATACGCTCCAGGAATAAAACCATACTGCTAAACCTAAGACAGTGCAAACAAGAACACACAGCATAGTATGTTTTCCTGAAGGGTTATACATGTTCTCCTTTATCCTCCCTGGTCTATCCATGATGTCACACTTCCTTATTTGCCATCTGGTTCCTGTTTCAATCTTACTTGTCTTTCATTTGACTTGTGGCCTGTTTTGTTCTACCCCTCCCTACTGAACACAACACGAACTCTTGGTTAACTTGCAAAACCACACTGATCATAGGATGATGCAAAAGGAATTTTATAGACTTTAAGACCAATAGAGAAGATTATGGTCACTCAGCTTGATCTTCTCCAATAACACACACCAAGGAACCCAACCCATTAATTTCTATACCAAGCCTGTAACTTCAGTTTGACCAGCAAGGCACCTTTAGGAAGGACACTTACAAAGACCTACCAGATCTGTGTGATGGCATACTTCAGTTCTGTCAGTCTTAATAACAGCAGCGAATGACAGTGAAAAGACAGTTGCTCAGGTTTATTCTGCTGCTTAACAATAGCAACTATTTGGATGATCAAAATGAACCATTTACCAGCATCTGGATAGACAGGATCCCGATGGTCCTAGAAGGGGACTTCTTCAGGGAGTGTGTAGAAGCAACATCTTGGGGGGCTGGGGGAACATATCAAATGTACAGGAGGCAGAGGAGCTTAAGTGAGCGGTATTCTAAAATGAAGGCCTTTGCTCTTAACCTGTTTGCTAAGGTTGTTTTAATTCTGACTTCATTGCTCTTCCCATCCCCTGCGACAAGATCAAGTTTTGTACAGTCAGGCTGACCATGATACATAGAACTTTACTCTTCATCATGCTACTTCTTTCAAACGTTAAGCATATTCGTCTATTAAACATACCTTTATTAGCAACCAACTCAGATTCTCCATATTCCTGCTCCATCTGCTGGTCTCTCACTCTCACAGCACAGGGCAGTCAGCACTACCCAGCTTTACGGGCACCAACAACGTAGCACAGAGGACTTAATCAGAGGAAAAAAGGCACGGATCATTCCATCTTGAACAAAACAGTTCTGATTCTTGATGGACAATAACCACCTATATCTCAAACAGAATGGACTTCAAAAATTGAACTAAGCATCTCGCAGGAAGCATCAGGTGGGAATTTGCAGATGGGAGATTAACTGAAAGGTAATGTTTTCTCTGCCATGTTGAAATGTTACAATAAATATCTGCCTCAAGTAATCCATTAAGTTTCACATGGGATATTTAAGACATTGAAATATGCCTCCTCATGACAGCTCAAGCAAGACTGAAGTTGCAAGTACCCACTCATTTCAAATATGTAATTTATACAGCATACAAAGAGTTTACTTGTAAGAGCTGTTAGCTTTAAAATTTACTATCAAAGTTTCCTGCATTTATGCATGTGCTTTGACACACAGGCAAGTAAAACTTCTAATTTACATTTTTAAAATGTTTCTTCAGCAAGAAGAGAGCACGTACATGGAAGTATCCTAAAAGGCCATTAGCCTTTTGCTTACATGGCTTGCAGCCTTCCATTCTTCACTCCCTTTACAAGGTGACTGCTATTATTACATGAGGTTGCGATGCTGCTGGAGAAGGTCGGTGCCAAAGGCAGACCATGTCATTTTCTTTCACCAACTGCAACACAGAGAAGGCAGCACTCATAAGCAACATGTGATTCTCTCTGAGCACACGGAAGTTATTGCTTCAGCCGAATTGCCTGACCATAGTGACCCAGATACGTGCCATATTTACAAGGGACCGGATGTGACTTGTGAACAGCCCATCCCACAGATAAAGGCTGTGGGTTAAGAGCTAGAACCAGACAACAAAATTACAGTAAGGTTTTTTTAGTAGCCAAAGCATTAAGCCAAGGCTCAGAAAACAGAAGCAAACTACGCTGACCAAAGCACTGGCTGATCAGGCAGCAGCAGCAACCACCCACCTGAAGTACCCTGTTCTGGCATGGTGGCGAAGGGGCAAGCACAAGCCTGCTTCAGTGTCAAAGTTGCTAACCAGACACAGACATGCAAGGTCCTGGCTGAGAGGGTTTCTGCTGGGTCAGCCCTCAGACAGCTCCATACTGTGAGGTCTGGAAACTAGACACACTTCGGTTTCTACTAACTCTTACCACTCACTAACGACAACTACCAAGTGCTTCCAAGACACTTAGGCTTAGACTGTTAGTCGAATTTTTTAGGTGCTACACTAGTCCTGTGGTTCTGAATAACATCTTACAACCTTATCGAATTAGGACAAGACACATCCTCCTCGTTCAGTAAACCTGTTACAGTTTATAACGCAGCGATGTGCTCCGAGTTCTATTTCTACTTCAAAAAATCACTTTGTGGATTTAAGGTCCTGTATCAGGAGAAAGGTGAAAGGAGCCCCTGCACAGTGCCAACAGGAATGCCCACCATGCCATTAGGCAGTTTGGAAAGGCCAGAGAGCCTCCGGGTCAGAGTCCCATTCAGACAGGACAGCCAGCTACTTCTGCTTCTCCTGCACCCGAGCTCTAGGCTTTCCTTAATGGATCAGCATGATATAAGATGCATGATCAGAGAAGGAGAAATTGCCAACAGTAACTTGAGCTCACCAACATTAACCCTCTCGCGCTTCCATTTCTAGGGAATTGACAGAACTAAACAAGCCTGGCATGTAACTTGTGGCTGGCCAAAAGCTCCTTTAAGAACCGCATACAACCGGTGCTGGCCTTCACCCAAACTTTCCATCCAACCTTGTGACCCAGCCATCTACAGCTAGGGCAATATGGTGAAAAAAATTCCTGGGGGAATCTTAAATTCTTCCATTTGCTCTTAGTCCTCCTAATGATTTCTGCTGCCTCTTTTCACAGTTCATTTGTACTTAGATCTGGGAATGTTCCCAGCATTTAACAACTGATCCACAGTTACTTCATCACCATGCCTTCTGCTTGCCCGTGGTTCTCTCTCCAACATGATGGGGGGCAGTTCAGCATACAGCTGAATTGGGGCACCGGGCTTGATGCTGAGAGTTGAGCTGGGAATATTGGAAAGCTGGAAATTTTATTAATCTTCGACAGTAAAATGGTAGATTACCTTGCTATTATTCTATTATTAGGAAAGCCAAGGTTTGTAGACAAAAGACTGGTTGCTGCTTTGTAACCCCTATTTCTAACAGAGAATTTCAGTATCTCAATATTGTTCCAGCCATGACAGAAAAAAACACGTAAATACACAAAAATTTTGAGAAGCAGCAGGGTTCACTTGACCGCTAAGTTACAAGGTAACAACGCTCCCAAACCACCACCAGCAGCAGCAACGGGGAAAAACAGGGCAACTGCAAAGCAGCCAGTGTTTAAGTACCTGCCATATTTCATCAGTCTTCTGTAAACAGGTAAATTCTTTGGGATTCTGTCCTAACAGCACCACCTCCTGGTGAACGCACCAAAAAAATCCAAATCAAAATCTCATTACAAATTAACAATCAACAATTCTCTCTTAAGCTCTTCCAAACCAGTTTCTAAATAACACCTGGTACACCAGATGACGTGACCAGATGCTCTCCTCCCTGCCCTCTGCCCTCCAATTTCAAGGATACCATTCCAACTCAGAGTACATCTCTCATCCCACCAAACTGCAGCGGCTACAACCCTTACTGACATGTGTTTGCCATCATCTGGTACCTACACTCCAGAAATCTTGGCACGAACTTGCGACGAAGCACTGCAGCAGTTCCAAACCGCTGCTCTTGCACAACAGTACTGAAGGTGGAACTAGTTGCTTAGGTTTCTTACTGTTCATTATAACACAAGCTCACAGTTTCCTCTTTGTTACAACCAAACGACAACAGAATGACTTACTGCTGCCTTCTCATTATCATGGTTTCTTCAGGCCTCAAACAAGAACAAGACCTAACTTTACAAGGAGCAAGATATGTTATCATTTTAGTGGGGTTTAAAATACTCCGTTACCATTCGATGCACACATACCAAAATCTAAATGTTACTGAATGCTGCACAAAAGTTATGAAAATGAAATTTGTTCCATTGAAGCACAGACACCAGCATGCACTGACCATTCATGGAGTACATCCAGCAGAATGAAACGTTCAGAGAGCAAGAAAGCTCATGAGTACCAAGAGGTAACTACAGATAACTGACAGAGATGAGTGACTTTGTACATAGCAGCATATACGAGTGACTCGGTCAGCAAATGGCATCAGCTGTACACACTTCTATTGTTTCCCTTCCCATTTCAATATCAGACTGTTACGGACAAGTTGCTGGCACAGTGGAATCACCAGCTGTAGTATCCATTCAGGGCGTAAGTGGACAAACCTAGCTGCTCTTCAAAGCTTTACTGTACCAGCTGCTTCTGAAGATAGTCTAAGAGGAACTGATGTGTAAGGTAGGTCTTCCTAATGTTTAGGTTTTACACTTGTAAAGACAGAGCTACAGTCTATAACCTTACCCTACACAGGTAGGAAAAAAGATTGTGTAAACAAAACAAAACAAAAAAAACCTGGCCAGAGAAAACACCTTCTTCCAACCATGACAACATGCACATGCAAGGAGACATTCATAGCACTGGGGTACAGCTGTAGCTATTGGGGTTCAGTTTCTACCTGGGGGTCCTACATTTGATTTCATAAACAGTGATGTCTAGTAGGCAAAATGCCACTTCAGAAGTCAGAAAGGTAAGGACTGCTATTAAAAAGCTCCTGTCAACTAACTATGGCTGTTTTTTCCAGCTGCTGCAGACCCTGTCAGTGTGTTACCTGGAAGTTTGGGAAGAGGAACCTGGTGTAACGAACATGATACGATCCACAAACGTTTAGATATTATTGAAGAGGTAAGAGCTACTGCACTGGCTCCTGGACCTTACCAGACCTCTGCCCCAGCCTTCTGACCAAAGAAAGGAAAGAAGAACGATGTTTATAGACGCTGTCTCTTCTTGATTTTGTTCTATTCAAAGTTTGGCTATTTTTTTCAGATGTCATGGTTTAACTATCCATAAAACCATTATTACAAAAAACATATAATCTTCATGAATTCCAAATAACTGATTAACCAATTACTATCACTTATCAGCCTTTTCTAATGTTTAGAACTGTGCCTTTAATATAACAATCTCAGAACTGATACCGGTAAAGTTTCACATCTGCTCATGTGAATTCTGCAGGTGAGTCTAAGACTGACAGAGGAGTTTCTGCTCACTCCTGCAGACACTCAAGAGCTAAATGAACCATATGACTGAGATTCTACGAAAGCTGCAAAGTTTCAATTTTTAAATTTTTTTCTCTGGTGTCTTAAGCACTCACAAGATACATATCCAGTGTTAACTATTCCCAGCTGGGTAGCTGCCAAACTACACGCTGTTGGTTCTCAAATGGCAACATTACCTCTCTCCTGCTCTAGTCCCAGCCCCCTTCTTTCCACCCATCAGCTCCTCTCATCTTCCGTGCAGATTCTTTTCTTCAGTATGATGGTGGGTCAGAAATGAGAGGGTTAAAACCAAGTTAATGTGAAGTATGTCCAAGAAGTCAAATTACAGGTGACTCTTTATAAAAAGAGGTGCTGTATTTTAACTCTTGTGAAACGACGTTTTAATACTTCAGGCCACTAGAGGCCAGCATAACACAAGAAATACTGAAACCTGCAATGCGCAATATCAATTATATTAGCTGTTAGCATTATGGGACATTAGATTTGCACTTCCGCTAACACCTTTGGTACAATTCCTTCCACGCAACCCTTTGACTACCACCTTTCTCCATTTGTCTCCCCTGTTTTCATTAGAAGGTAATAAAAACAGTGGAGCATCTAGAATCAGAAGTCAAATCGCTCCTCAACATCATCAGTGAGACGACATCGAATATCCCCATTGCTCCAGGAACCCCACTTATAGACATTTTTGATGGTAAGTATCTAGTGGGACATAGCCTAAGCTGAAAGCAGTGTTGCATACATTATTACCAGATGTGTCACCTTTTCTCCCCCTAAGATGTGAAGTAATTCCTTCATTCAATTCAGTACAGCTAAGGTCTCAGCTGAAATACCGGGTCCAGTTTCGAACACCAGATTTCAACAACCACTAAAGAGAGAGGGAGAAAGAAAAGGGGAAAACCCCAAACATCAAATACAGAAACACTCAGCCAAGGAGCTAGATACATGAGCTACACAGAAAGGTGGTTAAATTGGCGGTGTTTAGTCTAAAGAATACTGAAGTAGCCCACCAGAACGAGTAAGGCTGCCACAAAGATGAAAGCTGTGTTTTCTTCCCCAGTTCAGAAGTGAATAAAAGAAGAAATGATGCAGCAAGAAAAACTCAAGCAAAACACAATGTAAAGTTTTCTTACAAGGACAGTGAACCGCTGAAATGATACAACTGTCATTTCCCCAGCACTCAAAATACTAAACAAGCATCACAACTTAGAACAGCAGGATGGACTGCGTAACCTCAAGATCTCTTTCAGTTTTAAGATCCTGTGATTCTTTAGTTTCATGTGTCACACATGAAACAAAGTAGGGCAACAAACTACAAGAAAAGTTAGTGGAAGTATTACCATTTTGATATGTTAAATCAAATTTTGACATGCAATCCCCTCACAAAAAACATGTTCCTGGATAAACGTTTTTGGAATAAATTAAACCACAACAGAAATCATTTGGATGATGCCACCTACTCTACACAGCCTCTTACAATGCTCTGTCCTCTTCATTCTCTGCCCAAATATCAATAGTGCATTTAACAAGGTGAGAGATATTCCTGGTGGAAAATAAACCTCTTGTGGAAAGGTACTGGCACCCGCAGACATGTTTGTTGTTTGTTCATTAAAGGTAGCTGTACATGGGTACATACTATAGTGCACTTACGTGACAGAAGGTGGGCTCAAAGTAGACAGCAGTATAGTTTATGTTGGTTTCTAGTTCTTGCAGGTGGCTGTATGGATCTGGTCACCATGACTGACACATTCTCACCAACTCTGTTATTCATTAAAATTTCCAGTTTTCTATGAGGGGTAATTAATAGCTAACAATTGAGTTACTTCCCTGCAATGATAATTTGTTTAAAAAATGAAAAGTATTCCAGTGAAGCATTACAATGAATTTAAAATGAAAGTCCTAAGTCAACCTCGGCATATTTGCAGCACATCTATAGTAAGTACTACTCTGAGCTTGCAACAACTGCCAAATGGCTCAAGAATTGCAGACAGGACCTTCCTTCTGTGATTCGGTGAACCAAAGTGACAACTCCACACTTTAAAGTAGCAGGGTTCATATTTTAAACCATGTTTATTCACAAAGATTGATTCTGATCTTATAACCAAAAATAATTACCTCAACTCTTCTCTATACAGATACCAGCTGAGCACTGTGAAGACAGAAGACAGCTGAATGTAACAGTATAGTTGTCGTGAACAGTTGCACTTTTGTTCATTTAATAAGCTTGTGTTTCCAGAATTTGAGCAGGGATGAACAATCTTCAGCTGTAGTTTGCCTTATGTGTTCCTGTGCTTTATAATAAACAGGTACTTGCTTTTAGACACTATTTCAAAGCTTTATATTTTAAATCTTTTAGCAGCCCTACTTTATTAAAACTGCATTTCAAATACAGGATTCTCAGTAACAAAACAAGATCAGGTGGGGTCCAGGACTAAAGCACAGCTAACAAACTTCCCTGAATTCAAAAGCTTACTCCTTCCCTGGCAAAGTAGTGAACTCTTGCTACCGCTGTAAATCAATGAAGATACACATTCAGCTGCAATTTCCTCTCAACACACACTTAGACTGACAAAAAAGAATGTACGGAGTGGTCTGGCTTTGGACGTAGTCACATTGCTGCCACTGGTTGCAACAGGAGTCCTACCTGCATGCCCTAGTCAGAAATTTGTCATTTGGCCACACAGCCACCTTATTCTGTAACCTTTACACTCTTTGCCATTCCTGTAGTGACAATGCAACCTAGAATTAATTCCAATATCCACCCCTACGACACTCCCATCTTCTTCCACGACAAACAGCAACACAGCTTCTGGGAAAAGGACCTGCCTGACCTTTACAGAATGGAGACAGAGTGTGTGTATGTGTGTGAAATAAGAGGAGGAGTCTGCACATTCTTGGTTAACAAGCAGTCTATTTTCACTGACCTAGCTCCAAACCTTTTCCCCCTTGCACTTCTTTTTTCTTTACATGTTTCTATTTTGAGAATGACAAGCGAAAGAAACATCAGCCATGCTAGCTGAGAATAAAAATCCGGACTTCCAAGAGTCAGAGAACTTACAACATGCAAAATGAAAATACTGAGCAATAACTACAGATTACATATATCATGTACAGAAATTGCTCATCAGCAGCACACAAGTCCCAAACTCTTGTCAACACAACGATTTCTGAATAATTCTGTGGGTTCAGAGAACTTCTATGAAAACGCTGAGTTACATAAACTGAGTCATCACTCGCATGTAAATCAACATGAACACCAACAAGCACATAGTCTGCAAAAAGTTAGAAGATAAGACAGCTTTAATTCATATCTCTTCTTACATACATATTTTTAAGGCACAATCAAGAAACCTTAAAACATAAACCATAGAATCTTTACTACTGTCAATGTTATTACTGCCTTGTGACAATTGCCATAGTGAGAATGAAATGTGAAACACAACTTCCTTAAAATCAATCAAGGAAAAACAGAACTTCACAACACTTCTTTAAAACAGTCCTAACCAGACACAAAAACTCAAGGCTGTTCTCTCCACACATCGGGGAGTTGGTTAGCATGAAATCAACTCTGCATACAATATATATAAAACTTGCATTAAAATGGCACATAACATTTATAGAAAATAAAACCTTCAATCATACAACTCTGATTTTTGTTCCATAAACCAAACATATTATTTCAGTATAATATAAGCAGAAAAGAAATAATGACCTGTCATTCATGGATTGCTGAAAGTACTATACAGAATCCTGAGCAGATGGCACAGAAGCTTGATATTCATATTCTTTTGGCATTTATTGCCTACTATTTTTGAACTGAAGAAAAGATATATGCACTACCCTTTAAAATGTATTTGCTTTAGGAGAAACAGGTCATTTGATATTTACTTCTGGAGGAAAAAAAAAAAAAGGTGCTTTAAAGCAAAAACATGGAAATAGCAGCTTTTTTAAGAAAAGCTCAATGCTCCATTTAGTCATTTCCACCACACAACTTGAGTAGGATTTTCCGGTAGTCTCCTGAAGTATCATCCTGGAAAGCAACCCAGAAAAAGAAAAGTTAAAGACTTGTGTTTTGAAATAGAAGAAATGTAACCATCCTAAACATGACATGCACAACCAAAAGAGATGCATCCAGGGCTGAAAGAAAGCAGGTGTTAACCTCTTAAGAAAAAAAAAGCTAATTAGAAATCAGTCTAATACACATATACAAGTACACAGTAAAATCTGTTCCTTCCGTAACTGGAACCAAAAGCGTCCATAGAAAATGTATTTCTTTAGCAAACTGAATTTGGCGTAAAGGTTCAAATACCTACCTGAGGACAGTTCAATAAAAAAATCTGACTGAAAAGCGGTCTTCCAGCAAAAGGTATGAAACTATGGGAAACTGGGAAAAATAATACAGAAGCGTTTTTCCTTGCCGTCAATGTGGATATTTTTCCAGGGACAGCAAGTGAAAGTTTACTCTTTATTATGTTAAACATTAAAAACAATGCCCCGATATCAAAAAGTTTTTTTCCACAATTAGAGAACATCTTTCATGTTGTGGGCAATGAAAGTCAGTATGGATGCACACACAAACATGCAGTTAATGACGAAAGGCCCTGCCAGCTGAATTCTGCCTGGTGCTCTTAGGAGTAAGAAGTGTTCCCTGGAAGCTGCTCATTAACTAGTTTTGGTTGATGAGGCCTGACAATCCTTTTCACAGAACAGTTTCAGCTAGTGCATTTATCTCATACTTCATCTTCAGGTATGACTGAAAACCATCTTGTCCAGATCAAAATTATTACAATACTGACAAAGAGACACTTCAAAGATCAGAACAAATCCTGTGCATGTGTAGAGCACTACCTACAAAATATAAACCATTTCTGTTATATATGCACTAATAAAAAAAAAAGAAAGAAATTAAGAACTTTCTTTGCAAAAATATTTTCAGCTTTACTTTTATAGAAATACGAAGTAGAGCTTACGTACACGTAACTGTGGACATGCATGCCCCATATTTACTGAAACGAAATTTTAAGTTCATCCCATTAAATGGGCCTGTTTCTGAATGGTAGAATTATTTTAATGCCAGATCAAAAGAGAAGGAGAAAGAAAAAAAAAGGGGGGGGGGGGGGGGGGGG
>JAVJGI010000065.1:43598236-43621960 GCA_035590275.1 Ibycter americanus
CCCCCCCCCCCCCCCCCCCCCCCCCCCCCCCCCCCCCCCCCCCCCCCCCCCCCCCCCCCCCCCCCCCCCCCAGGGAGGGGTGTCCAGCTTTTCCGCCAATGTCTCACTGTTTTATGACTCAGCCATTGGTGGTTACGCGGCACGTAACTACTGTAGCAGGAGCACATCTTCACTCCAGATTTACAACTTGGGAAAAGCTTCTGCTAGGTGATCCTCTGTGGCGCATGGGCAGAAAGACCATATTGTTGCTGGCAGAAGACTCACATCAAGACTTTTTGGCTTCACTATCTTTGCAAGGATTCCTTCCAACCACCACCAAGTTGCAGGTCCTCAGTGTCAAGAGCAGAAGGAATAAAAAGGGGCTTAACAGATTTGGCACCTTCATTACAAGGTAAATCAAAGTGGCACCACTCACTCTCCTCCAGCTCTTACTGCCTTCCCCATTGGCAAGGCATCCTCTTGACTGTTGCTACAGCTGTTAATAGCAGTAGTAGGGTGGATAAACTGCTAAAGAATCCAAAGTCGATTTTCAAAATCTTGTAATTTCAAAAGAAAGTGGCGGCAAACTCTTAAAAGCATATTAGGAGCTTTACAATCTTTCAACACAGACACAAGGTAGAGCACCATTCATTACTCAGTTGGGGGACTAAGTGGTTTTGACAAGATCACATACAGAGCTTTGGAGAGAGACCAGACTTAAAACCAGGTCTCTGAAAACCCTCTGGACCGATACCCCTTTCCTTCCTTGTCTGCTGGCTTCCTTCCCATCTCTAGCTCATCTAGGCTCCACGCAAAAGCAAGGGCTGTCTGTTCTCCGGCACTTCAGCCCCCACCCTCCTGACAAACACCGCCAACCAAACACAGCCAGCTACGCTCTGTGCAGTTAATAGCTACTCAGCGTAAGGATCCATGATCTACTAGCAGAAAGGATGTCACAGCAGGGAAGATAAAATCTCCAAGTCTTACATGGATATCTGTGTAGAGGGATCTGCCATACATCCGCTTGTATTCTGCACGTATGTCCAGCAGGTCAACCTCACTGCGTGTTACCATGATTCGAATTAGAGTTCTGTCTTTTGTTCCTGCTCCCTGGAACAAAAAAAACAACAATATAATGTATTAATCATGTGTGGAAATGTTGGATGATACAGCACTAGTAAAAACATAATAAAATGAATCATCACCCCATAAACAACCGTTTACTAGCATAACCCCATTGATTTCAGTAAGCTTGAACAGAATTCAGCCTATCATGCTTTAATAAATTATAGTTACTAGTAGGACACTAAGAGTCTTCTCTGCGCAAGAACAGTTAGGAAAAAAAAGTGGGGGGTACTGCCAGAGGCACAGGGTGTCAGGAAAGTTGGGTGAGTTTAATGCCCTATTTATTTCTTTCAGCTAGACCTCTCTACTTAAAAGATATCAATTTCAATGAGCGTTAAGCGTATTTGTATTTTACCAAGTGAAGACTTACTTTGTTTAAGGTATGGTTGTATGCATCTCTTTGTTAAGTGGATCAAATTAGCTAGATTTTCCCAGCCTTTCATAAAAATGACTGCACCTTGTTAGTCATCTGCCCACTGAAAAATGTCATACCTTCAGTTGAACGTATGAGCTGTACAGGCACATAAAAAAAACCAAAACAAAACCCCAGAAAACACCAACCCCACACTGTAGGTTTATACATCTTGTCACAGGCACCTACCTTCATAGCCTTCTGTAATCTCTCTGCAAAAAAAGCCGGTGTGTTCTTGAGGCATTTAACTGCAAAAAGGAACAGTATTACAAAAATCAGGTACTCCTCCTCAGTCAGAACTCTCATTCATTTTTTGAGCTTACCCAGATAGTCACATGCTTTAATTTTACATAAACATACACCTGATGTAATGCAGCTTCCACTCAGTCAGTCACTGAAATGATTTTTAATCCAAACAGTAACTGCAATAAAGTTAAAAAAGAGCCTACTACATTTCATGGCTCAAGGCAAACTTTTCTGTCACTAGAAACCATCTAGCATGAAGCAGCCATAATTAATCTTTAAAGAGCCTAATAACCAGATTCTTGCTTATGAAGGGAAAAGAGGGGATGGGGAGGGTGCAGAAAACTTGAAAGAACACATAGTGGTGCTCATGGCTTTTTCCTAATTTAAGAATTTTTAGGCTATGCACCTGAAAGGTATGACAAATTCAACTTCTGCCCTAATACAAGTTGGGAAGCCACCTACGATAGAAACCTCACCTTTACTTTTAAAGTCAATTACATTATTATTATTATTTTTAGCCACAGTTCACCAGGAATCCTGAAAAATTCTTAACATGCTTATTTAATAATGATTGGACTTTACACTTAATTAGCACAGTTCATCAGAAATCTGAAAGAGCAAAATCTAAATCAAATTACTGTCATGTTAATCAGGATGATGAAAAAAGCCTCCATCACTCATCAGAATTAAAATCTATATATTGATCCTATGCTGGTTACAAGTAAACAATCATGCAATCTCTGGCAAAGTACAGAGAAAACAAACCACACCTGGCTTTTATTTTATAGCATAAAAAGGTATCAAATGCAATCACGTAAAATCAGTACAGAACAAAAGGGGTAAACCTAAATACATATTTCACAGCAACACACATTCTATGTAGGGAAAAGTACATTTCTGAATAGGAAAATGTAGATGAGAGATAGCAGTTCACCATGCACAGTTGTCAATGATAAGTATAATACAATTCAAAAACAAATGACAAATGAAATACATGTTTCTTTATCACAGTATTTAGCTAAAACAACACACTTGCACTTTAAGATGTCTGAAGATGTTATTGTAAGTTACCAGTTGTACAATCCAGAAAGCTTTAAAGAAAGCAAAATTAAATATATTCAATTAGAAAACCTTTTTTTCCTGAAACTAAGGTTCACAGAACAAATGATGCTGACATGTTTGACTGATACAGATATATATGTGTATATACATATATACACATATAAATAAACAAAAACGAAACCAAAATCTATTCAATAAAGGAATTATTCAGTAAATATTAATGACAATTCTTGCTCAAAAGGCTATTGACTTCTTTGCAAGCTAGAATCCCAATTCTGAATCTGTATCCACATGGGGACCTGTCAAGTGACTGCAAAGCTCCATTAAGTCAAAGGACTTCCAAACTCTTGACAGTACAGTTTCTTTACCAAGGCGATCTTTTTCTAGAAATACTGGGAAATACTATTTTTCCTAAGTTTGGTTTTCTAACAATACTTTCTGAGGTGATAAATTCTGAATCACACCAACAGAGCTGGACCCAGTTTGGGTCACTGAAAGGCCACTGCAGTGACAGCTTGGCCAAGCAGAGTAAGAATAGTTACACAGTTCACATATGCACAAAACAGAAGTGAAAAAAAAAAAATGAGGCTTTTAAAATTGATTCTCATTTTGCAAGGTTTTCTTACAAACTTCCATGAAAAAAAAAAAAAAAATCTGTTGCAGTTGAGCCAAATGTCCTCTCCCATCTTGTTTCCAAGGGATGCAAAGTATATTTTTCCTAGTTATTTTCGTAGGAGGCTTTTTTTTTTATATATCACTTTTCTAGTCACCAACATATTCGACACCAAAGAACAACACTTTTAAAGGAGCAGCTCTAGATACCAGAATAAATTCACAGTAATAAACAGAAAAAGAAATGGAGATGCAAAGAAGCAGTCTTGTCTAAGAGATGAGAGACAAAAGATGACAGACTCCACAATTTTATCTGGAACAAAACATTCCAAATAAAAGTACTGCACAACAGCTTGAGGCCTTGTCTCAACCTCACGGAAGCTAATGATTACCTCCCAAGGGACAACAGTAGACTTGAGATAAGAGTATTTACTCTTCAGAAATACCAGAGGCAGCTAAAAACATTTAACAAAGCTGTAACCACAGGAAATGTGGAAAAAATAACCCCTTTGCAACAAAATTGAAGTTTTCTTTCTACTAAACAGAGGTAGAGGTAACTAATTAGAGGGTTAATGCCTGTATTTTGCTTGATTTCCGAAGCTGTCCCACATACTCCATTCTCACTGACTCCGTGGTTGGAACAAGTTCTCATCACTTCTTAAAACATGCCAAGTACAGTTAATAATTCTCTCTCCACTTGAACATGTGAGATTTAAATTCTGCAGCTGCCCGAAACAAAAGCTTCCTCTGTCATTCTGAAGTAAATTAAGTGCCCAGTTTTACAAGTGACTTCAGAGAAAGCTCAACATTAAAAGCAGAAAACTGGAATTATTACTAAGAACATCTTTCACTGGAGTCACAGATGCCACCATCTGAGCCAGCTGTAGTGGAATACCAGGAATTAACTTGCTAAGAAGACACATACCTACTGCCAGCATGCCCTTTTCCAGGTCTCCAGACATTTCACGACATATGCTTTTTTCAATGTCCCGGTTACACATCCTCTGGTATTCACTGAAGACTGTTAATGGGAGAGAAAGATTTCAGGAGTCATTTTTATCATTATCTACAACAGAACCAAGTTACTGTTTATGCAGAGGATGCCATTACCTGCTCTGAGGTGGGTCCTGCTTCTTGCACACAGAATGGCATTGAATTTGGATTCATCAGTTCCTAGACGGTTCTCTCCAGCTGCATATAGCTCCTAAATGCAGATGAAAATTCACACTTCATTACTCAGAAAAGCAGTCGGGCTGAAAAGTTGAGTTACAGATCTGCTTCCTTGCAGCCTGCCCTCCTTTTATACTTATTTCTTAGTCTATGTACTGCTGGAAAACAGGAGCAAGCAATTAAATAGCAACTAGTTCTAACCTTCTTGCAATGTGCTATGCCTGCAGTCTTCCTAGCTTACTGATGCATAAGTGCTCAAACACAAGAGCTCCAGACTACTAAAGGAGGGACAATTGTTTAAAAAGTACCTGAAGACTGTTCTTCCTAACAGGGCTTACATCTGGCTTTTTTTCTACACCTCTAAGGATGTTCTGTGATGTTCTTGTCTTTTGGCTGAGGCATACTATGTAGAAAGCTAATTACATTACTATTTATATGACAGTAGTGTGCTGAAATGATCCAGGGTTTTTTCTTGGCTATGTGGTGAAACAGAACACACAAAAAACTTAACGGGGCAAGAGTTACTACGTCCAAGAGCCTCATTTGCTGCAAAAATCCAGAGTTCCTTCAATAACAGGCAAAGGCTAATGCAGATGTTGCATAGATTAAGATTTAATCCACACACATACCACCTCAAATCTCTCTGGACCACTCCCTTAATAGGCAGCACAATGGTCATGGGACTTACGTAGAGTCACCCAACACCTGGAAAAGCCAGAGAGCTGACAGAAAGAGATAAAAAAACCCTGTAGACTCTGTTCCCAAGAGCTCCATCTCTGTAATGGAGCTACGCGGCTCTAATGCTCTGTCAGGGCTTTTCTTATCACTTCCATCCACTGAAACATAAGCACCACATCAGGAGAAGTCACAAGGTGTCCAAAATTAAGAGTAAGCAGAAGCCACACAGTCAAGTTTCAGTGTACTGAGTTGACTATAGTTAGAAATGAAGAAGAATTTCTACTGACCTGCACATCTTTTTGGACAAGAGACATGTCAACACTTGTACTTTCATCTCTGTTTCCCTGAAAGAATTTGAAGATGCAAATATGTTACTGGTAGACCTTTTTTTAAAAAAACCAAAACCAAAACAAAACCAACCCTACAAACACACACACAAACCCAAATTTCAAAATCCTAGCATGCAAGTACCTGAGAAAGTGAAATTAAAAGCCTCTGAAAGTGTCCAGACGTGTCACTTTTTATTGCTTCCTCCAGAGTCTTCTTAAATTCTGGAAGAGACACACAGCCATGAATCATCATACACCCCTGTTCATTTCCTAAATTCATACTGTCAGTCAGTGATTAAGGAAGAAAAGGAAGGAAATTTTGATGGAACTGTAACAAATCTAACCTGCTTTATAGACCCTGTTGAGTTCCTGAATGTGCTCATTACTGCGAGATGCTAAGATTTCAATGAGGCAATTTTCATCTGTGCCAGCACCCTAAAACAAAGCATAAGGAGAAAACACACTCTTCAGATTCTCATCTCGCTTCTACAGCCTAGTATAAAAGAAATGTAATAAAACTATACAACAAAATACAATTTACAATATAATCTTATTATAGGAGAAGTCAAAGTAGTTTAAATGCTAAATCCTATGTATTAAAGATACAAATTAAGCAGATACTGAAAATAATTATCAAAACAAAATTTCATTTTAAAATGTCATCCTTCACCCCCGATTTTAGTCATCTTAAAAATAAATTTTTTCTACCATTGAAGATGAATTTGTTAATTCTCACAGGTAACTTTCACTAACAGACAGCAGTTGTAATTACAACACAGCTAATATTACCTCATCCTCCTAGGTACTTTAAAATTGTGCCCAAAGAACATGTAAATATATGTACTGACTTAGTAATGGAAATTTTTTTTTCACCTTCATTTAAACATTGTCTTGAAATACAAATGTTTGACCTGTTTTTATTTTAAAAAACTAAATGTTTACAAAATAGTCTGATTGTTTTAAAGAGAAAGTACACAATACTTCCGTAATATTTTAGAAAAGGTTCAGCACAGGCTAGGAAAATATACTTTTGAGGTGGGGGAAAAGATAAGAAGGTGGTACACACTGACCAAAATCTTTAGGAACCTAGTTTTCTTAATTATTCTTGAGCACTAAGTGTAAAGTCACTGGAAACAAAGTTGAGTGGTTTTATAATCAGTTCCATCACAGCTCAAAGCAAAAACCCAGAAACAAAGACACCCCATGCAGTGGTTGACTTAGAAAAGAGCTGCCTCAGTGGCTTACTCAAGACTATGTAATAAACGAACTGCAGAGACTATTAGAACTCAGTTTCTGCCTTTTTTGGGTATTTCTTTATTAATATTTTTTTGTTACCACACAATCCTATTGAATAGTCTTTACCTTTAACCTACAGAAATAACATTTCTCAGTTTTACTATCATATACCTCCAAGAAACAGGATACAGTTCAGTCAAACAGTGGGCTGAATATCTGGACAGAGAGGAGGGAATGCAAGTCCAAGCTTTTAAAAGACTACCTAAAACTTTATCAGCTCAAGTATTTCCTCTATCTTATAAATTTTCATCTCTGACACAAACCTTTATAGCTTCCTTGATTTCATAAGCATCAAACATGACAGGTGTTTTCATCATTGCTAAGATTGTCCTCTCAAAGTTACCCGATAGCTCAGACTTGAGATCCTTGATCAAATCCTAATGAGAAACAAAAACAAGCAAAAAAACAAAGACCAAAACTGACAAATGTAAGCACCAAAACTGTGGATTTTAATTAGAATTCTTTATGTGTAAGCATCAATAGTATATCTTCAAAGTAAAGCTATTCCACTTAACAACACTAAAAACAGCATAATGTAACATGTACATCCAAGTTATTAAGGTCCAACTAAGTAAGACTGCACAGACCAAAGAGTCAAAGCATCCATTTAGCAGAGAAACTGCTTTATGTGTTTCATCTGAAACATGCCATGAACAGGTCAAGAGTGGGTAAAAGCAGAACCCTAAACAGGCTATGACTTGTGAACCATGTTCCCCTTAAGCAACTTGCAATCTTTTTTTCCAAACCCTAAGTCTTCTAACTTCCAGTGAAGGTAGGCTCTTAATTCTTCTTCCTTCTGTTCTCAATATGTATTTACCTTTCCATAAGCTGTCTTGAAGGACAGGATAATCTGCTGCCGTTGCTTGTTTGAACGACTTCCAAGACAATCGATAATCGCCTGCTCATCAGTTCCTGTCAATGCATACAGACACCACAGAATGAGTATGCACGTCATGTGAGGATGCAGCTTTCCGTTTCCATTTGTTATTACCTCTTCTAAACCCAACTGAAGAACATGTATGCCTTGAATTCACCTACAGTATCTCCTCTTGTGTACGACCACAGAACTTCAAGCTATACTCCCAATCACAAAAACAGCAAGAACACCAAAAAGAACTCCAAAACCAAATACCAAACGCATGGTGGTGTTTACGCCTACATGAACTTCCAGTAATTCTTCTAATAACCAAAGACAACCACATGTGAACTAGCTCACTCGGTACACACATAACAATGGAGAAAGACCAGTGCTGAATCAAAGCTGCAATTCTGCTTTTAACTGAAATGTAAATCTACAGACTGCTCACCGAATCCCTTCATGGCCTTCCTTAAGACTTCTGCATCCTTCAGAGGGTCAAATCCCCGCGCATCCGTGACTGTGCCTCGGTTTCCATGCTAAAATCAGATAAAGTTGAGTTGCGTATTAGTGTTAATCAGTAAAATACTGTGATTTACTACCTAGGAAAGATGACCACTGTTACCAATCTTCTTTTTGTTAAAAAAGTAACAGAGAGAATTCAAAAAGACCCCAGCTTAAACAATTTTTTCATTTCTATACCCAAATTCTGAGAAAATTAAAGGTCAAGAAGGTTCACCAATATTAAATCTGCTGCCAATTAATTAAAGTTTGATGAACCTGTATATACAACTGGCAGTACTTTGTTAATTAGGAAAGGCAAATTTCATTAAATTTGATTTCACATCAAATGTTTCTTCTTGGACAATATGGCAAAACAGCATTTGTTTCAAGTCATATGAGCCTGTATTGCTTGCATTTGGAAAGGATCCATCTCTCTCTAGTCAAACTTCTTTTCATGACTTCTTTTCATTTTTAGGGTTGCTTTACACTTACATACACAAAGAAAACGTAGAGAAACATATACATGGTCACATCTCAAAAACAAAAACACTGAATGCTCTTACTGTTACAGGAGAGACCACAGGCCCTGTAGCTCCCGGGTAAGAGGGCGTAAGCGGATTCACAGCTGGGTTTGGTGGATAATTTGGCATGGGCTGCTGCCCTGGGTAAGTTGCTGGTGCTTGTCCTGAATAGCTCATAGGCTGCTGACCAGGGGGTGGTGGTGCCTGGCCTGCTGCAGGGCCGCCTGGGTATTGTGGGTAAGATGGCATTCCTAATGGTGGATACCCTCCATAAGAGGGCTGTTGTCCTGATGGAGGTTGCCCAAAGCCACCAGGAGGGACTGGGGGATAACCCCCAGGTGTTGAAGGATATATGCCTTGTGGTACATTTGTCCCTCCAAAGGTCCCTGCCAGGTTGGATGCCTGCAACGACAGCCAATAAAGCAAGAGACAGGAAGGTGTACAAATGGTTGAGTTACAATAACGTACTTAATATAACACAGCCTCCCACCCCACCAACGCAGATGGGTAGTTCTGCATCCACAAAAGAACTTCGCACTGATCATGTCTTGCTAGCAAGCAAGATGGAAAAAAACCCTGTATTCAGCTGACTCTTGCATCAGCTGCCATTCATCCAGAAGCAGAACCAACAGACCCATACCTGCCACTATATCCAGCATTACACACAGCTCACACAGAAGAGCGCCAATAGCCACACACCTCTTAGTCTAAAAGATTACACCAGCAACACAAAATTATGCTTATCCTTTCTCGGTCCATGGCTGCCTTACACGATCTCAGCACCATCTGAGTGCAGGGATTTACTATGAGGAACCCCTGTCTGTTTTATGATGCACTAGATG
Source organism: Ibycter americanus (assembly GCA_035590275.1). Classification (NCBI taxonomy): domain Eukaryota; kingdom Metazoa; phylum Chordata; class Aves; order Falconiformes; family Falconidae; genus Ibycter; species Ibycter americanus. The sequence continues at coordinate 43,607,869 of JAVJGI010000065.1, forward strand.
CATTAGTAATTTACAGTTAGCAAGAGTTCCTGTACTACATTTGGAAGAACATCTGCAGAAACTGCCACAAAGATAATCCACTCCATGTGTCATATCATCTTCCCCACGTGACACACCCAGACCCTCTTCTACAGGATAACCAGAAGAACTGACATTTGATGGTTGCAGTGTTCTCAGAAGCTATTTACTGTGGATATTGCTACGTGCACCCTAGATAGTTTGTTGTTCATTTCAACTGCAGGCTGCCAAATCACTTAATTTAATCGCCGCCTCAGAAAGGCATCTAATGCAAATGTCTTCCTACAAACTGTGCATTCGTTATGCAGCATAACAGATTTCTGAAGACTGAGTTGTCAGAAGTGTCACTCACTTCTACTCTATGCAAAAAAAAAAAAGGTCATATTGGAAACGTCTGCATTTTCTCCAATCAACGTAAAACGTTTTTACTGCCATCTGTTAAACATCACTGCTTATAGGAGACAGCGGATCCCATAGTCTTTTCAGGGATGAGTCATTGGTACCTCAAACTGCACAGCCTTGTTCCTTGTTCAGACTGGCCAAAATCCAGGTAATAGGCAAAATCTGGACTGCGTTTGCCCATGTGACTACATTAACAGCGGATACTCAGTAATGATAGCCTGTTCCCCTACTCCTCTACACAGCAAAAGCCAGGTTACATTGTTGTTATGTTCATGACACTTGAAGTTAGGCTCTCAAATCAACATTTAAGTCGTAGTCTGCTTTCCTAAAGTAAGAAATAGCTTGCAGTAACTGCTTTCTTCAATAGATGATATTGAATGCTCAACATCTAAACAGACTAGACAGTCACAGAACTCAAACAATAAACTTGTCAGCGGCAATGCCAGAAACATATCTGAGCACTTAAGAAAGCCACAGTAAAACACATTAAATGAAAGCAAACTCACCATTCCAGCCATGTAGTTGGGATTGAACTGATTGGCATAGCCAGCCACGTTTTCTAGTCCAATTGGAGGTGGATTTGAAGGTGGATAGGCAGCACCACCCCAAGGACTGCTACCTGAAATCAAACAGCTCTGCTAAAACAAGAAACTACACCTTTTAAAAATTATTCCTTACTATTTATATTTTTAATGTGATGTCTGCTCAAGAGTAGCAATTTGGGAGAAGGAAAATCAACTGAAGAGGTGCAGGATAGCAGTGCAATTATGATATAAAGAAAAAGCCTCACTGGATATTTCTAATCACATTAGTTATTGCTGAATCTGGAAGTTGGCATTTAAAACAACCCTAAAAATATTCTGAAGTTTTAACGCTTCACAGTTAATACTGTAAACACTGTATTTTGACTAGACAGTAGTTTCCTTTAAATTACAAAGTTGTCTGGGTATTCCAGTAGGAAGATACTATTAATGCCTTTTAGGCTGCTAATTTGAGAGATGTCTACAGAGCACGACACAGTACATGCACAGATACACAAGTGACAAAACTTGGCTGCAGACAGCAGTACAGTCTTCTCCACACAGCAGTCTAAGCCAGAATATTCTGCTGTGAAACAGGATTTACCCTCCCAGGCTAGTTTGGTTTCTCATTGTACACTGCTTCCCCTTCCCAAGTCAGCTTGCCAAACTCCACATTTCACCACACCCATATAGCTCCAGCCCTTTCTTTCTACCAACAATATTAACAACTGTAAATTTCATTACCAACAACTATAAAGTTCACCCTGATACCAAGCAGTAGTTACACATTTCAGCACCTTTGTATTATAATTGATATCCTTTTTAAGAGCCCTCTCCCTTCCATATACAACCATCTGCCCACGAACAGTGAATTACGGATAACGTCATAAATAAAGCCCTAATTTTCTGTGGGATATGGTTTTAAATTGTGTGACTGATTTCTCCCTGTACTCATTTTTCTCACCAGCTGCCTTCGAGACTCAGTACTGACAGGACACTGTTCCTTGACATTTATTGATTTTGGTCAAATTATGACCATCTCCTAGTGCCGTGTGCTGCATCTGAGATGAATGAAAACGGACCTTATATGAGCATGAGGTAGAGCACCCACATTATGTAAGTCAGAATCCCCAGCCAAGATAAAATAGGACTTAACAAGAGAGCACAGAAAGTTTTGATGAGTCAAGAAAACCCTCTGCAGTCCTGTTCTTCGTCGTGGCCACCTCTCCATTCCAGATAGGACCACCCACTGTCATTTAACCAGTTCACTTCATCTGAACAACTTACCTGGGGCTGCTGGTGGATATCCACCCGCTGGGGGACAACCAGGGTAACTCATTGCAAAGATCTGAAAAGTGCATGTGATAACAGTTATTTTCTGGAATGCTTCACTAATTACACCAGATAAAATTAACAGGCAACATGTTTGCAGCAGCCAGTTACCAAAATGTAGACATAAACTACGCAACTCGCACAGGCTTTTCCCTGGGAAACTTCTTCCCATTTCCCTTCACGGGACCAATAAACATGTTCAGGTACCTAAGCAGTTGTAGAGTCACTCCTCAGACTATTTTTCTTATTTGTTTCAATTACTACTTACTGCTTGTTTTGTCTATTATGTTGTTAAGGATGTATTACTTGAAAAGGCTTACTTTATTGCACTATTAAAGTCTCCAGAAGTTTGCAACCCATACAGAACAGTCTGACAAACTAGCTACATCAAGTGAGTAATTGTATGAGAAGTGTTAGAAGGCATTTAAATGCAAACATCTGCAAAAGTGCAAGGTCAGAGTAAGAAGTGGAAAGGATACACTTCATGCTTACAGCATTGCCGTAAGATATGAAGGGTTGACAGAAAGGATAAGATCACCAGAACAAATTGGATCTCTCAGAGTTGATAGTGCCTCTGTCAGCACAGTAGTGCACAGTCATTAGCTGTCCAAACCAGAAGTGGAGGTCAAAAAGGAACGACAGCTAACTGAAGGACAAATTGAGAATTGTTTTCCAGCATACAGAAAGCCTTATTTTAAACAGATGGTAAAAGTAACTCAAGGAACTTGTTCCAGAGGACAAAAACATCCATAATCAATCTTAACTTTTTCAAGGTTATTTGTAGTGACAATTCCCAATCTATTTTTAAACTGCAGTGCAGAGAGTATCCCCTCCCTTTTTTTCCTCTAAAGGACTACCTTTTGCACCTGGTTTGTTTTGCCATGTTTTGGATTTCAGCTCTGGAGTTTTGTTTTGTTTTGGGTTTGGTTTGGGTTGTGGGAGGTGCTGGTTTTGTGCGGTTGTTTTTGTTTTGCATGATCACCTTAACTTCCCTTTCTGGTTTGCATGACTCTTGTGCATAGCAACAGCAGAATGGAAAAACACTTTTTTTTTTTTTTTTTTAAGGAAAATACAGTTAGGAAATCTTCAATTTATTTAAAAACTGTTTGGACTTCACGCTGCATGTACTCATTTAAATTTAAAGAGAAAGAAAGGACCTGACAGAAACTGCAATGAACAGAGCACACTAAAAGTTATAACTCTACCTTATTTCTACTCCAGTATGTCAAGTGTCTAACTGACTTGATAAATAAGTGAACAGTTTCTCAGCATTAGAAAAAGCCTCTTTACCACTAAATCCGTAAAGGATGCCTTTAACTGGAAAAAAATTATTTCCATACATGCAAATTTAAGTACTGCCCTTCCATTTGTGCCATTTGTTCGTTCTCCATCTCCACTATCAGCAGAAGTACGAGATGAAGTCAGCCAGAGGTATAATCATTACCCTCTTTCCTCTTTCAACGGGTGTAACAGAGTTAATAGTTCACCCAGCTCTACACGTGATGAGACCAAGCAGGACGCACAGTTGGGAAACTTGCTCACATTTTACAGAATAAGGCTTTAAATCAGTAAACTGTCAATCACAAATGGTCACATTTAAACCCCTCAAGAAAGGTCCTGGGAAGACAAAGCCACGTGCAACCATCATGGCCCTACTCTGCATATTCAACTGGTAGAACAGACTATAGATTAGCTAACAGGACACCATTCATACCCAGATTATGTCTGAAGGGTAAAGGCTCACTGAAATTTTTGTATTGTATCAGATGCTTAAAAGATGCTGTTCATAACTCGGTAAATGTTTTTCCCACATTATCTTCAGCCTTGGTTTCCAATGAGATCTTTCACTGCAGTGCTATCTAGGAGTTTTGGAATAACTTAAAACATCCAGGCTGTTGCTAGCACTTATTTTACCACCTCTACACAGAACAAATTACGTTCTACAGGGCCACGTTAAGAAAAACCTAAATGTTCAAACAGGTTCCAGAGCAGACTCTTGAAAGTTCAAAATAACATCGCTACCTATAAAACAGCCACTCTCCTACTTAAGAGGGAAGAGTTTGCTGAAAGAAGTAGCATCCCTTACCAGATGAGCTGCTACAGCTGAAAAAACAACACCCTTTTGATTACACAAGCACTTCTCTACATGACTAAACTTTATGTAATTTTTCATTTCATATGCAAACACAGTGCATAAAACCTATAGCACCAAATCTGGCATACAAGACGATTACTGTGCGATATACACAAGGGAGCACAAACTCCATACACAGCAGTCATCAGGGAGAGCAATTTTTTTTTTCCAGGCATGCCCAGTGCATATCCTATATTAGGATTTGGTTCCTATCTGTGTCCACTTTTTCATGCTAAAGGTAAATCTTGGGGAAAAAGGTCTCCGATGGTCATCCCTGCAGTTCAGCAAAATAATGCATTTTTACTTTTGAATAATCACTGATGCTAAATACTAAGATAAAGAGCATAAAGGTATCGCAGCAGCTACCTGGGATCTTTTTCAATGCTCCAGAGAGAAAATGCTCCAGCTTGAACATCTTCAAAAAGCCACTGCACTTCACTGCAAATTTACAGAACATGATAAAGCCAAACACTTTACTAAAGTAGATGCAAATTCAAGTTATAAAATCCCTCCAAACAGCACTTGCAAGATAGTGCTATGCCAAGGGAATCATAACTGCTGGGGGCAATGCCTGCTGTAACCCATTTAAGGGCTGTTAAGACCCCCAGCTCATGAGGCCAAAAAGCAAAACCTCAGCATTCCTGATCAGAGCTGAAAGCAAAACATGCATTCTCCTCCTCTGCTGGAAAAAGAGCAGGCAGCTTCCTCTTGGTGCTTTGCCATGCTCCTAACAGCCTGCACACAGGCATGTTTGATTGCTGGAGGGAGCTGCCAGGCCCCAGCCACACGCTGGGACAGCGTATGTGGTGGCAGGGGAGCTGCACAGCCCACTGCCCGCGCTGCCCATGCTGCCCGCTCCACTCCACTGCTGCCTCTGGGCAGGTACAGGGGCACCGAAGTGGACAGAGGCCAGCAAAAAACCAAACCAAACCAAAAAAGAACAAAAACAAAAACAAAAAAACACCCAAGAGAAGGCGGCCTGGCAGAGCCTCGCTACATCAGAAATTGGCTTTACATAATAAAACATAGCCATGATACTAAAATAAAAAAGAGCAATTATTACTCAAGTCACTCAAACAACAAACAAAAAAACCACAACTGAGATTCTTATTATGCATAATGTCAACGTATATGGTTTTTATATACAAATTATTACAGCATTGAAATTAATTTTTTCCTTCATGTGTAACCATAGTTATTTTTATTTATTTATGTTTAGCTTCACATGTAAATACAATGACAGGGTATAAAAAAAAATTGTAAGATGTGCTTTCAATAAAGCTTTAGGTACAAATTTAAGGCAAAAAGGCTTGGGGGGTTTTGTGTGGTAGGGGTGAGGAGCAATGGACTTGCCATTGTTTTTGTTAGCAGGGTTGTTTGCTTGCTTTTAATCCTATGTAGAACGTTCCTTTCAAATTGAGAAAAAACCATTACAAGAGACTTTTGGCAATTAAAGCTGAGGTTGAGAAATAATGGCTAACTTCATTAGTAATCTGAGAAAAATATGCTTCTCTCACTCTCAATGTTTCACTTGCTTTTTTCAAACCCTGCATCTATCCAGGACTTTTCCAAGGGGAGATCTTCCCCCACTGGTTTGATTCCAGGCAAACTAGATCTACAAAGCCACTGACTTCTCATATTCATAAACTTCCCTGATCACCACCTTTTCTGTACTTCATCAAGTCTGCGTTGGCCACTTCTCTAACTTAGCAAATATTTACCCCTCTAAGTTAACTTTCCCAACCATTCCCACAAGCCTGTCTCCATTTAATCTTCTAAGCCCATCTTCCCAGACTTCTTTGGCTACATCCACAACATCTTACTAAAATTGTTAGCGATGACCAGCACTCGCCTCCTGACAAAGTGGTGGTGACACAGGCCAGGGAACAGAAGATGCAGAAGTCCACCCTGCTATACAAATACTGTGTGGGAAGATACAGAAACAGCAATGTCTGTGTTTGCTCAGCCATAAAAGAAGCAGTGCCTAAGAGGAGGAAAAAAATCCAGGCAACCAAACCACACATGGAAAGAGGGAGTGTCTTGAAGAAAATATAGAACAAATGCTGTTAAGATCCTCTCCCCCATTCCTAGTGTTCACCCTGGAGGTCCACCTCAAAATTCTAAATAAAGATCTGAAGTTCTACTCCTGCCACAGACATTGCTCTCTTGCTTCATACTGCAAGCCATGAACCGCTCAGGCTCTTGAGCGTGTTCCTGCTGCTTCAGCAAAGCTAAGAAGCAACAGACTGTTCATAAGAGATTCAATCTGTGATACACTTTAAATAGGAATCTTGAAAATAGGTTCCTCTAAGCCACAGCAGAAAAGGACTACAACTGGAGATGTAACAAAAACACAAATTACACAATGATGGCAGAAGTAAAGAATAAAATTTTAAGGCTGCCAGAAAACTTCTGTTTTAAGGTGCAATAGAAATAAGCTCAGCCACTGCATTCATGTCCACTCCTGGAATTTATTCAGTGGCTGCTATTCAGGCTCCAGCTACAGCAAAGTCCAATAATTCGAGGGCAAAAAAGGATTAGAAAACCATGACCTACATTTGTTCAAAGTAATTTTTTTTATTACTCCCATTTCCCAGGAAACACCAAGTAAAGTTAAACCCTGGGCCTTTACTCCTACTCCAGGTTAATTACCAGGATGTAATACAAAAGGCTGCCTAAAGCTATAAATTACAGAACATGCTCCGAGACTGATCCCTCATTGTGAAACCAGCCCAACAGAACTTACCACCTTACAATATGCTGTGGACTTTCATCAGAGGTGAACTCAGGCATCCACCACTGTGCTTTTGCAAGACAAGGACAAGCCACAGTCAGCACCATACTAGCTAACTGCTCTTTTACCAGCCTGAGCCTGAGCAAGATTTATTTTTGACTTACACACTGCAGCACAGCATTACACACTCCCGTACCAGGTGCAATATTTTTCATCCCGACAGATAAAAAGCCCCACAATTTGGTTTTGATTAAGCCTTCTGTGTATGTGACTCCCTGCCTAGCCTTCCTTTCACTACAAAAAACCCCCAATTTAGTAGAATGCATTCCCCTTCCAACAGGGCTTAACGTAGTTGAGTTCATGCCAGCCTAAACTCAGAAAAGCTCTTTTACACAGAACTTACCACTCATAGTTCACCATTAGGAAACTTTACTAGTCTTCATCCAAAAAGACATTCAAAAAGTACTAACACATCATCATTTCCTACAAAAAGATGTTTCTTTAAAAAACCCCCACCCAAACAACCACCCACATCTCTGAATAGATGGTGAAACAGAAAAAAATTAAAATAAGGGGGCTTTTTAAAACTATCCTTTGAACTGCTTGCTAGTATTATGAGCCAGGAGCACTGCCCATTTCATTTTGATGATCCTGTTATTTCCATCATCATTATTACAGAAATACTTTATTGGAAGATAATCTAGCATTTTTTTGACCTGGTGGGGTAAGCAGGGGCAGAGGGGGAAGCATCAAAAAGGTAGCACTGACAAGCTTTAGTCAAAATAAGGTAGAGCAGGAGAGAGATGCTATGACCAACAAAGAACAGCCGAATGGGAAGACGGACCCATTAGCCACAATCAAGCTGTAAAAATGTTAAATAAGAACTTCATGTAACTTTTTCAGTGACAGATACATAAACCATGACGTTACAGCTGTACCACTGCAGGGGATGCTGACACAAGGTGATTTGTGTCATGGATTCTAGACAAAAGTGCAAACATTCGCACTGCAATTCCCAAACCTCCAGCAATGAGAAGTGAAATTTTAAAACCACTGCTCATGGTTTAAATTGTATATAAGACTAGCCCACTTCAAATATTTTAGACTGTTAAACATTACTTGAAGAGTAATCTGAAGTGTTGGAAACAATCTACACAACAGAGGAACGCATGAAAACGTACAAACATAATAAGATTCTCCAAGGTAGCAAAACAACTGCTTTGACGGTACCTGCACCAGTACAAACTCTGTATTTCATAGAATAACTTGGGTTAGAAGGGACCTCTGAGATCATGTAGCCCACAAAGAATTTCCCAGATGACTCACTCTGACCTGCAACTAGCACCTCTTGTTGCTTGCTTTTGCTGGCTAGCAAGAACACAACACAGAACAAAAATGACATCACATTCAACTAAGACCTCAGAAGCCTGCAAAGGGTAATTCTGATGGAACAAGCAACTCGGCCACTTCACGACAAAGTTCTTTAAACACCTAGTAACAATAACCAGCATCTGCCACGTCACATGGGCAAACAGGGACCAAAACTCCAACAACCAGCTCCCTTGTCTCCTTCATGAGACAGGCTTGTCCCAGCTTGAGCGTACTCTCACTGGTACATCTCCCTGACAACTCAAGGCCCGCATCCTTCACAGACGGTCAAAACTGGAAAGGGCAACTAGGCCAACCTCATATTCTAGCTGCCAGCAGCACTGGGTCTGCCAGAAACGGCAACGTAACGCCATTCACCAGCACTGAACCACAGAGATAGCAAGTGAACAGAAACAAACGTACTTCTGTGCTTGCTTTTACGGATGTTTGTCTTAGGGGTCCAAACAGCAGACAACAGGGGAGAGGGAAAAAGGTAGTATGAAGTTACCATGCAGTTGCAGCATTTCATCATCGTGAAGGTGCTGCTTCTGTAGCTTAACATTTATTCCCCCAGCATACAGTTTCATTCAGCATCCGTGACTTTTCTGGGAAGACCATGGACCTCTTTGGGTTTACCTGTCAGTCCCTACATATATATTTAAGGCAACAAAACCCAAATAACTTAATTTTGCTGCATGGACTCTCAAGAGCCACATGCAGCAAAAACATGACACACCAGAAGGTCAACTTCACTTTGGCTTCCTACTCCACCCTGATTCAAGCATTTCCTTCTGTAGCACACTCTTGCAATGTTCTCTTTGGAGTATTTACAATACAGTCAGTCAAAACAGATAGGACAACACAGAAAGCAAGAAATAACACCAAGATAGGTTTGAGATGTTTGAAGAAATAATAGAACGAGGTTGTTCTATTTCAAACTCTTAACTTGTCATATAAAATAATGTGTTGCAAAAAGCAGTCATGCTATAAATAGTCTGAATTATGTTCTCAACTGACTAATGCCTCAGGGATTTATACTCCTCTATTTTAAGTTCCACCATGCAAGAACAAATTTTTACATCATCAGTGCAAGTCAGCATAGGTAAATACCAATTACTCCATTTCACAAAGGACACTGTGTGGGAAATCCTACAGAACTAAAACAATAGTGTAACGTTCAGTCCTCTAAAACAGTTATTATAAAAATACCTAATTGTTCATTTCACACCACCAATTTTAAATTAGCTGCTGTGCCTGAGCCTGAAGCGCAGTCAGGGAGTGGCCCTGCTGCAAAAGCAGAGGGTTCCAGTGCTCCCCAGCCCTGCAAGGCAACAGGAACAAAAGGAAGACAAAAGTTTTCCATTAGGTCCTCTGCCAGTACTGCCTACATTTAGATTTTTTGGGGCTGCAGAAGAAGCCAAACACCACCAAGCTGTTCAAGTGACAACTGCACAAAGAAAGGCACACTTAGAGGACCTGCACGGATGTATCCTATGCTGTAGACAAAACCTCTGGGTTCCGCAGCAGGCTGACAGCCTTGGAACTCTGCAGCTGAAAAAAAAGAGGGAAGCAGAGCATACAAATGCATTACCTTTTTCTTAAAGGTGATGACTTCCATGCTTTCTAACAGTGAAGGGCTTACACAGCTGTTCAGCCACATAGCAAGATTATTACTTGTCAGTGAGCAAATGGGACACACTTCATTCATTGGTGACTATAAAGAATTACTGATTTTGAGCTGATTGATTAATTCTTTCCAGGAATCAACTTATTCAAGACAGAACCAATTTAGCAGAGTAAACCAGAAAGACGGGTATTTCACAACAACCATAAAGCAGCAAAGTTCAAAGAAAGCAAGACTACGACCTTCAAATCCAGTCTGCGTGTGGGGTAAGCAAACTTTGGTCCTTAACGCTTATTACTGAAAAAGACTGGTGTGTGTGTGTGTTCCGCCCCCCGCCAAAATCCTAAAATTTGTAAGATACATTTATTCTCCTAGCTAATGGAAAATGTGAGTATTTTAAAAACACTGCCAAGTGCAGCCAATAACCAGTTCTTTGGACTATAGATAGGTGCAATGTTTACAGAATGAGTGCAGTTTTCCAAACTTAAAATTGTTCTCTCCAGCAACAATAAAAAGGATATTCACATTGTCTGCTTTAGGAATCTTATTTAAACCTAATTTAGAGCAACTTGCTAGGCCAAAGTTAGAAATCTAACATGCTTTTTTACGCAAGCAAGAGGTCTTTGAGAATGTGAATTACACGCATAAATTACAGTGAGCATCACTTCACATACATATTGACTGAATGGCTATAGTAAGGTTTAGCACAAACAAGAGGCCTTGCAAAGGTTTAAAACTCATTTGGATATTTAATATGGGATTATTTTGGTTGACAGTTCTTAAGCCTGCCAGAAGTTGGGATCCAACAGCCTGAATTGGAGGCCCACCTCTCCCAGCAATGAAACAAATAGTAATTAATGGGTCCAAAGAAGGAAGGAAACTGCAAAGTGCAGCACTTCCTCAAAACAGCTGAGCTAAGGTTAGAACAGAGTTACCTGTTGGTGACACTTTCCCAATGCCCTCAAAAAAACCCACCCACGCTTTGTAGTAAATAAGAATTTAAAAAAAAAAGGAAAAAAACATTTAACCTTTCCTATCACCAAATAAGACAGTATCTTATCTCAAACAGACAACGTGTAAGGAAAAAAAGGAAGCAACGTCTGAGAAGGACTTCTTTCCATTTCTTTGTCTATCTTAGAAGAGACTATTGCTGCCAGTCAGACAGCACAGTGATGCTCTGCACCATACAGGGAACAGCCAGGTAGCGGGACTGTATGGGGTTGTGTTTGTTTTAAAAAAAAAACCACCACTTAAACAACAAACATTCAACACATGAAGCCTATTCAGTCCAAGCCCCTACAATCTAATGATTAGCACTGGTCCACACTCCGCACCTGTGACAGCTGAATAGCACGGATACAATTTCACACATACCCACAAAAAAACAGCTGCTAAGTGTAGGCAGGATCGGCTGCTGGGTCATCACAAGCACATAATAAAATTGTCTCTCAGAGGGACACCAGCAAGTCTCCACTCTGACCCATAACTGACTTCAGGCTTGCTCAAGCCAGGATCTAACCTCCTATCAAGATTTTGCTGTGAGCTCTGATAAAATCTAGAACAAACATGGAGCAACAGTAGAAGTAATACACTGTAGATACTTACTGCTGCCCTTTGGCTTACATTACGTTCTTCCCAGCTTGGCGAACCGCCTGAAGGAAATTTGGCATTTACATCAAACACACCTGCTTTCAAATAAACTGGCAACAGGAAAAGCAAAGGAACCAACTTAGCTTCAGTGCATGCGAACTCAAGTTTCAAATGGGGGAAAGTGTTGCTCACAAGAGCATAAACACGCAGCCTTTTCTTTATTTTTTTTTTAATGCTTTTGCTACCTTCTTCAAAAAAAGCCCAAAACAAAAGTCACTACATGCAGCTGACAAATCTCCATTCTTATTTCCAATTGTTTATATAATACAATTTTAATATATCCAAAAAGAAACATATGTTTCAAAGTAGCAGACATAATTGTATGAAACACACTAAAGAAAGTACATTGGTGCTGCTGCTCAGCTGTCTACTTCACTCAAGTGAAGCCTCTAACTGCAGTTCAAAGCTGACAGAGAACTTTCTATGGATGATTACACAGAGCCTTGGCTAAAAGTAAAGTAAACTTCTGATTTGTTCAAAAGCCCTGCTATTCCTATAGCCACCATTAAATCATCTGCTCTTTTTGATTACATCTCTGCTTTAACTATAACTTCCTTTTTTATCCCTAGATTGCAGATCACAGAACCAAGAAAGGCTCTATCTTAGCTCTGATTAATGCAATGTTATTGAACAAACCCTCTGGATGCTCCATCTTCTGAAACTTGCTAGAGGTCTGAAAAACAGCATCTCCTGTAGCCTTCAAACCAGATAGACTTCTTAGCTTAACTGTCTGTACTCGACTGGATTATGTATTTTAAGTTGTTATCTAACTCTACCGTCTTCACAATGTTTTTTCTCTAAATACCTCCATAAAATGTCTCCATCCCACTGTGGGGTTTTTATATCTTTTAGTGACTTCTGACATTTCACAGAATTTCTGGTTTGATGATACAGAACTTCTGGGGATTACAGAGAACAAGCTAAAGAAGTGGCACAGCATACAAAAGAGTATGACAACTACTTCAGAAATTTTAAGCCCAGATTCGCAGAGATGTCTGGGCTCCTAACCTCATACTGAGGTCAGGCAAGAGAAAGGTACATAAATATCACTGTTGACATAGACATAAAACCATTAGGCCCTTCAAAATCTTGCCGAATCTTTATTATATAGGATACAGTGTATTATATATGGTGCTTTGAGGCCAAGGGGAGAAAAAGTCACAGAAGTAGCTACAGAGGCACTTCCAGGAAGAAAAAAACTTGGTAGAAATGAAGTGGGGTCCAGGCCACAGGCAAAACTGGAAGCAATGTCCCACGCAAGCCATCTGCTGCCTCAGTGGGAGGGCAGTGCTCCACATGACTCTTACAGCAGCTCAAGAACAGGAACTCAGAGACACAGCCGAACTGTGGGGAAGGTGCTCACCCACTCAAGCTTCATAGCAGCCACGCAGCAGCACTGGCTTTGTACAGCTTCCAACGTTACCAGGCGTGCGCCAGGGTAACAGAAAATACTGATGCACTCAGGGGGAAACCCCGTGTGCTGGGGGTGTCGGGGAATGAACCCCCACCTCCTACAGCAGCCAGGCTTTTAGATGCATAGCAGCCTATTCATCGGCTCCTTCATCAAAATGCGCTGCACAAGCACCTCTTTTCCCTCATGTCTGTTTTCACTCTGGACATCTTCACCTCCACTCCTCCTGCCCCAGCGCATCCGTCCCCACTCCTGGCTGCGCTGCTTTCCATGCCCCTGCCACTCCCTTCAGGTTTTTCCCCCAAGTGCTCCTCTTTAGCAGGAACAGGCTTCCAGGAACTACCATTAACTTGAGAAACGAGGAAAAAACAACTCAAGGTGGCACTCCCCTGCTACCGCCCAGCGCCTCTCCTTCAGGAACAGGATGGGGACAGGGGGGAACTCGGCTTTTCTGAAAACTGAGATGCTTAAGCTGTGTTCTGACAAACACATGGCTAAGGTATGGCAAGAGTTTAAAGGGTTTCGGGTTTAAGGCACTTTAGGTGCAGCATAAGAAAAAGCAAAGTACATGACAAGCAGTTTGTAGAAAGGGGCGTTTGGTAAGGAAAAGCGTTGTGTAACGGCTGGCAGGGCTACCATCTTGGGCTATTTCTCTTGTAACCACACACATCAACACCAGACGTTCAAGACAAACGAAGGGCACAGGCAACGTACCGAACTCCAACTACAAGAGCAAAACGTCTATTTTTTCGTCTGAAACCACCTCATTTCCCTAAGGAACAACTTTCTACGAACGGCGGCGCTGCGGCAGGCCCCGACCTCCCCCTGTACCAGCCGCGGGGCTGGCGTCCCTCGGCCACCCCGGCCCGGTGCCTCCCGGATTCCCCAGCTGCCCCTC
>JAVJGI010000065.1:43622304-43659133 GCA_035590275.1 Ibycter americanus
CGGGGCGGGGAGGCCCTGGGCAGGGCGGCTGCCCGTGGAGGCGGCTCGGCGGGTTCCGCGCAGCAGCTCTGGCGACAAGGCGGCCTGCAGCGAGAGGGCCGCCTCACGGAGCCGGAACGAACGGGAGGGGGGAAAAATAATAAATAAATGTCGCTCCCCCGTCAGGTGGGCGGGCGGGTCTGCCCAGGGACACCGGCTTGTGCGGCCCGAGCGGGACGTAGGATTTAAACCCAAAAACCCACTGCTTCCACCAGGAGTTCACAACACATTCCAGAAAACATGTTTGCCACACAAGGTGGGACAGAAAGCCCCGTTTTGGATATACATTTTCTTCAGTAAAAGTCTACAACGATTCTAGAGGGAGGAGATTTTTCATGTTGACCTTTTCCAGTACAAGCAGTCCTAGCGAAACGCTTCAAAACACATCTTCTTTTTCCTACATGCATTCTTTAAAGATGAGTGGGGTTGCTCACATGGAAGCGTTTAGAGAGGCAAAACAAAATAATGAAAAATAAAAAGGCCTAGCATTTTCCAATCAAATGTCTTTCGCCAAGAGACTCATCAAAATACCATTGCTGACTGAATCACGGCATTAGACAGCTTGGGCGGGGAATAAACTCCTCTTGGCAGCAGGGATTTTCGTGAACGGGGTCTCGGAACCTCCTTTCCAACCCCTGCTTCCCTCGTAGGTATGCTTTGTAACAGGCAATTTCATTTAGAAGTAAACTAATTTTGATGGATGTGTTCATATTTCTTAAAGCACACCTCCTGCTCACCCACCAGCTCCTTCCAGCAGAAGGGCTGGGCTTTTTTCTCCTCAATACAACTGCCACGTACCATCATGGTGCGTCATTGAAATACAACAGCTGTGATGGAACTAAAGAAATCCCCCTTTTTTCCCCCCTCTCATAAAGATTTTAACTGGCACCAGAGGCCAAGGCTGCACCCATGGGAGAA
Source organism: Ibycter americanus (assembly GCA_035590275.1). NCBI lineage: Eukaryota > Metazoa > Chordata > Aves > Falconiformes > Falconidae > Ibycter > Ibycter americanus. Next base: position 43,623,262 of record JAVJGI010000065.1, read on the forward strand.
AGCTAAACTTAACGCAGTCTGAAGCAGGGGAACACGTATATTTCGATTTAAGAATGGCTTATTGTGCTGTGGCATAAATCATACATCTATTCCCAGCTGATCCTAAGCCTCACTGGTAAAGACACTTCTGATTAACAGGCAAAGCTAAACGTCAGCACAGGTTTTGAGGCAGAGTGTCTTCTGAAGTTCACTGTGCAGGCAGATGGAAAAATTAAGAAGTGCCCACAGCGTAGCGCACATGGAAAGGCGGCCAGGGATCATTGGGATCTCAGTATGCTGGCAGAGCTTCTCTCGGGAGTTGACTCATCTCACTTGTGCCAGCCAAAAGGGGCCACGTTAGCGCTAAAACAGAAGAGTTTCGTTAACTAGAGTGATTTTGACTGAAACGGGTTAGGAGCCATTCAGAGGAGCTGCTACTCCCATCCGACGAGGACATGGCGACCTCTGCAAAGGCTTACTTCTTCTTCCAGTGTATTTCTGCAACTTAAGTACTGTTACCTTCTCATGTAGAAAAGCCTTTTGACTATCATGCCTAGGCTGGAAGGGGTGTATGAGGAAGCCTGTACTGCTGCAACCAGCCCAGTATTTATTCCAGACCCAGTTGAGTTCTCTTTGAAGTTAGCTCCAAATGTTCCATGGATTTAACGAAGGCCCAGGTTTGGCTCGCTTCTATGAATCCCCCTTTTTATCCAGCCTCGGTGGCTGGAAGTCCCACACCTTTGATGCTGCATTCATGAACAGAAAACTGGGCTAGCTATGGCAGTATATGGAATATTTTTCTGACAAGGAAACCATTGTATGGAAACCTCACTAGCTGCCGTGTTCAGACAGTCAGGGAGTGAGGCATTTGCTTAATGTATTTAATTTCTGGAAATTTTTCCACAGGAATGATAACCTCCAAGCCCACGCTCCTTGAGAGCTTTGGCTGGAGCAAACCTTTCTTCCTGCAAAAGCTGTTACGGGCAGAAAATGTTCTTGTCAGCAAAAGAAAAAGATATTATAGTGCAGTAGCTTTGGCAGCATATTTTATCAGTAAAAATTCATCAAAATTATGAAAACCTATGAAAAGTGATCAAAGTGTAAGCAATATAGTATAGCCTGCTTGGAAATGTAGGCAGCCCAAAACAATGGCTTTAACTTCCCTAAACACTTTGATGGAGTCTGAATTCTCAAACTGCCTCCGAGGCAAAAAATAAGCCCTGAGGGAAATTTTGTTAGCAATAGGATTGTAGTGACTAAGGCTTCACTATTAATTCAATGCCGTGTTCCCTGGCTGTTGGGCTTCTTACCTGTTCTGTTTCTCTCACATACCCACAGGGGAAGGGATTCATGATGCTCTTGGAGGGAGGGGACACCCATGTCTCCACTCCTGGAGGAAGATGCAGATCTCCACTGTTGGAAGAAGAAAGCAGATGACAGCAATGCCCTTACTCTTTTTTGAGAGTACAGCAGCAAATCTGTCCCTTTCTTTGTTCAGCCTGGCAAAAATCATTAAACTCACTGAACCTCACAACATTCCTTGGCAAAGATCTGAGACTGCGAGAATCACAAGAACAAGTACATGAAGAAATAATGATGGCTTCATATGGATCATATATTTTAGATACATGTGTGAAGGAATTATGTGGCACAGATATAACAGTTTCTGAAATATCAAAGAGGATGCCCATGTGCAATAGTAAGTATTGGCAATGCTTTTGATAGGTCCCTCATAAAGAAGTGGCTCATGATTTAAAACACACGCGCACAGGTGGCCTGTTTTGCCGTTTTGGTATATTACTGTGTTCCTTTTTCTGTGGATGTGTACAGTTATGTAGTCGTTAGTGACACAAGTGAACATTCAGGGCATTAAATGCTAACAAGTGATTCTCTTGTATTTTATGCAAGGATGAAGATCTAGCTCTAGCAATGTATTTGTGTAACTCCTTGACCCACTATTTCTTTAATTCTATTTAATACCTCAGGTTGTTGGTTCGAACAACTGACAAAGTATAACCTGAAAAGTGCCAATTTTTGTCACCCCAAATGTATAAAAATATATGGCTACATAAAATATGGAAAGCATTTTCAAAAGGAGCATATGTGAATTTCAAAGTTACAGAGCTAGACGTAACTTGCACATTAGATTATTGCTTCCCTTTGAGTTTATTAAAATCAAACGAGGTGTTAACAGGAACTCCACATAAAGCCCACTTGTGTTCACCTTCAGCAGCATTGCATCTGATACTCCCACAGAGACGTTCACAGTATAGCTGCTGCCAGAAAGGGACAAGGCCACTCTCTCCTCTCCACCCTTCACTTCCAGCCAGGCTTTCTCTGATCCTTGTTAGATCAGCTTAGCTGTATCATGGATTACTACCAGGAGGGCAGTAGATCTAAGAGCCTTAAGATTTCTGACGAGGACTCTCCTCTATGTCTTTGTAACACGTTTTATCTCAAAAGTACATTAGAACAGCTTACTGGTGAAGTAAATATTATGTCACAATTTGACTGACTACACTCTAGAGCAGAATGTAACTGCAGCCGTTTTCCTTAAGAGTTTTCAAGAGGAAAAGTATGCAGAAACATGCAGTATAGGGTGCTGTTTTACATATATTTATTATATGTATCTTGTATACATACCTTCTAAGACTGGTTTCAGTCGGTTCAGTTTAGGAAACCTACGCCCAACCTGGAAGTTGAACCACTCCAGCACACGGTTCCTAAGGTAACCACAGAAGCCAAGCTGTGCAGCTGATAAAGAGAGGAAAACAAGGATATCTGGATATTCTCTCCAGCTAAATTTACAGGAAACCTACCAGCATGTTTTAATATCTCACTTTTTTCCAGTCTTTAGGGTTTTAGTATTTAAACTGGTATTTAGCCAGAGTATAACCCCCAAACCTCGTGTGCCTTGCACTTTGAACAGAGGTTTACTTTTACTCATATTAACAACTGTCATTCTGTAATAGGATCTCAAACCAAATGGCTATAGACAGCGATGCCACAGCCAGGATAAGACAGCAGCAAATGAGGCCTAGAATCCTTGGTGTCAGGATAGGTGAGAGTTTGCATATCTTCTCAAGCATGGCCATACTGCCTTCTGACACTGTGCCAGTATTGACTCTGGACCAATTCAAACAGAGAAGCCTGTGTGGGAGAACCCACAAAATCACAGCAGCATTTCCTGCAAGCACTGCATTTTCCTAAAGCCCCTTCCCAACTTCAGTTCCAACCTCAGACTTTTCCAAGTGGATTTGTGCCATAACAGCACAGAAACCAGAACCGAGTGATGGAAACTAGTATGTTAATTCAGTACAACCACCACACCCCTGATTTCACAGGTGCTGTCTTCTTCCTTCTTCCATATCCATTTTTCAGCATTTCATTTCCATCACTAAAATACTCCGCTGGTGAAAACTCAAAGATAAAATACGTGAGAATTCACACGCTAAAAGCAAGCAGAAACTACAAAAAAAAAAGATTTCTGCAAGTACTGTAACACTGTCTTTCAGGCAACCTAGGAACCCTAGAGTACCACCCAGACTGTGGTACAGTTTTGGGAGTCCTAGGCTAGAACCTGAGTGGTCCAGGTTAACCCACAGGTTTCCTGCATGAACTTGATCAAGTTCAGATCCTCGGAAGATACACGTACACACAGCTTATGTTGACTTTGAGCCCTGTGGAACTCATAGCCATGATTTTCCAGCTCTCCCTTATGAGAAAGGGAGTTGTCTCACAGTCATTCTGGGTTGTAGTTCACTTCTTTACGGTCCTGTTAGTTGATGGAGATTTTGAAAAGACAGTCTCCCAAATGCTTTCACTCTGGTTTAGCCAACAAAAGGCATTCATTTTCCTTCCTCAGTTTTGTTACTACTCCCGAGCATTCCTTAGGCTTTATACTTACTTTTTTCGCATGTGGTTTCCAAATCACACCGTTTGCAACTCTTCTATGCACCCGTTTTCCTTCTTCATAACTGGGCCTTCAGTTAAACCAGATCCTTGCAAGACAAGATTATGTACTTGTATTTGTCTCCTCTGCTTGTTCCTCTCAAGGTTCTTTGTACCCCCTAGCATATCATATCAGGCCTGCTGGTATCTAAGAGGTAAGCATTACCCTCAGTCTATGTTACAGTCCTGAGAAAATTCTAGTGCTTAAAATCCATTGCTTGGAGTCAAGCTTAGCAGAACTGATTTCTCCAGTTCAGCTTCATTTTCCCAGTGCATTCGTGTTGCGATGGGAGACAGCAATGTTTAATGACACTGCATGGCCCCTAGTCTGGAAATACAGGTGATACAGCCTATGGCTTGATGTATGCTGAAGAATGCAACAATACAGCCATTTCATAAACTGAACCAGAATTTGTGATGATCTGTACAGACTGTATTATCAAACAGCATCTACCTTAGACGTGAGTAGGTCTTTACTACACTGGAGTTTTGCTGAAACAATCTTCTTGCATATTTTGCATTTTTCCCAAAACAATCATGCTGTGAGCTTTGATCTGTGGGGCTGTCAATCTGAACACCTTACACTGTTACTAAATTCATTCAAATTAAGATAAGAGCTAATGCTACGCTCCAGGCTATACAAGTTATGGAGTGTTGAGTGTGCATTTGTATCTAAACCATTACCCTTCACAGGCAGCAGAATACAGTCTTGAAATAAACAGTTTCATCAAGGAGTAACAGATGTGCTTTAGTTTCCATTTTGTATTAATAGAAACTTGTCATTAAACTCCTTTATAAGTGTTAGAGTTGGATAGCTTTGTGTTTTACTGCTTGGTGGACATCACCTGGCTTATTTTGGTGGGCTGACACCTTGCAACACACAGTCATAGAAGTCACTAGTTCAGCCCTTTGCAGTTCAGATTTTCTACAGTTTGTGTAGATCTTCTGCTTTGAGTTGTATCTTGTGCAAAACTGAATTCTGAACTCCAATTAACATCTAATTCCAAGTAATAGAGTTAAAGAACAGGAAAAGAACTCACAGAAACAGACCAAGCTGGCCCTGGCATGCACACCCCACCTACACCTGCAGAGTTTAAGCTTCCTATATGGGAAAACAGATAAATATTTGCTAGTAATTTTAAGTACTCCTGAATGCAATTCAATTGGGTGACTGGGAGACCCATCTCAAGAGGTTCTAGATCAGCCATTTATTTCTATGTATCAACTGCGGCAGTTTGCAGTGCCATTTTGAACTCTTTGCTTCATCACTGTAAATTACTTTCCAGCCCCACAAAGCTTCTGGGTGGAGCTTAATATGACATAAACACAGATACCTACCTTTTCTGTTTACCCTGTCTCCAAGAATGGAGAGAGAAGCAGCTCAGGCAGCCTGACACTCAGTAGTATCACAGAGTTTTCAAATGAGGTCAGTAGTTCAGCAGAGGATTTCCTCTTCTTGGGCAGAAGAAAAGCAAGGTTCTCTGGCAAATTCACAGGAAGCTGAAGAGACTTACCCAAGCGTACACTGTATTTCAACAACACATTTCAAAACATTACCTTTGCATTTTCCATTGAAGGATATTTGGTTGACGGCAGGATTTCTGAGAAAATATAAAACAAATATGAGTGAAGACAGTTTTTCTAGCACTTCCTGTACTCCATTATATTATATTAGTTACATAAAGATAAATATCCTACATGTAAAATTCTTCTTTATAATTATCAGTCAAAATTGAAAAGCTTAATAAAAAAATTCCCAAGACTACCAAACCTCAAAGTTCCAGCTGTAGTTGAAAGTATAACTTGTCAGACCTTCTGATCATCGAATCTAATGCCCATGGGGGTTATCTGTGCACAGCAAGCTCCGAGGGGTCCTTCACCTCAGTAATGGTATGGGTCAGCAACTCCTCAAAACGTGCCTCTGCTGCAGCAGCCTCCTGCTGCGGCAAAACGCTTCTTTGGGGCATAACTCTTAGAACATAATAAACTAGGTCTCATAGGTGGAAGTAGCATAGTCTTCCCATGACTCAGCCTTGACTCACTCAGGACCTTTCCCACATTCAGGGAAAACCATGTAATTTAAGCCATCTTTAGCACAGATGATCTTTTACCCAAGATTGCTCAAAATATTCTGCAATCATTAAGAAAATCAAGCACTGAAAGATTGCCTTTCAGAGGTGTCCCGGCCTCCCAGGTAAGCACCCTAACCACAGACTGGGGACCAGATCCTGAGAGAGCTGGATGGCACGATATTTAACTGAAAATTAATAAAATCAGTTTTATGTTCTCGGTATTGACAGCAATGAGGCAGTATTTGTATAAAGGGAAGAAGGTAAATTCAGATCTAAAGTCAGGGAGTTTTTCCAATAATTGCCGACTTAGCTGATGCTTTGAATCAGTACCTACCTCTTTCCTTGCCTTTAAATAGCAGGGGGAGAGAGTCTCCTGGTGGCAAGCAAGCAGCACAGCTGTGCAGCATCGGCTGGCCGTGCTGCATTGCACAGGTCTGCTCTGCAGCTTCACCCAGGAACCCAACAGTGTCATTTCACCGCAGCTTTGCACATGGAGCCAGGGGAGCATGTGCAAAACACAGGCTCAGGTGTGATGATAATTTACCCTTGCCAAGGAATTCTTCTCTTTCCTTCTTTCTCCAACTCAGCCAGTCCTAGATGGTTACAGTTGGCCTCAGATGCTTTTTTTTCTTTTGTTTTGCACCTCTCACCCTTACTTTAAGCCCTGCAAACCTCCTTTGGTTGAAGCTGTAAGGGAGGGAGCCTCAGTATATCCTGAGCTAGACCTGCATTTGCATATTTAGGACCAATACGGGGAAAAAAACCTGTCGATTTTTACAAAGCAGCTGCCATCAGCAAAACCTGTTATCTGAAGTGGCTCAAAGCACAAAGGAATGACAGCTCAGTGCTAACATGTAAGATTCAGATCCTCAATCTATTAAAAATACATTACATGGTGAATCAGAGCCCTCTCCTGGAAATAAGGAAAGGCATTTTTTCTTTTCTTTAAATAGTTGTGCTATTTCACCTTCACAAATACTTAACACGCACAGATATGAGCCCCTGACATTCCTGCCTCCTTCAATTTTAATTTAATCCTACGGCAGGGAATGAAAAATGCGTTAATAGAAAACATTGTACGTGATGCTCAGATATAAATAGACCAGAATTACAGAGGCGTCAAAGTTGACAGTTCAGTTGCAGGCTGTGGCTAGTTGGTTTTGCCTGTTTGTTTGCTTAAGCTCAACTGCGTTAACTGAATTGCTGAGATTTCACAATATTCAAGTATCCTAGGAAGATACACGTACAGAATAATTCTTTTATCTTATAGTTACACACAGATTTGCCAAAAGAGGGAGTCCTTTTACTGTCTACCAAAACTTTATCGACGTGAATATTCACAGAGGTTTCAAATGAAGTGACTGTGTCCCTGCTGTGCAACTATCATTGCACTAATAGCAAGAATGGAAAAGGTTTTGAAAATAAAGTCACCTCAGGGTATTTAGCAGATCAAAACATGGGGTAATATCAGCCATCCAATCACTAGAAGTGCACTGGAGAATTCAAGTGGCCGTTTGTATCATTACAGCAATTATATCTATGGGCACAGCTATGAAACATCTACGAGAGTAATTACTTTTAAACACATTGAAAAGAATTATGTCAGATAACTATGCAGTTCCCCTCTGCTGGCAAATAAACGTTTAACTGTAAAACTCGTTTGAGTTCTTTCCTGATGTTGTAGTCGGAGCTTGTCAAACAGCAGCTATTCAGTTAACCCCTGCTGTGGGTTAGGGGGGGAAATCATCTTTCTTCTACACTGTAATTTCATTAAAATATTGTTCGATTGTAATCACAACTGAACTAACTTGTATACAGTAAGACCCTCCTAACTTCACTGGCTCTTTCATCACAACGTGAACCAACCTTTCTTTTGAACTATGAAAATGCTGGTTTAGTATTTTGGAGCCATTGTTTGGACCATTACTGTTTCTGCTGCTTATCCTCTATGGGAAGTGGCCAGTATCCTTCCGACTTGATGGGAGGATTTCAACAGCTAATCCAATGATGATACGAATCGCGTTCCAGATTAGCTTGGACTCAGCATCTCAGCGCATTGAAGGAAGACAAAAAATCAGCAGAAATAACAATTTTACTTACATACTTACTACACACAAAAGTAAGCACTTTACAACTGCAATATATTGCCAGGGCTAGCAGAGTTCTGTGGAAATATTAAGTAACCAAGAACTGAGGAGTGGTCTTGCTTACTTGTCTAGAGGTATGGTGGCTTACTAGTAGTATCATAAAGACAAAAACATGACGTTACGGTCACATCTGTGTGACAGGAGCTCCTCCCTTCTCACAGAAATTGCCATTTTTATGGCAGTTAAGACTTAAGTGCTCATGAAGCAACTCCTGAACTTCTGGGTTTTTTTCAGCTTGACATATCACAGAGAGTCTTTTAAAAAATAAAAGTAAAAATAGAAAAGCAGTATTACCTGCATAAGTCCCGTCCCCTTCCCTCCTTTCACTGGCACCTGCATTTACACAGAGATTCCAGCAGCAGTCCTAATCCCAACCAATTCTCTTCTGAAATCAGTTCACGACGGGCAAACCAATGCCAAGGAAACTCAGAACTGAAAAACCTGAACCTAATTGTTGATGAGAGCCAATTATGAGATTTTTTTCTTCTTCTTCTTCACTTTCATATGAGTAAATCTCTTCATTTTCTACTCCTTGTTAACACTGCAAACAGATTAGCTCTGCAAATTTTGGGCGTCTGGCCATTTTAGATAAACATTCCAAACTTCGTAAGTGTTTACAGACTAAACTGCAGAGCTAAATGTTTATGTTGCACTGAATAACTTCAGGGTTGTATTTAACAGAAAGGCTAAAAGTATCCTTAAAAAAATTCTGCTAAAGTAATATTGTTTCAATCAGTAGGTGAAGACACACACTACTGAAACAACCAGAATTTTAAAGGAAAATATTGATACTAGTCTGTCCGTAAATATTTAGCACATCTCTATGCAGTAGGCTTTATAGTTGGGATACACAAAACTTCCAAAGTTTACGTGGTTTCTAACTTTAAATCTATTTTCAGGCCTTTTGGAAAGAATTATTTATAATTATGCGCTTATATGAAAACTAGAATATAGCTTTTGGAGGTTCAAATAGCGTATTCCTCCTCTAATTCTAGTTTAATACGAAATAAAACCTTGGCCTTGTATTTTAAGGGACATGGCCTGAGCTATCACTAGGAATATGATTTGGATCCTGTTGTTATACCTGTGCAGAACAAACATGAAGTATCACCTGGTTTTAAGAATGCCTTGTGTTCATTCTGACAGGTGCAAAATTACATAGAGTGGAGCACCGGTCTGGTCCAGAAGAGATCATTTCTGGAGCAAAACATCTGTTCTCAATCAAATTGCTACTCAGTTTTAACTGATGATCTAGCTTTTGCCTGCTCAGGTTAATTTGAATCATGTCTCTCCCTCCTTGGTATTTACATTTTTCTTAGTCTTTGGGGACAGCAACAGTATCTAATATTGCATAAATCTGAAAGTATGTCATTCACTCCAAAATACCACTTTTCTGGCAAAATGAAAACAAACTGGGGTACGATATTACTTCGAAGAAGAAAAACAACATAAAGAGAGTTGCGTGGTAGCATCAGCTTACAAGCTGCATTATCACTCAGCTTCTCATGTAAAAAACTTTCCACGTTAAAGCACTACAATGCAGACGAGGATATTTCTTAACTTCTGTGGTTAACTTGCATGTTTCCATTTCACTGCGAGGTTGGGATGGATGTGTTTTCTGCAAGGTCAGGAGAGTTTGCCCTGGATCGGCTCCTCTGGGGTTCATACCATTACACGTTTCCTGTTTTGCACATGACAAACAGTAAGCTTTTTCAAGACACAAGCTGTATGTATAAGCCTTCTGAGCCGATTTACTACTGTACTGTTGCAACAGAGCCAGACAGTACAAAGCCAAAGGAAAGCACTCTTGACTGAAACCTTTGTCATCTTTCTATCGAGTCCTGCAAAACCTGAACTCAGGCCCGCAGCCGAAGCAAGCTGAACTCAGCGACCACCTCAGGATTTAAACTGGCTTTTCAAATGCTTAAACGTAAAGTGATCAGATATAGAACCTTAGTTTTCTTTTGTCCATTGCTTAGTCAAGGTGATTTTCACTGTGTCAGAGTAGCTCCACTAGCACTTGTCAAGCCTGGTAATATGAAGTTAACAGAGACTCAGTACAGACACATCCTTTCTAATGAACTCAGAGCTATTTGGGCAGCAGTTTCTGAACCAGCTGTTAAAAACTGGCATCACTATTCCTTTTACACAAATTGTTTCACCTATGTGCAAAAGCAGGCTGCTCCTCACCCCATACAATTCTCTGAAAGTTCCGAGTTATTCAGAGGTCGAAAATGTCCAGTGATTTACTGTAACTCTGTTTCTCTACTACATTGCAGATGAAATAGTGTTTTCAAAGGAACTAACATTGTCAAGAGTCCTCCATTAATACGGTGTATTTTAAAAGGATGTTTTTAAAGAGAGGGCAACACCAAAAGCATGGAAATTACAAAGAGAAGTATAAAGGAACACAGTTCTGGGTTTTTTTTTTTAATCAGTTCAAGTGGAAATGCAATCTAGACATCCATCTGAAAGGCTTGCTGGTGATCTATGAAACTGGTGGTGCAGAGGAGAGGGCTATAATTTTAAGATGGATTATATCAGCCAAGTATCACTGAAATTACACCTGAAGACTTGGCATAGGTCTCGCTTTTCCCGAGACTGCTGGAACCACAATTCAAACCAGGATGACCCATCCCTTATGCACATTTCTACTGCTGTTGGCCACAGAGCATCTTTGGAGCATCTTAAAGATAACAAAGAAATTGTCTGAAATTGTCAGGTTTGTCTCAGTGTGGGACATGATCTTGAAATTCAGCTGTTCTCTGGACATCAGACTGAATTATAAAGCAGGACTTTTGACTAATTGATAGGATCTGATAGTCCCCAAAGTTGGGATCCTTGTGCATTATCAACAGAACTCTTTCCTATGAGAAAACTCGTGCAGTACGTAGGACAGAACAGCAGGAGGGGCGAAGGCAGCCTTGGTTTGGGGGAGCCCCAGCCCCCGCAGCCAGTGGGGAGCCCCAGCGGTACAGGGCTGAGGCAAAGGCGGCTCCATCCTCCCTCCTGCTGCTTTTCGAGTTATTGTCACCCCAGAGGAAGCTCTGCATTGGAGGCGCCCGGCTTGCCTGCTCCTGAGGTCCAGAAAGGAGGACATAGAAAAAGCTGAGCCAGAAACAGTGTATGGTCCTGCAGGACATTGCTCTCTAAACTTAACATTTGGGAAACTGATTCAAAGCAAGAATTTAAGAAAATATAGAAACATCACCATCTCTTTCTGGCACTTCCAAGGATCCTGGCAACAGAGTATTTCATCAGTAAGCCACCAGCCTGTATCCAGCCTCCAAGATGGACCATCTCACTTCACACACAATGAAAAACAGCTACAGGGAACAATCTGATGCCTGCTTGAATCCCCCAGCGAGCTCTGTGCAGGCAGATCCATAAACAGGGCGCAGGGGCTGCTTGCATGAAATTCAGTACAGGACTGGCGCTGAATTTTCTGTTCTGACAGCTGTTTGGTAGCGTGCAAGACCCTAGCTGGTGAGCTCAGATCAATCCTCAACAGGCACATGCTCACCTCTTAAAATAGTACGTTCTGGCAATAGATTGTAAAAAGACCACAGATACACATGCTATAAAACCTAATTACGATTGCAGCCCACATCATGGTCTGCCATTGCCTATGATGCATAGTAAAGGAAAGTTTTACTCTCCAGGACTCTTGACAGCTCAGCATGGTAACTTTCCACCCCTGCAGTACGCTGAAGAAATATATTAGAGGAGAGTTTTTTATCTATTTTTCTATAATGAAATATTTTTACAGGAGTGACATCATAGATGCTAGAACTGGGAAAAAATATCATTGATTCGTCTAGTTGTATTCCATGCCAAAACAAGACTGATCCCAACTGTGCATTAACTCATGCTCCAGCCAAACTGCTGCTGTATCTGAGAAGGTGGTCCCACTGCCTCCATCTTTGCAGTCTAATAGAGTTCACCATCAGCAGAGTAGGAAAGTTTCCCTTTCCTGACTACAGCCTGTCAGTCTCTATTATACCACCGTTTAGCTGCTCACTTTACTCACTAATGCTTGTGTACATCAAGTACTTGTTGGCATTTACGTTGAATTCTCTGCAGGGAGACGTCAACTCTTTGAGGGTTTGAAAAAACTAAATTCCCTATTCATGGCTCTACTAACGTACTATGCAAAGTGCTAATTGAATGCGTACTCTTCCCTCTGCATCTATTTTCTAATCTGTCCATACTATCCAACTATAATAACTGAGTACTGAATATCAGTTCAATGATCAGTTTTGATCACTACCTTCTCCACCTACAACCCCAAGCTTGCACCGCATCTATTTCATTGCCAGAACATTGAATAAACATACCTAAGCTATGACATTATTGCCATCCTCCTGTATTTTTTGGTTTCTAACTATCCTTCCATAAAAGAATGACAGCATATAAGCTGCAATGATCCATGGCAAATCAAATCTGTTCATTTCTTACTCAAGCATCTGATTTCTGTAGTTATTTCTCAGCCCATTCTAACATTTACAGTTTCCTCTCCATCTGGTATTATCTGAATATTTTACTAATATTCTGCTCCTGTTTTCTTTTACAATAGGCTTATGATGTACTCTCATGTTTTTAAAAATCAGTAGTTCATCTATGTACACAAGATTAAAAAACAGAACAAACATTTGTTCAGTGTTATCTCCCATCATACCTTGCCTTTATAATCTATTGCTTCTAACCTTGAGTTCAACTCTGAATTTATTATACTCCAGGCTTTCAAAATCTGTTTGAGGCTTATCAATTGAAACTCTACAGCCCTAGTAGCAGAAGCTTTAAAAACTGTTTACTTACTATCTGTGTCAAATTACACTCTCACTTCTACCTATATGATCAGACATAGAAGAGTTGAGCAATTCCATTTTTAAAAACTTTTTTCCAGGGTCTGGGGGGGCAGGGAAGGGGGGAGGGCTTTAGTAACACAGCCAGGTTACTTGATACAAGTTATTAACAGGAATTATTTACCTTCTTTACTGATATATAGGGAGTAAGACACTTTTTTATTTTTAAAGCAATTCAGTATTTGTATTAGATACTAGTGTCTAATAGGTAATAGTAGATCAACATGACGAAATGAAACAAAAAACCAAACTGAGTTATGTGGGTAAGAGGACTTGCTTCTGAATATTCTGCAAAACAATTCCTGATGTTTTTGAAGAAAGTTTATATTCAAAATCCACTTGGATTTCTAGTCAGGAAAGGCCCAATGAAGTAGGGGAGATCTCCCCTCAAGATAACCCTTTAAGCTCTCCCTTGGAAACTGGATATGCAGAGGGATAGGAATAGAGCAGCAGAGAATGCATGCTTAGAACAAGAGAAAATAGCAGCTGCTACTGTAACTGCAATGCATTTCTGCTTGCAAGACAGCTTGAAAGTTGAAAGGGAGTAGTAAGCACTACTAACATTAAAAAAAAAATAAAACCTCTAATTCAGTGCCTAATTCAGTGTGTGTAATTTTAACCTCTGCTGAATGACCAGCTGAACACAATGAAACAAGGACAAGCTAAAGAGAAGTCACAGGAGATTTAGGTGGGATTTTGAGCAAGGTTCTAACTCCACTCCGAAAGTCAAGTGAGCTCTTACTAATCCTATCCTTAATAAATTATCATTTAAATTGACATGGCTACTGATCCTATTACTGGTTAGGTACAAAAGCCACTTTATATGTGTAATAATTCCACAAGCATTGAGGTTGCCATTCAACAGGCCATCTGATGTCTGCAGTTCAAGACTAGGGCACAGCACTTTTGGCAGGAAAAAACCTCAAACTCATTCCTTAGTGTAATTGCAATAAATTGACAATTAACTGCTTAATATGGTGTGTAATGAAAGGTCAGGGGTAAAGTGAAAGAGATGACTTTCACCTCTGCTACAGTTTGATAGCAGGAAGACTCCTCTGGATCCTACTGATTTACATAGGCTGTTGGTTGAAAAGAAAACATTGTGTGGATTTCTATGAGGCTTCTGTGAGAGGCAACAAAAGTTGTCCTTTCTGAGAAATGTACCCAGAATGAGAATATCTCCTGCTGGACAGCTTGGACAAAGAACTGGAACTGCCAAGAGCTGAGGAAAGCTGCCAAGGAGAAGGAAGAAATGAAGCAACAGAAAAGTGCTAACATTTTATCAAAAAAACTTTAGGGTAGGGAACAGCAAACTTAAAATACTGACAGTCACCATACACAGAACACTCTGAAACAGGAAAGAGCCAGAAATTCCAGCTGGGGAGCATGGTAAACTGCTTTGAACAGGAAACAGGGAGATCACATTACCATCGTTCAAAATGTTGATTTTCAGAGAGGGCCCAGATAGACAATAAAACAAACATATACAATCCTATAACCCCTTTTAATGCTATGAGTAGTAAAAACCCTAACATATGAACTGGAGATAAGATGCTCCACAGTCTAACCTGCAAGCACCCTTAGGGATTACCACCTGTAAACTGAAGGAAATAGAGTCTCAGAGTTCACTCTGTAAAGTGTGATGCACACGTATCAGACTACAGAGTCTTTCAGGTAACGTTTTGCTGCCAGTCACCGATATCTGCTCTTTGATCAATTATTTCCTGGATTAAAATAAAATTTGTATCAATTGCTGCACAAATAAAACAAGACTAAGCTATTAAAACTCCTGTGCAGAACTACAATTTTGCAGCCACTCAATTGTTACGACTATGACTTCAAAAGTAAAACCAATTTTTTTTCCTCCCTATCCAAGATAGGTACAAAAACCTCAGAAAACCAACACCAGCATACTCCAGAAAGTTTCCAGAAAATACAACCAATGCCATGGCACTGGTGAAGCAAGAGAATATTTAAGTTCTATCCTCAAATAAAATGTCATTTTTCTTCACTCCAAGCAAGCATACTCACATGTGCTTCTACAGGAGTATGGGAAGGAATTTCAAAGAAATGTCTTTAGGTTTTTTCTACTCACATGTAATCAGGCCTCACTTTAACAAGAAGTTACACCTGACTGTGGAAACTGAGCTGCTGCATTACTGCCACAGAGAGATTAGATACTACTAAAATTAAGAACATGGAGCCACATGCCATGCTTTGCAGCATAGTTACTTCTCTCATTACAATCTTCAACATATGCTTCTTCAGTAGCATGCAATTCGGTGTAGTTACATAGAGTATGGGTCTATGCATTTGTATATGCATATGGATTCTATATTCCAAATAAATGTGGCAGTTATCATATATACCTGCTGTTGGAGTTATTATCTTAGCCTTAGGTGCACACGACTAATAGTATCCTGTTTTATTGGCTGGAATGTGCATATAAGAGCAAAGAACAAATGGCACCCATTTATTTGCATGATTAGCGAAAGCAGTCCTGTGATCAAGGATCTCTTGATTACCACTGACTGTGTAAGTTATTATAAAAAACATACAGTAGCTGGCACTGAACTCTACGTGGCAGTAATGTACCAGCTCAGTCTGTACAGCCAAGGCTTAAAATAGGTAGGGGATTACATGATGCAGGTGTAAATTAGGAAAGTATTAGGACTGAGCCTTGTGAACATTGAGGAAAAGAAACAAACTCTGAAACAAGTGCAAAGAATTTATGATTTACCACAATTTAGGGAAAGCATCTCCCTCTCTCACCTGCGTGACTAGCAAAAATTGCCCTTCATCTTTCTGAGAACTTATTCATGCTTGGTATGGTCTTAAAAATCTCCTTATATTTTTTGAGGTCATCCTGTCTGGCTTTGTAGGATCTTTTGGAACAGGGCTCTGCAATTTTCCACCCTAAGACATCTGATAGCTACACTAAAAATAGCCCCATGGCAGTTCCTCTGTTGAAGATACACCTACTGGTATGTGTCGTGCTGATCATAGCTTAGAATCCTCTTGGACTCGCAAACTACTGCTGATGCCCTAGGGGCTGTAACAGAATGAGTCTCAGCATGCTCTTTAAATGATCATTAATAAGTTATGCCCATAATAATCCACATTAGAAGCGTATCTATTTTCTACACATCAAGTATATACAACTTAGCGTGTTCTCTGACCACAAGAGGCAAGGCGGGGGATGCAAATCAATGAGGAGAGGGTATGAAGTACATCTTAGCATTGTTTGTACAGCTGTGGTGCCATTTCCCCCCCCTTGCATTACATTTTCCAGTACTCCTGTCCCAACCAGTTAAATACTCAACAAAAATCAACAGATTACCTCTAATGATTTATTAAGAAGCAATAGTTAGAAGAGCTAGACAAAGTCCTGCTTCTATGAATGTCCACTCAGACATCTTAGGGAGATTTGAACTAGCATCTCACGAGGGTTTATCCCCGAAAGCCACCACAGCTGTGGGGCTGCTGGGAGGTAGAGCAGTAACTCACCCCCTGGCACCTCAGGAGAGACTCCCACGGTCACCCCATGGCAGTAAGCAGCAGTGAATGCTGTTGCAGCAGGAATGTTTCCTGGCAGGTTTTACTTTCCTTTTTTCTTCATCTACATCCAACAGTTGCATTTTGTGTGTAAGCAGTATCAAGAGATTACATCAAAAAGAATAAAAAAGCTGGAACAAGATTATGTGCAGTTGAATAACTTATCTTAATTTCTCCTGAAAGGAAGCTTTATACTATCTAGCTTGTTATTCTGACTGAACATCTTTTTAAGCCAAAATCAAGAAAACACAGTGCTAAAGGCCTGAATTTCTGCACTGCAATATGAGCCAGCACTGTCTAGCTTGTTTACTGTTCAAAAAGATGTTCCTGCTTTTTTCAGCTGCTAAAATGGAATTTCTGGAGCAAGTAAACTGATTAAAAAAAATAATAAAAATCAGTCTTCATTATTCAGTCACCTTCCTGTAGCCTGAAGATATTAAGGCACTATATCCAGATTAGCTCTGACTGAAATCTCAGTCTTGCTTTTCTTTCCATTTATGTTTTTTAGCAGTATAATTATTGCACAGATGAACTTTCCAAATGGGAACCTACAGAACAACACAGTGAGGCCTGGAAAAGTCTAGCCTGTTTCCTTCTTTCAGTCAGAAGTTTGTAAGAACTGTCTTATTGGAGAAGCATGGAAACTGAAGCCACCTCAAAATATGAGCAAGAACCAAGCTAACCATATTGATCATAAGCTAAATTGTCATGAAACTTAATATGCACCAAATGTGAAGAGAGGAATGGAGTAGGTAGGGGGAGGGGGAGGCATCTTGAAAAGTGAGAACACCTTTAATAGCATCTTCCTGTAAGGTGTAGGATATCACTCCTGTACCCTGTGAGCAATTCGTTATTGCTTTCCCACTGCTGGCTTCAGCCCCAAGTGGAGGAAGGTTACCCGTGTATGTGTTAATTTGGTCACTTTATTCTGAAAGACTTGCCTTGATTCAACATAAACCTAGCAAAGTCAAGAGGGAACAACTCACATAGTGAAGTACATCATCCATCTTCCTATCTTTCCATGCACTTCTTGCAGGTGTGGTATGCAACACAAATTATTACTATTATTATTACCATTACTACTACTACTACTACTGCTACGACTTGGCTTTAAACTGGTAACATGGAGAAGGTCTGTCCTCAGCTTTGAGACTAAAGGTACAGAGAGACAGGGAAGAGAAGTATATGGAAGTTGTTAAAGGGTTCAAATTCTAGAGACTTTAAAGTTTTACTCTAAGGTTTTTTGGGGAAGGCAGATGATAAAAATCCCTGTTTCCCCCAATCCACTTAGTTGCCTGTAGAAAAAAAATCATTCCTGCAAGTCCAAAAAGGTATAGGAAGCTTTGATATCCAAAAGCAAGGAAGGCAGTTGGACCGACAAATTCCTATTAAAAGGAATTTGGAACCAGCATGATTCTTCCATGTGCTCCAGGCAATCCAATTTCTTGGTTATACAAGAGTAGATGTGCTGATTTTACTGGGAAAGTGATTTATCTCTATGTATGGTACTGGTGAGGTGAACTAGAACACTGTGTACAGCTGACATCCACATTTTAATGAGACCAGCTGAAGTTTGGAGAGCAGGGTAGCATAAAGGAAACACTTGAGAAATTAAAATAAAAAAGCTTTTCAATTAATTTTTTACATAGTAATAAAAGGCCTCAAACTATTTAATCTAGCAAAATGAAAAGGCAAAGCGATTACAGGACAAAAGAACCTCCATAGAAAGAAAGTACCGTGTGATTAAAAAAAACCTCTTTACTTGGGAGGGGGGGGGAAGAAAAAAAGAAAAAAGAAAAAAAATAAAACCAGTAACTAGTGGCTGAGGCCACTTTTAGTGCAGAGTGTGATTAATCACTGGAGTTGATGCCCTACCTGTTGCAGGGGTGTTTTTCAGATCAAGAAGATATTTTTAGCTAAAGATATTAGAAAGATTATACAATTCTTGGCAAAATGCAACAGCCTGCATACTAGAGTTGATCGGAATAAACATTTCCATAGTCTCTGCCAGCTTTAATCCTGTGAAGAGTTAGACCTTCCTCACGGCATTCTGAGTTGAAGTTTTTTATCCACTTTACACAAAATCCTGTTATCCACTAAAGTATCTAGTAACATCAAGTGTATTTTTAATAAGGTTGCTACCTCACAGCAGTAGAAGGGAAGAAATACAAGCACGCACAATGAAGCAGTTAAACCCAGTGCTAAAATGCAAGCCCGAGGGAACTGAACCATATTCCAACCATGTCTGCAGGGCTGAGTGGCCAACTAATTAGGTAAGTCTTTTTGTAGACAACTGACAGAGTCATATAACAGGGACTTTTTTTTTCCTCCCCTATTTCTTCCCAAGAAAAATACTGAGTACATTGAAAAGGAATAAACCTACACATCAATAAAATACAGCAGAAAACACTCATGAGAAAACACACTGTCAAACCCTTGATCAACAGGTCTTCTGTGCCTGCTCAAAGCTACATCCTACTGCAGACCTTTTGGGTTGTTTTTTTTTTTGGGGGGTGTGTGTGTTTGGGGAGTATTGAGCTTGGAAATACTCAGGATCCCATCATGAAACCTTGTACACTCTTTACATGTTTAAAAGTTCTTCTCTAAACAATTTAAGAGCCAAATGAGTGGCAAGAAAAAGGCATACAGGTGAAGGCAACCTTCTGAACATTTGACTACCAAAAGGCAAATAGTTTGTATTTCCTGGGTATGATACACAGCATTCCCTTTTTCTTTTGATCACCATTTTTTCCCAGTTGGTTATTTCTGATCTTGATTCCTCCATTTGTTTCAAGAAGATCTGCCAGGGCAACCCCTGCCACACTCAGATACAGATTTATACTCTGCGCTCTTGATAATTTGAAATGGAATGAAGAACTGATCAGTTCAGGGCTGTTTGTTTGTTTTCTTTGTTGGGTTTTTTTTTGCGTGGAGCACCTTTTACTTTTTTGCGCTCTTCACCATACACTGTGTTTTTCAAACGCTATTAAAATACTCCAGCAATGTTTGTCAAGCCAAGGAATTAATCTGAAAACATTTAAAACAGGAATTAATTCTTCCCTCCTATTCCTCTGCACTACAACCAACATAAGAGTGAAGAAAACCTATTACCTTGCTTTTCATGTCACATTTTTTCCTAATCATGATCCCACTGGGAAATATCTGCTGCATGTACTGCAGATGAGAAGACCCCCCCACAGCTAACTTGGCTCCTCTTTAAAAGAAGTACTTGCAAGCCACATGGCATAGCTAGAGCTCACTGACAACAACTCTGACCCAAAGGGGAGCACCCCAAAGCTGCCCTATTTCACCCCAAACCTGTCCAGTCAGACCGTTACCAGCGTACTTGATAATGCACAATAGCATTTTGCATGTGAGTTTTAGGCACACTAGATATGAAGTTGATTTGAAACTGGAATGTTCTCAGTGCCAGGTTTTACGCTTAGTCTTCCCAAACATCTAATCTTATTTGAACCCCCTCCGTCCAGCCTCAAGGCAGGGAGGAAAATTTAAACTAGAAAGACACTTCACTTTACTCTTCATCATAAAGGTAAGTGCAAGAGAGTGAAATAGCTGCGGTTCAAAGTAAGGAGGAGAATGGTGAAGCTTATATATTCTGTCAACACCAAACTGCATTATATGATCGTTTCTGATCTTAGAAACAGACCTATAGGACTGCAGTAATGGACACAGTAGATGGATCTACATAGATGTGACTGGACTATCCAGCCAGGCCTTATGCTGAGCTCAGCACACAGAGAAGGGATAGTTCCTTGATAAAGAGGCCAGACAATCTAACTTTAAAAAAAAATAAAAAATGGACAAATGAAGTGAAAAGAAAGAAGTGAAGAGATTTTCCTAAGGCCATAGAGTAGTGCAGTGGTTGAATGAGTAATAGGAGTACAGCTCTTCCCAAGTCCCATCTATTGCCTTAACCACAAGATGTGCTGCTGCGTACCAGCAATTATTCTTCAAGCTCAAGACTTCACTGTGTATTGATTCACTATTTAGAAGCTGAAAACAGACAAACAGTTTAGAAGTGTAGTAAGAAATCAATGGATCACTGTTAATTTCCTTCCCAGTATCTATTGTTCGTTATGAGATGCTTCCACACAGCATTTATGGGAGCTCTCTCAGCAACAGTGCAGCCCTTCGTAATCCAAGCAGCAACATACTTTTCAGAGTTGCATTTCCAAGAAGATACTTCAGCAGCTAAAATGTTTCAGATTTCTTAGTTTATCAAGCTCTTTTAGGGGGAAAAAGAAAAGACTGGCAGTGAAACCAAGTTCCCCAAAGAAGGGGAGAAGTTTAGGCACTGAACAGAAAGAAAAATGGCCAAAACACAAGTTGTGAAAACTCAAGGCTTCTAGAAAGTGTTCCTACAAGATCTCACATCTCTTTACAGACAGTAACAAATCTAGAGTTATAACAATCTTCTGAGATAGGTAAAGATAGCCCTTTCCCTGCAGATTAGTTATCCAAGGTACAAAGAAGATAACATTCCCAAAGCCTGACTTTTGCTGAAAAAGCGAAAGTCAGGTCAAATATTTTCTAGTGTCGATATGAAACTCATTCAAAATAGCAGGGTTTACTAACACACAAGGCTTTAAACATCCTGCAGAGCAGCAAAAGGATTTTTAAATTTTTTTAAAATGCAGCAGTATAGGAACACTGTCAATCAGTTATCAGAGTACATAGTACTGACACCAAAATTCAGTTCTCCACATCATATAACTACTGACCTATACTCAACCTGGTTTTGATTTGGAGGATAAGTAATTTGTATTTCTACAGCAAGGTAAAAAGTAAGAAAGAAATTTCTTCTTTCCCAGAAAAAGAACACATCAGCAAGTCCTAACAGGTAATTACAAGAAGATTACACCGCATTAACAAATATTTTACAGAGAGTGTTTAATAGGTGTATAGAAATAAATGCAGTATTTTTAGCCAAACTATTTAAATGTAGATATTCACTGACTATTTGCTACTGTAGCTAAGGTTAAGAATTGGTATTTTAAGAAAAGCAAGTGGTCAGAACTCCAAAACACAAGTGCCATGCATTCATTTGGTACAGTCATACGGCTGTACAGATGCTGTGTAACAAACACTGTTAGAATTACATGGTTTTCTCTTCACACTGGAGAAGTGTGGTCCAAGGACAGTAAAACTAAGGTTTGTGGTTTACTGATTGGAAAAAAGTGCTGTGTTGCCGTCTATATAAGCTGCATTGTGGCCGATCCTTGGCCAAAGAACAAATACATACGGTTTACTATTCCACCAATACATAGCCTCCATTGACATGCACACTCAAGAGGCTAAACTAAATTAACCCCCTTCATCTCAACAGCTATGCAAGTTATCAGTTTTTCAAATCTATAGCTAAAATATCAGACTTTTGTAGCGCTGAGGAGACTTAACCAGTGACTATTTTCAACACAGTAGAGCAAGACATGCAAAACCAAACCAAACCAAAAACTTAGGCCATGCACAGAGTCATTTGAATAATGAATTCCATAATTTGTCCCTAGAGATCCCTAAGTTCACAGCAAATGCAAAGGGTTTGGTACAAATTCTGCAAGACAACCTAGCTTGAGCTGTATCTCAAAAATCTAATATGATGTGTCAGATATTACACAAGGCAGTCAAAGAATAATAATATGAAGGAAATTTGTCCATGGTAAAATACTCTTTTTCTGTTAAAAATTAGATATTTTTTTTTTCCTGGGCATATTTGTACATCATTTTTCCACAGAATCTGACCTAAACATAAGTTACTGAAAAGATGAAAAAAAAACCCAACCAAAAAACCCCACAGCCCATTACACTTAGACCATATTTTGTGTTGGGTGACAACTCAGAAGGAATAGCCACGTTAACTGCTGACAGATCACCAAAAACCTTCCAGGAAACTAACGTATTGTCCATGTAGAGCAAGCAACCGAATCACTGTCTTAAGTAACCAGTGGTAAAACCAAACAACTAGGAGGCACCATTCCAATAGCCACTTTTTGAGCTTGAAAACTAAGAAATTGGCAATCGCCAGTGATGATAATTGCTGCTGGATAAAGTCTGAGTGATTCTCACTTTATCCTTAAGCCAGGTATAGCCTGAAGTAGGAGGCAGCAAATTCAGGTATTTTAAAATATACTGCTTCAAAGCAGGGGAAAATACTTTGTAAGTTTTTAGAGAAAGGAAATAACAACTAAAAAAAAAAAAAAAAAAGGAAATCTACCCTGAGAATGCACATTAAAATTTAGCAGCTGTTTTAAATTTTTCATTTGTAAATTGTTTCATGAAGCATCAGGAAATAAATACTGGCATTCTATACTTTTGGTTTTGTTATTTTTAGAACAACTGAGACTAGTTTTATCGAATGGTGATTAAAACGTGTTTATTTTTTCTTTCCCCCAAGTCTTCTTTCTTAATGTTCATTCTACGACTTTCTTGATTTGTGTTGTTAAAAAGTAAAAATCAGCTAGTTGTAGGAAGATGTCTACTTGGAGAAAGTTTGTCAGAGTATATAGCTTCAGTCAATTCAAAGATTTACAGCACACAATACTCAAAAATTTCTAGTTATCTGTAGTCGATAATAAATCACTCCTTTACAATAATTGTAAACATTTTAGTGGAAAACTAGTGAAAAGTTATTAAGGACAGCATAGTCCAACATTGAGAGATAAAAAGCATCAACTGCTCAGTCAAAGTAGAGTGGTTTCTTGAAAGAAAATCTGTTCCCTCCCCCAACAAGTTGACTACAGTAATAAGTTAACAGAAGAGGCAACATCAGAGTTTATGTGGTGTTTCACAGGGCATTGTGAGGAATTGTCTCACAAATATGAATGAGGAAAATAAATAGCTGTGAGCACACATGCATGTAATCAGAGATGTACATGCATATTCCTGCCAGGACAGAAATAATATAAAACCAAAATCTGTTCTTCCACAGATGAAGAAAATTGATTACTGGAATAACCAAATCTCTATTTATGAATTAGATTATTGATACATTTATTAAAGGTTGGAAAGCAGCACAAGAGATTCATACAATGAAGGTGTTCTGAAGGATAGGATTTCCAAAGTAAAAGCCGGTAATATACTCCAATCTTTTTTTTTTTGTTAAGTTTTGTCATAGTTTTTTCCAGATGTATTAATTTCTCAAAAATTATTTGCCAAGTCCTTCCTACAAATAATTTCACACTGTAGATCATACAGGAGCAGTACATTACAGGGATTGACTACTCATTATATACAGCTGGCTTTGTTGGTAATGGAAATCACTGAGTACGCAGATGTATAGGAATTCATACAAACATACAGAGTCTTGGGGAAAAAGTGCATTTCAGTTCCATTCTCTCTCTTTCTCTCACAGCTTCTCAGCAGAAGCTATGTGTGAGTGGTGACTTACATCCAGCTGACAGAAAAATACCAGGCATCCTGCACGGCCAGCGCAGGCAGACTGCTTCACAGGGCACAAGTGCCCCGCACCATCAGGCATCCATCAGCTGCAACACATACCCTACGCCGCCAAAAGTCTACAGCGATGGAGGTGCTGATGACAACATAGCAGGCAGCAGTCAAATGAAAAAAAGCAAACATGAAAATGAAACAAATTCAATGCTTTAGTGAAACTGCACACGAGCAACGACTTACTAGATTTTGTGGGGTTTTTTGGTCTGTACCACTTAAGAAAAAGAAAGTAAACCACAACAACGTTTAATGGGACCAATGCCTCTGAACTTGTGAGCCAGGTTATTGGGTCACATCCAGCCTGCAACTGCTGGTAATGCAGCGTTATGTTGTCAGAACTACCTGTTATCTTTCAGAGAAGGAAATTTTGAGACCAAGTGCCCGAAACTGTTTCCCATGCTTGGATGTACAGCCTTATCAGAAGTCTAGTGAGTTTACCAAAAGTAAGGAGGATAAGCAGAGATGAGATGGAGAAGAAAGCAGCCTGGTCAGCAGGGACCCCTCAGGACTGCAGCCAGACGCTGCTGTACCTTC
This sequence comes from Ibycter americanus, assembly GCA_035590275.1. Taxonomy (NCBI): domain Eukaryota; kingdom Metazoa; phylum Chordata; class Aves; order Falconiformes; family Falconidae; genus Ibycter; species Ibycter americanus. The sequence continues at coordinate 43,647,832 of JAVJGI010000065.1, forward strand.
TTCAGCCACACAGAATCATGCTGGTAGATGAGGCAATAAATCTAATACCTTTTGTAACTTATACATTCACACTTTTCAAAATCCTGTTTTGAGACAAAAGCTGGCAGGTTTTCTCTGCTATAAAATTATAACAAGCTTTTCAACTACACAGCACTTTTTGCCTGGGATTTCAAAGTTGCTGTTCTTAAAAAAAACCACCAAAACAAAACAAAACCCAAATCAAAACAACAAAAAAAAAAGCAAATACAAAGTCTGGAAATACTTTTATCAGATCTGTCAGGGTAAATCAATACACAAAGCACCTCTCATCTAAAGAGAAGTAGAAAAAGGGGGATCAAGAGGAAAAGTATATTCTGTATTGTCTTGCACTGAAATACACTGTAAATAGTTTAAATGCTATCATACAAAAAGACAGAGCTTAGGGCTACTAAAGAAATGGTTGAAAAATATAACTTCTTAATCAAAATGTTAATGATCATCAAGTGTAAAGTCAAACCCAAATAACTCTGCTTTATATGCCAGTAAGAACTGTTGAGTCTTGAACTCTTTTACTTTCTGAAATATACTTGTATATCTTCAATATTTTTAACAACCAAAGCTATGCACTGTGGTCTGCAGAGCAGACGCTGAACTCCTTCCATGAGATGGAAGCACTCCAGGTAGAGCCAGGATGCTAGGCGCAATTACGGCAGACCGAGAGCCTTCCTCTTGCTAGAAGAAAGGGTGGCTTATTAATTCTGGGAATCTGTCATGACCAGCCAGTAGAAAAAAGGGAGCTGGAGATATTCCAGGTAAGATGTAGCAAAAATGGTTTGCAGACAAAGCACTCACTGCAAGCTAGGGTTTTTTGTTGGGTTTTGTTTTGTTTTAACTCTAAACAATTTCCTCCAGAAATACCAATATCACAGTTTAGCCTGTACTTACGTTGCTGCACGAGCAGAAGTTGTTCAGTAACAGTAGAACTTGAAGTGAAATAAAGCATTTAAAGTGCAAAGCTTGTAATAAATTACTAGCTTATGCTTGAAACTTCAGGGCCTGGGCAGACACTTAAAAGCCACAAACACCCACGTGGCCAAATGAACCCAGATCTCTTCTGCAGAGATCCAAAGCCACCACTGACAGTTCGGGTTCTCGTTGCCTTCACTTGGTGATCAATTTAGCTTGAAGGGGTATCAGTGTTAGATGACATCGTGCAGTGAGATGACTGTAACAGGCACAGCTGCTCCTGGAAAGAACAGGAAAGGCATTATTTTTGTTTTCTACAGGTATTCCACAGGCAGTGAGTGGGCTTCAGGTTTTAAACCTATCCCAGCCCGAACACCTAGGTGCCAAAAGGCGGACGGGTTCTTTCAAGTCACTGTTTTGCAGTGGGGTTGTATCTCACTCTTAACAGTGGTGCAACTTTACAACGCTGTCTGGCCAGTGTGAAAAGAAAGGAATAAGTGAAATGAAGGGTTTTACAGTTCCCCAGGAGCGCCTGTCACTCAAAACACAGACACTCTTAATCCCAGTTTCAATAAACAGTGGAAACCATTCCCCTGAAATTCATGTTGCAAAGCAGGGTAAAGGGAAGGGTTCAGACAACTGCCTTGCTCCCAGGCCCCAGGGGATGCCACCAGCTTTAGCAGCTCATTAGAAGAAGGCAGAAACTAGCTCAAAGGTAAACAAGAGGATGAAACAAAGGAGCAACATTCTTCATGGGTCCAGATTTGAGTCAGCCCTTTAAAGAGGACAAAATTCAGTGGGATGAATAAATTTCAGAAGCAGGTTAGCTGACTAGGATTCCTTTTTTTTTTTTTTTTACTGAAAATTGTACATGTTCCAGAGGAAAAGGCAGAATAGGGCTTTGCACCTCAAATGCAGAACATTTTTTCAAGAGAGGGGATGTATTTCCAAAGTATCCACTGTTAAAGCACATGCATCAAATCCCTGCTAGGCGGGTTAGTGGTTGGAGTCAGAAATTCAAGGTCACCGCTTTGGCCGGCTCTGCCTGCTGGGGGTTCATGTTTATCCACAGTGAAGTCATTTAGTTGGTCCAAGTTTATATACCTACAGAGCTGGTTTTAATAACACCTATGAAATGGATGCACTCAGCCTTATTTAAGATCGATAAAGGACTTAGTAATTCTAGAGTACCATTCAGCTGAGGGTCATTAAAGAAAAACATTCGTTTTAGAGCCTGAAGAGCATGAAATAGGGAATTTTCTTCTTCCCTTGCTGGTTGAAACTTGGCCCACACCACTGATAAAATCCTGATTTGATGGCTGTTTAGTGTCCTGTGTCAAATACTACATAGTTTCGATTCCATTCCAAGCAAGTAAGTGATCACCAGAACTACACTGGGCCACTATTCATGGCATCAATCCTTCTGGAAGCTTCACAGAAAGGATAAATAGGCTACATAATGGAAGAAACATATAAGTGAAGACAAACTATTCAGGGTATCGCAGCGTGAAACCATTTTGCGATTACTAAAATGCCAATATGGCAAGCATTCATATAATATTCTGTGCCCTTCAAAAACACAGGAGGGGCATCCTACTGTTTTCAAACTCTTGCTAACAGCAATGCTCAGTTGAGAGCCTTCTTTCATACCTCCACAGAGGAGAAAGCATAAAAAGCTACAAAACTGGGGAGGGGGGGGCAATAAAAACCCAAACATGAAAGAAGGAAACAAAAAAAACTGAACAAGAGGGAGAACTGCTATAATCCGTCCTAAATAGGTGGTAAGAGAAAGCGGGGAAAGGCAGGAATTTGCCTTCGGTCCCAGGACCAGCACAGAAGAAACAGAAGTATACTTCACCTTCTCTCAAGAGCAATGAGGAAAGCTGGAGGAACAGCCTAGTTCACGCTCTGCTCTCAGGTAGGCTCACCTAGAGAACATCTATGTCAGCAGTTTAGTCTAGACCAGGAACATGCCTCTGTCATAAATCTTGCGGCTGTTCTCCCTCACTCTGCTTTCACTCACATGTGAGAGCACCCACAGCATGCTCTAAACACAAACCTGTGCTAAAACGTGCCCTGACTGCTGAAGGGCATTTGGTCTAGATGGCAAGACTACATCTTGTCCTAAGGAGAAAAAACCTGAAATGAGTACAGTGTGGATGCTGGGTGCATTGATCCTCCTTTAAAAAAATTAAAAATCACTGCTATCAGGCCACAGTACTCATTAATGCAGATAGAACCCTATATGCTATCCACCACTTGGGTTGGACTGTTACTTCCCCAAGCAGACTTTCCAAACAATAAGCACCCAGACTGTTAACAGGCCAAGAAAGGGAACAAAGAGTTTACTGATAAGGAAGAACTGAATAAGGGAAAGTGAATGATTAGAGAAGCAGGTTGAAAAGAATGAGGCCTTTTCCCCAGTCTCTGGGAATTACTAAAAAGCCAAAAATATAAGTTTAAGAAACCCAGGCAGGTTATGTGACTCTTTCAATTTCTACTGAGTTATAACTGAATGGTTTTCAAGCTTTCAATGGAATACGCAGTACCACGGAGCCACAATAGTCCGATTAAAAATGCATTATAGATTCCAAAGAGACTAAGCTATATCTCTGGGTAACTCAGTGGAATTTATTAGTCCTTGCAGACTGGCTGCTATTATGATCAAAAACAATTATTCATGTTAAAAGTGTGACTGTCAGTTTAAAAGTGTCCCAATGTAACCCAAGCCTCCTGCTAACATACAGTCTTCAAGCTATCCAGAAAACAGATCTTTAGGGGGTATAGCATGAATTATTTATTTATCGGCCTTCTAGAGCCATTCTTTATGAAAGAATTATAATCACATAACTACAATGGTGGGGAGAACAAGAGAACCTTTGAAGTGCAGAAACAGTACAAGATAAAGGCATTTTAGAATAGAGAATCGAACCAAATCTGAACCCAGTTCAAACTGTCCAACTACAACCGAAAATGAATTGTTATTCTGGAAGTACTTCTGCGAATTGCACCTCCAGCTGACACCCCAGCCACAGCTAACCACAAATGAAAGCCAAACCACAGCATTTTACTGGGGATATTAGTTGTCACTGTCAGTTCTTCTCAAAAGATTTTTAAGAGAATCATAACTTTGGCAGTATTTGCAGCACCGTCATATTTTCAGTTCATCAAGGGGAAAAGTTTAAAAGCAGTTAAACAAAGGATATTATTTCTAATACATTGTTATAATCTTTACTAAATATAGGCAAGTTTAAGCCAAGTGAAACTTTTTGGTAGCACAGGCCAAGGGATGCCTGCTATTCTTCTGCTGATACACAAACAATACAGGTAAGCAGTTTTTTTCTAGCTGCATGAATCCTCTTATCTCACCTCAAGACATCTGGCAAAATAGGAAAACAGATGCAGGATACTGACATCTTCATTCAAGTCATTCATGACCTAGAAAGAACCTGACTGAAAAGCATGATCCCTTCTTGTGCTGTGCCATAGTGTGGATGTTACCGTTTGTCATCCCCACTTTGACCAGTGTATATAACATTACACCAGCGATGAAGCAAAACATGAACTTTTTTCTGCAGAACCTACGGTTGCTCCAGACGTCTCTGGTTCTCACCAACAAGGGACAACACCCTGCACCCCTACATTCAGACCAGACAAAAACCAGAATTTGCAGCTGTTTCTTCAGAAGTAATCTGTGCTTGATAGCGTCCTAATTCTTAAAATGGTAGATAATGAGCCATTTCTAACATTTTAAGCTTCTTTTTTCTTTAAGTTAATTCTCCTTTTTTCTGAACCCAAGAAAGGGGAGATGAACGCAGACCATTTAACAGCAGTTGAACTCCCACTCACCATCATGTCCTTTGTTCAAAACACATTAGCGACAAGTAAAAACAAGCTAAACAAGCTACAGACACAGAGAGAAGGTTCAATAATTTCATATGTACTAGAAATGGTAGTAAACAAATTGCATATACCACACATATAAAATAAATAAATATTAAACTGTCAACTTTTTTGCTTTTTGGAAAATCTAGCAAGTTTTTGGGACCCAGACGCTCAACATATTTGAATTTCATTTAGGGTTTTTTGTGCAAATATTGTCAATGAAGACAGAATATTTTGTATGAGAATTTTCACCAATTCAAAAAGAATTTAACAAAAACAGTTCAGTTTGCTCAAGTACTGTTGTATTTCTCCCCAGAACTGGATAGGTTTTGCTGAATAATATTTTGCTGTGGCATTCATTTATTAAAATCTTTGTCAGGGATGGGAAAAATATTTTTGGTGAACTCAATACATACCTGTGCCACTAACAAAGGTGGAATGTGGCAATGGCAGGAACACACAGTACCTTTGACATCACTGGTATGGCATGTGTGCTGGTGAGCTGAAGCCACCTTCCTGAAAGATGTTCCACCTGCAGGCATAAAAGGCAGAGGGAAGCCATCATAAAAAGATTTAAACTGTGATTTTCAATACTTCTGCTTTATCTTTTCCCAGTGTAAAAACATGCAAGACCTTTTGCTGTGGTTTGTAAGGTGAGCATTAGGATTATCCTGGGACATCCACCCATCTCTCAATGTCCTTATTGACCTAGCAATCCAGTTTTGATGTACTTTTAAGAAGTGTCTCTGACAGTGTTGATGGGGACGAGTGTTTTTCACTCAGAGGTTTAGATGATCCTGATGAATTTTGTAGGTGTGTGAGGTGTGCTGACCGAGGCAACAACTGAGCCCTCATGTGAGACACAAGTTCGAGTTTTGGGACACAAAAATAAAAATCCCTTGTCTTCAGGCATCTGCAGTTCATTCCTTTCGTATAAAGAGCTGCCTAAAACCTCGCTGGAGAGTTTCCAATTCTGGTATAAATAATGTGTCAACTCAAAGTAACTAGGAAACAAACTTCCCTGCAACAGAGTTAGGGCTAATTAAGAGAAATGCCCGCTCTAGAATCAACATGGCAACTCAGAATAGATAAGGTGCATATACTCATCAACAAATGAAATACTCATTCTGTTATCCAGCCTAATGGAATGCAGGGATAAACCAGAAAAAGCAAACCCACAGACAATCCTGGGCATGCAAAGAAGGCAATAAGAAGAAATCACTGAGAGTGCAGTGTTGAAGCAGGCGGTAGCGATATTCTCTGTGACAACTGTGGTGTGAACAGATTCCCACACCATGAATAAAATACTGCTTCCAGACCTGAGCCAACTAAAGGACAATCAGTACTTCCACAAAAAGCAGTCAAATAACCCATTAATCAAAAGCTAATTGTAGATATAATCCCACCACTGCTACTCTGTTCACCGGTTCCACCAGTTCCCTCTTGTCCTTCATCTCCTATTAACCGCTATGACACTAATCATCATTTCATTTATTTTTATCCCTGTTTTTCTCTTCTGTCTCCTGCAATTGCTCTAACTCTTATTTTCTCAAAGCCTTGTTCTACCTCAGCAAGCAAACTCAGCGAGTTTATAGTTATTGGAAGAAAGAATCTGGTGGAGCTCCCAGGGAAGCACAGAGAACAAGTGGCAAACAATAAGACACTATATCTGGCTCCTGGAGCTTCCTGTACCATGGATTTAATGAGAGAAGCAGCTGGGCAGAGATGCTATATGCAGTAAAGGCACACACAAAAGGGTACAAATGAAACCCTCTGCACATTTAAAAAAAAATAAAAATCAAGTAAAGGGTCATCCTTTCCCTCCTTGGGCAGTTGCTTGAGTATTATCGCACGCTTTAACAACAAGGTCTTTAAGGGGCTCCATAGGCAGCACCTTACCCTCTTCAGTTGGCAGCCAGTTACGAAGCCCTGAGGACATTCAAGAAACACCCTCAGTAAAGGGTCTCCTACAGCATAAGGCAGGTTAAGAGGGATTCCCAGGTGCCAGTAACTCCCCGGCCTCCCCACTCGCCTGCCGCTTCTCCGGCTGGTGAAGCATCAGCAACGGTTCTGATGAGGCAGATGGGCTGCCCCGGCACCCGCTTCTCCGCTCCCTAACCACTGCTGCCCTGCTCCTCTGCTCTGCCCTCTGCCGTGGACTCCCTCTCTTGGATGTCTGAGTCAAGCAAGAGAAAGAGCCTAGGATGGGCTAAGCAAAAGGAATCCGATGCCTCAGCTACTGTTTTGGACAGCTGAACTTTTAGATCAGTACTAGAGACAAGGAGCTACTGTCTTTCAAAACTGAAATAACACTTCAGAAGCCTGTGCTGCAGCTGAAGAGTCTGCAAGAAGATTTGCAAAACAATGCAAAAATCAAACCAGTAGTTCCCACACAGCTATTTGTACCCAGGGCATCTTTCATGGAACTACTCAGCAATGCACTGACATCTCAACGTAAAGCAAGCAAGGGGGCCCCAAGACCCGAAACCATGAACTGGCCAGCTGCAGAACCTGTGTGCTCCAAGGGGGTCTGTTACACCAATTACCCACTTAGTGGTTTGAGACAGTCTTGCAGGAATTGTGCTTCGCACAGTACCCACAGCAAATCCTTCTTGCGTATGGTATATATTTACCAGAATTCTCCATATGAATGAGCTATAAATTCATATTCATCCATTTCCAGAACTTTCTATGTCAAAGCTACAGGAGGAAGAGTAGCTTAGAGGAACACAACAGGAATTTTGACTTTTGTGCCTATGCACTAGGTTGCAGCTGAGCCTTTAGATAGGTGCAAAAATACGTGGTGTAACATTCCCAAGCACACGCATTTCCGAGACTCGCTTTCACAGACTTTGGTTTATGCTGTTTGTCATAGCTGGCAGCAGAACTGTTGTACCTACATAGCAAGCACAAATGGCTGTAACGTCCATAACTCAGAAATGCCACATGCAGATGTACTTTTACAGTTTACAACTCTGCTGAAATGCCTTCTCATAATTTGAAAAGCGATTACACACTGTTTCCACTGCACAGCTAAATTATTTCATAATAAGATAAGAATCTCTGCCGCAGCATATGAAAAAGATTTGCTTGGAATATTCCAGCTATGCTGCAGCTGAATGGCCTGTTGCATTACGTATATCCCGATTACAGAAACTTGAGAATGCAGTGGTGGGTTCAAGTTGCCTGTTTTCTCTAGTCTTATTGGTAGTTTTGGGTATTCATTCTATTTTCCTTTTGGAGTCCCATCTAATCTAGAAGAAGACTAAGACGACAGCAATTCAGACCAAGACACCTTTAAAAGCATGAGCATCCCAGAAGGATATTTGCTATTAGGGCATACTAATTTTTAAAATACGGAGTACCATAAAAAAAAAAACAAACCCACAACCTCAAGAAATCACACATGTTGTTTAAATGCTGGCATCGTCTAAAGTTACAAACACCGAAAGCAGGAGCACAACTACATTAGATTATGAAACAAGTCCTGGCCAGAAGCAGAAAATTATGTTCCTTGGTCTTGCCAAGATGCCTTGGGAAGAGAGCAGCCGCAAGACGTCCAGCTCACGGAGGGGACAGGCTTAGCAAGCAGTTATAAGGTCATTTTGAATAAACTACATGGTCACGCACTACTTAGGGAATGGGACTGAAGATGCTGGATCCTGTCTCTGTGTTTGCCTTTGACCTGTTTCAAGGCTTCTATTTTCCAAGTCACTTAAACTATTCAGATTATGTAAAGTTTTATGTTACAGTTTTGTTTGGTTTTTTTACTTCATCAGCACTACTCATAAACAAAACCAGGAGGATAAATAAATAACTGTTTCAGCACCACAAGGCTGATGCATAATTCATACTGTTGATGTCACTTATACTCCACCCCAATGCAATCAATAGGAACTGTGCACATGTCTTGAAGACATCTTGCAGCCATTGGACTGTCTCACTGGATGGTTTTGCCTTGAATGTTTCAGAGGACGACAGATGCAATTGCCCTTTACAACTTTTTTTCTCTACTGCCACATATCTGCTAAACAGGCCATTTGTACCAATCTTCTCCTTGCTAATCTGTGACTTCTAGAGGTGAAGAAAGAAGGGACTTACAATGAAAAAAATTGCTATCTTGAACACAACTGGACTGCAGCAAATGTGGTAGCACAGCATTTTGCTAAGCTAAGAGCAGTATTAAGTCCAGAAAGGGAGAGGAAGCATCTAGAAACTGTTTTCCAGAAGAAACTGCAGCAGAAAACCAGGGTGACAACTGAATCTCAAAGTGTGGGTGCTCTTTAGTTAAGCTACTCATAGCGGAGGCATTTGCAGCCTTTCCCTTTCTTGATACACTAAATAAAGTATCTATTCAATTCACCCATTCCTCTGCATGGTTACTAGAAGCCACCAGGGCTACTATCACGGGGAGATTACAGCCAAAACCTTTCAACATTCAAAGGCATCTGCTGGAACGCATGATGTCCCTGACATCGCAGGGGGTTGCTGCTCCTCTGAATGCAGCTGCTGTAATAAATGCGCACTAACTCTGCCGTCCCTTGCCCCCAGCAATCTGTACTGTGGCGTCTACCTAAAGCAATCAAACCAACCAACCAACCAACCACCATGAGGGCTATATTCAGTTTGGACCCCCCCCCTCAATCAACATATACCAAAACCTCTTCATCCAAAACATTGTATCGCCTCAGCCACCCATATTTTCACCTCTTTTACTACAAGAATCCTGTTACATTATCTACTCTGCTTGTTCAGAACTCCCATTTGCTTCATAGCATCTCACTAAACAGAGTGAACAGTGGAGCTGTCAAATAAAAACACAAGTATTTTGTTTTAATTTATCAAGTCAAAGGGGAAAGTGATAAGAATAGAAGTTGCCTTTAAGGAAGGGATTAGCATGGCCACAAAAAACTGCAACAACAAAACAAGCAGCTTCAGCCTAGTTCCCCCTCCTAGAGACTTTCTACCATATCCTGACTTTACTATCACCATCTGCCAGAAAGGCAAGTTCCTCAGATGCGATCTGTATTTCTTCTTCTTTTTCCATTTACCAGCAAATCCTGGAAAATCCTCGTCCACGATTTATTAAGTCACTAAGCCTCATTCACCTTTTTGCTTCTCTAAAACGCTGTGAAACTGTTTGAGTTTGGGATGCAATACGATATAATTCTTCTGTTACTATGATCTATGCTGTGGACAGTTACAGAGACCCTTCACGCTGGCGTAGTTTGTTCCTCCTCACGCTGATACGCACATGTTTAGATGTGCTCCCAAGGGCTTGTAAACCAAGACAGCTTACAAATGAGCAAACTGCATTTGTGCTGCAAGGACTTTGTATTCAAAATAAATCATTAGCACCACTAAAGGAGTTCTGTTTGACTCAGCTATTCCAAACTTCATCCCTCTTTGCAGCTCTGGCAAGTTATGATCTTCACCTGCAGTTAAATTCCTGCAAGCAGATAGCTGTGGTGTCTTAACTACCTGCTCTCAAAAGCAGAACTCATCAATCTTTGGCATTTGCAGCTGACAATTTAATAGTGTTTTCTACCAAGCTTACGCTGACCCACATTTTCTGTTGCTTGTAACCATGCCTTTTCAGAACAGCGATTTTTCTTCAATCTTGGCAGAGACGTATGGCTCATTACAGCAAACCTGGATGCCAACTTTGATGTTTCAGAGGTCAGATTTTTTGCTGTTATCTAAGTAAGGAAGGAGCTTTTTTCCCCCCCAAGACCACTGGGCGGACACATGAATTTTTAGCCTCCTGTCACTCAGAAAAGAGCACAAAGAGCTTTGTCTAAGTTTTAAAGTTACCTCCTGGGATTTCCTTTGCTTTTATAAAGAAAACTCCTAGTCTGATTGTGATGGTGTTTGTACCAAAGCGAGAAGTAGCTGCCCGGCTCCACTCCGCTCCTCGCAGGGGAGGCAGCAGGGATGAGTTTATGAACTGTAATTACCAGCTTACCCACTCAGGCTCCTTCCTGAAAGGAGAATCATCCATCATCCTCTTTTGTGCTGCCGACTCCTTAAAAGGCCTACTCCGCTGGAACTCCAGCGCATCCCACCGCAGCCAGGCTCCCCAGGAGCCTGCCCAGGGCTACCTAGATGGATTTCCAAGGGAAGATCGCGCCGCTCGCCTGCCTAATTTGGGAACCCCGACTCCGCAAGGCTTGGCGCAACCTCGGTGCCCCAGCCAGCCCGCCGAAACCCGGAGCTCCGGCAGAGATTCGCCAGAAGGAACCTCAGCCGCCGCCGAGCTCCGAGCGCCGGCCACAAACAGAAACGAGAGCGCGGGGGGAGGGCGGGCCGGCGAGGGACCGAGCGAAACTTGCGGAGTTCAAAACAATCCCGGAGCGGCGCGGCCCGGCCCGGCCCGGCGGCGAGCCCTCGGGAGGAGGGCGTCGGAGTCTGCAGGAAGGAGGAAAAGGCAGGCGGACCAGCCGCGAGGGGACAACCCTGCCAGCGGGCCGGT
>JAVJGI010000065.1:43660208-43792746 GCA_035590275.1 Ibycter americanus
GAGGCGCCGCCGCCGCCGCGGCATTGGCGAAGCCCCCGCCGCCGCCTCCTCCCGCCGCCCGTGTTGACAGTCTGGTCAATGGTTACACACCGACCGCCCTGGCGCGGCCGGGGCGCTGCCCGAGGCAGGGGGCGGCGGGGGGAGCTCGCACAAAACGTGCCCCATCCGTAACAACATGCAGCAATCCCCCCGCCCCCCCAGCGATTAAAAGCTTGCTATCAAGAATATATATAGCTTCAGAGGGAGGGGAGACCGGCCGTGTTTGGAAGGAAGGGCTACAAACAGGAACGTGCCAAAAACGGAGCGAAAAAAGTTTTGCACGGGTTTCGTAACACCAGACTGAAAGCCGAGGGAAGGAAGCTGCAGCCCGGGCTGTGCAGAGACAATTCACTGTGGAACTCCCAGTCACAGGAAGTTGTTGAGGTCAAGCACTTCTGCACTGGGGGGGTTCTCACACGTGGAGATCCTGCAAGGTGGCACCTCGCGCGCCGCAGCTCGCGGCCTTCCAGAAAACATCCACCCGTGCCTTTGCTCCCCGCCACGGGGCTCTGGCCGGAGCCATGCGGTGGTGGCTCCGTTTGACAAGGGTCAGATGGATGGTGTGTCGGATCTGCTCCGGCACTGCCCACGAAATGACATTTCACAGTCCTCCCAGCGCCACTGACGTTAAAGCGTAGGTTTAAAGAGTATTCTCTTCCCAAATACCCGTTGCTGTTCTGTCAGCAAAGGTATGGGGCTGTTAATGAAAAATAAATCAAATTCCCCAGCTGCTCTGGTGTTGTAGCTGTTAACAGTTAAGAGCTGGAGTTATAGATACGCATTCATTTTTCCTTAATTAGCATTTTTCTTCTGTAAGAATTTCACAAAGCACATCCAGTCTCAAAACAGACACTATTTTTGAAAGCATTTAGTTCAAAATCTGTTCAGTCTCACGTACCCAGCCTTATTAAGCACATCGTAACAGACCCAGTTTAAAAACAGACTTGGCGAGCGCATTGATTTTTGTGAAAAGACTAATGGGCAGTGTAATTTAAGCTTCCAGCTACCTACCTGTTGATTACAAATTGTAGATTTTGCCCCTTCTTGCTTGGCTTACAAGCTTCGTGGTGCCCAAGTAGCGAGAAGGCTCCAGAAGTCTGGCCTACATGGTCTCCCTCCAGACTGGGACTCGGTTCAGATCTGTGTTTGTTCGAGTCAGGATACATTCTGCTCACAGCAGGTCCTTTTTCTTCCTGGGAGAAAAAGGAAGAAACAAGTAAATGGAGGCTGCATTCAGGAAGCCTTTGAAAAGGTCCCTGAGAAACAGTTTTCTTCTGCTTGAAGTCTGTTGTGACTGTGTCCATGTCCCGCCCCCCCCCAGCCCCAGAGTTCATTTTCTGCTTCTACTACATACTGTCTGCAAGCAGGGGCTAATCCTTTTGTCACACTCTCTCCCTTTCCACTTGGCTTACGTTTCTTTCCATTTCCCCCTGAAAACTTCTGTCCTTTCTTCTGGAAGACCATTTCCTTGGAATGCCAGGCCTTCCCCAGGCCCCTGCTGCAGCCCCAGCTCCAAGCAGTCAGCCCCTTCGCAGCCTCCCCCCTGGCCACGCCGCTTTCAGATCCCAGCAGTCACCTTCGCTGTGTTTCTGCATGGATTCCCAGCATCCGTGAGCTGTATGGATGCAACTTCATTCTGCTCTTTTTAACCTCATTACAGTTCCCTGAGACACATGAATGACAAGAAGTGAGAATGCCCGCTCTGTAGAAAGCCTAGAGCATACACCGTTCCGGAAATAAGGAGCCATTTCATTCTATACAGATATTTTAGTATTTTTAAAAGACCAAGCACGTTAGTTTGTTCCAGTTCATTTTCCAGCCTGTTATAACAATGGCATTGACCATGTGGCTGAGAGAGATACTTCATGTTTCCAGTCTTTACCTGAAACTGTGTTAACACAGGGTAACCTGAAAAGAGGGAAAGGGGCACAGCCATCTCAGATGGCATGGGAATGCATTTGTCCTGTGGGATATACCTCAAAGAAGGTAGGGAACCCTTCAGTTCCCCAGGCTAACGCTGCCTGCTTGTACAGCAGCTTTCATTCAGGGGTTGAGAAGGTGTTAGAGATACTGTTGCTCAAAAAAGTTCTGTCAATATGTTGGATTGTCCGTTCTTTCCAGAAACTGGAAACTAGACTGCTTTTTTGGCAGGAGTCACCCAAGAGTTTCCTACAATGTCATGCTCTTAATTCTTGAGATTCTAACATCTGTTTATTTGCAGATGCCATTGGGTATACACTACGTATTTCAGCTGCGTAAAATTATTTTGGGGACCGTTAGTACTGTAAGCTGTTTTTGCATCAAGTGGGCTTATGCTATCTTTGGAACAACACATAGCTTTCCACAGTTAAACTGTTGACTGTTTTCTACACAGTGCTTGGTTTGGTTGGCTTTTTTTTTTTCCCCTCCCAGTTTTGTCCTGGGTTGGCTTAGCCTGGAGCTGAGCTGTGACAATGATTGACACATAGCTGTACACAATATTTGGAAAGTGACCTAATGAGGGGCCAAAATAGCAACAGATTGAGAAATGATAGGCTCATAGGGTGTAAAGTAGTCACACGTCCTGTATGTTGCCTTGCAATTGAAAATTTCTGGAGGAGAGCGCTTGGGATAAGAGACAGCACTTGTGAAAAGTTGCTGTTATACAGGGTTTGCAAGTCTGCATGGCAGTGCCTGTGTATGTGACTTGCATGCTGACCAAAGGAACCGGACAGAAAAAAAAAAAAAAAGTGCCAGCACCCACAGAGTAGTCTTGCACTTCACCAAGATTTTTGTCCTCCAGACTTTTTCCACTACAATGGACGCCTTCTAAATAAACATGATGAACACAGCTGTTTGGTGCATAAAAGCCCATTGTACCAGGGAAAAAAAAAGCAATAATAAAGGTTTAAACAGTAAAGCGACAATGAGTGTTTTGTTCCATATGCAAGACTCATTTTGCAAAACAGACCTGCTTTAAACAAAACTTTACTGCAGCGTTTATTGTCCTAGATATGAAACGAAAGCATGTTAGAACATTAAGATGCATTAAATTGGCTATTGAACCGAGCTCCACCCTCATTATAACACCATCCATCAGAGCCAAGTATTTGAGGTTTTGTTGTGGGGCTGGTTAAATGGGATTTAATGCGTTTGAGACACAGCCAGGTAACTGTGGCTTTGTGTCACCAAGTGGTATAATTGAGAAACCTAGAATAAGGGTGTAAAAGACTCATATGGTATTTTTCTGTACTCACAGTAGGCATCCTACCAGATCAATGCTGACTTCGGTCAAGAAGAGACAGCAACCAGTAACTTGAAATTACCATGTTATAGTAATAAAACTGGTTTCTTTGAACCTAGAGTGCCAATTCTGGCGTGAGCCAATATTTAAACATGAGAAGGAGCCTGTGTCCTAATGAGATATTTGCCCACGTGCAATATTCCATGTGTCTTTCAAGAAGGGAATTCCTTCTAGAAACCTCTATGGCAGCCACTTTCTGGATCTAAACCCAATCGCGTTTAAGCACAAATAACTGCATATACCAGATTAGAAAATCATCCCTGCTTTCAAAAAGTAGTTTGTGTTTTTGACTCTGGGACTTCCAGATGCAGTCTTTGTAAGCAAGAGGGGAACTAATTGGGAATGAGAGAACATGAGCTGGTTCGGTTTGCTACAGTAAGGTGTGGATCACTCATTCAGAAAGGAAAATTTGTGGAATTAAGAAAAAATTTAGAGAGTATACTGTGGAAAATAATGTTCAAACACCCATGGAACAGAAGCAGATCTGCAGCACTGGGATAGATACTGCTTATGAGGCAGCTTCCCGAAAAAAGTTAATATGACAGTGACATTCGTATATTAACAACAACAAAATCCCATGAAACACTATCAAGAACAGAAATGTATGGAAGGAAGTTGGCATTTCTACAGAAAATACGTTTTGTATCAGACAAACTTGTTTTCCATCTGTCTTTCACAGAACTAGAAGAATACACGCTAGCCTGATACTTGATGAAGATAGATCTGTTATTTAGCCTAGATGAATCAGTTTGGAGGATGATTATAAGATAAAAAAAATCACCATTATTGTAGTATTGGAATACAGGGGTCGCCATGCAAGGTCAGGCCATTGACCTACTAAATGAAGTGTTGTATCTCTGAGAACAACCATGATTAAAAGATTTAAAAGAGAGAACAAAACACCTTGTAAGAGGCTGCTCACAACCACTATGGTCCTAGAGCAAATACAACAGAGACACAGAATAGCAGAAATTGCCATATGCTCCAGAACATTTCCAATTCCCTTCATTTTGTGGAATATTATTAGTTACTGTAATGCAGAGCGTATTTCTGATCCATAAAGTGCCTAATGTGCTTGGCACTGCAGTCAGGACTTCTTGCTTCTCAATTGCAGCCTAAACAACCACAATATTATCTCCTCTTATTTGAGTATAGTTAGTGACAGTCAGAGTAGTGCTGTGCACAGGTTGCCTGCAGTACGTGAAGGTATCCTGTAATAATAGTGATTATTATTTGATTGATTTCCTCATCTTCATTTTTCTCACTCTTCTTCATGTAAACACTAACGTTTTGGTTATCTTCATGTAAACACTTACATCCTTATCCTTCTGCAGATTTAATGTGTTGGAGGAACTTGTGCTTTCTGTCTCAGGGTGACTGTACATTACAGATATTTTGTGGCTGCTTAAAGTGCCAGTCAGCTCCTTTCAAACTGCTTTTCAAGTAATGTAGTTAAATGTCAGTTCTCACATTGGTCCTTGTAAGCGATTCCTGGAAGCTGGATCTCTGTTAGTCAGAAGACAGTATGTGTTTGGGGTTCTTGGCAGCATCAGCCTCCTCGGTCCTCCCACACAGCCAGCTCTAGAGCCCTTCTGACAATACTGCCTCAGCACATGAAGTGCAGCTTTCACAGCCCGCTCTTTATTCTGGACTCAAAGTCTCAGGTATTATTACAGGTATTAAAGCTAACAACCACTCTATTTCCAGTTCCAGTTGGATGTGCGCTTTAAAATACAAAAAAATCAGGTTTTTAAGTCTAGAAGCGTTCTTCTTTGCTCCCTGTTCTTATTTCTGCAGCCATAGCTGCCTGGTTTGCTACTTCTGTCTTTGGAAAACAACCTCTTTTGCCAGGGAAGAAAAAAAAAACCATACGTGAATGTACAATAGGAAGTGGAATCTGAAAATAAGATCTATATTTTGCATAATAAGCAGGAAACTCAAGTTATACAAATTACACTCTTCCATTTGTATCCCCTGGGTGTGACTTTGGACTCTTTACTCCCCAGGATTTATTGGTTATGTTTGGTTGGGTTGTGTTTTTTTTTTAAGTGCAGTGTACTGCATACAGTAGATACTCTTATTATTCACACTGAGGCTGAATTACCTAATAGCAATTTGATTGCAGAAGAGAACACACAAGATACACATTTGGTTTTCTTAAGCAAGTACTCTAAATACAGTTATGTTGCTTTTACTCAGGCTTCCTTACCTGAGTCAGGACAGGAGAAAGCTCCCAGAAGTAAGAAGTGAAGACGTGTTGAAGTTACTATAACAGACAGAGCCTCTTTTGTTAATTCCTTACCCTCCCCACACCTGAAGCAAATGATGCTGTAGCTCTGCAGCACACCTGTGCTACCTCTAGCTTTAACTAGTTCAAATATGATTTACAGCTGGGCTTTACTTTATGGCAACAAAAGTATTACCCACCATAGTCTTCTGTAGCTGCTTAGTATCATATCAAAGGCTGAACCCTGTTTGGAAAGCTGGAAAGAGCTGAAATATTAATTGCTGAGCCTAAATCAAGTCTTCCAGAAGATTTCTTGCTGCTTTACTATTGATTTCTTTTTGATAGGTTAGAAAAGAAAAGCTAGCAATAGAAGAGTGACCAATTATATGTATTCTTCCCGATTAGTTGAAAATTATTACCAGCTCTTTAAAAAATTACTTGGGACTTTGAGTTTGAATGAAAACTCCTCATTGAGAGGAGCACTGCCATTCACTTTCTGTCTCACAGATATATCCATGTCTTGAAAAACTTGGCAGGCAATGTATAGAAAAAGACATCCCAACCCATAATCGGAGGCAAAAGCATGTAGAATTCTTGTTACAATTCTGTTTTATACACACAACTTTCAGTTAACAGTTATTTTATGCGTTTACAGTGTCTTCCATCCCAAGGCACCCAAACAAAGGGGTGATGTAACTGTGTGTTGGGTAATGATTTTTCATCCTTTCCTCTTTTGCTCTGCAGACACAGACTTAGTTATTCAGGACAGAAAAGGAAGATCCTTCTCCAATGAATTGCAAAAATGATCAGACAATCAAATTTGACTTGAACCAATATATTCATTTATGAAGTGTATGGAATGAATGGATAACTGAGGCGTACAAAACTGCTTTTATCCAAAAGCCAATCACCCCTCTCCTTTTTTTTTTCTTCCCCTTCCCCTCCCTATTTTGTTGTTGTTTGGGGTTTTTTATGGAGTTGTACGAGATAGATGACAAACAGCTTTTATCAGTAGTCCTGTTACTTTGGTAATAAACAATTAGAAGAAAAGATCATATTATTGACAGTCACTAGGTGAGGATTAATGCAAAGAAAGGTTTTCTAGTTCAGAGTTTTAAGTGGCCATAAAAGGACGCTGACACCTGATTTAAGCGATACTTAAATCTAAGACCACAGGATCTTTTCCATGCTACTTTAAGAAGCATGAAAAACAATGACACCGTGCAGCTGCAGAAAGGTGCAGGCACAGGTATTACACAGCTGAATCATATAATACTGATAATGTGAATTTCCATAGAAACAAAAGCAAATGTGATCTGTTATCTAAACTAGATGCGTACATATAAATGCTGCCTAAAAAGTGATACCCAGCATCACCTTAAAGCTTCTGAATGGTTTCATGAAATGTAACAGTTGATATTTGTACTTCACCTCAGTTTCTTTTCCCCAGGAAAATTGCCAGCAGCACGATGCCCTTTTTGCCACTCTCCTGAATTGCCTTTCCTCCTCTTTTAGGAAGCCACAATGAAATGATTAAATTAAATGGGAAGAATATAAGTCTTTGCTTCATGGCAGTTTACTTAGGTTCTGTCTGGGTTCCAGAGAAGTTATAATGGATCAAAGGAACCAATTAAGTTTTACAAAGCTATTCAAATCTTACAGTAATGCTGACATAATTCAGACAGTATTTCAAAAGTGTCACCACTTAGATAATTTCTTTTTTCCTGCAGGTCAGTTTTTATTCTCAGAAAAGTTAGAAGCAATCTGTGATCTACTAAAAGTAGAACCTGAAATTATAGACAGATTCACTTGAGGAAAGAAGAGTAAATGCAGGGCCATGAGGCCTGGGCTTTGTCCATGTCCCTCATTGTCTAGGCAGGCCAGCGCAGCTGTCGGGAGTTCTGGTGGTTTTCAAATTTTAACATATCAGAAGCCTAGCCCATTACTTTCTGTTATGTGTTTTGGTGCAAGCAAATAGTAATGAGTTCCGTACTTTGACTAAGAGGAATTTTAAGAAGCCTCTTGTAGGCCCTCTTTCTTAGCTCATTCAGCTGCTGCTCATAGGGGAGCTGCTGCGTGGTCTTCCTAACCTGTAATCTTAGGAAATACATTTTGTGTTTCTTCAGATCTAGTTTGAAGATAAGCAAATGCCCTCATGGTCCGGGTCTCTTGCTCTCATACTCAAAGCAGAAATATGTTCCTGCTGTATTAAACGACCACCCACACCTAGTCCCTGCACATGGCAGCATTTGGTGTCTCTTTTGAGAGAACACAAGTGTGATGCCCTAGAAGGATCGCAGGAATCTGGAAATCTATATTTGCATCTCATCCAGCTAACCGCCAACCAAGTGAACATTTTAAAGGGATCAGCTTGCTCTCATAAGTTTCTCTTGCCAACCTAGGGGTTCCAGGTTTCTAAACTTGGTTGTGATTGTAGCAGGGGAGTCGGAGCCTCTACTTCTTCACACGAAGGCAACCTGCTAGGCAGCTATCTGTGTGCAGTCATCAGGGCTGTGGATACCTGTCATTGAATGGACAGCAAAGGAACTGTTGTACAGTCATTGCATCCTGAAAATGGGGTATTACTGAGAGCTCTTGAGAGGGTTTGAGCATCAGTGGTCCTTGAAATACAGAGGCGTTCTTATAACTATCTTTCTCCAACATACATTGCAACAGAAATGAATAGAGTAATAGATTCATTCCTCTAATGGACCCAACCTTGAAAAAAAAAAAAAAAAGAAATCCTTAAGTCTACTTGGAAACCAGATTACTCGGTTGTTATTTTATAATTTATCTGGAGCAGATAGTGCAGTTTTAGGTTTACTTGCTCAGATCACACTTCAAGCTGGGGTCTATCACAACTGATGAAGAGGGTGGCTTGAAATGTAGATAAAACTATCTAAAAGCTGGAGTCACAAAATGAATTCCAGCTTGTCATTCAGTACATGGAAATAATTTATTTTCCTCACTATATTCAGTTTAATAAAAGTTTTTGTCTTCCCATGAGTGCAGGAACTGAGGCCCTAAGCGCATTGCGAGGGGCCCGTTCTGGGCAGATGATGTATTGTTTCTACCTCTGACAGCGACCTTAGCTTTGCCTCTTTTAAACTTTGGCAGCCATCGCAGGGGTTTCTGTGCCAAGAAGGCATTACTGAATGTAAATGATATAAACAAAACTGTCTCAGACTTAAAGTTCTGTTTAACCCAAAATGGATGTTTCTTAGCAAAACCTTTCATCACACAAGAGCTGCACAGGAGGTAAATGCTTTCCTAAGTGTGTCTTGAACAGGCACATATCTATTTCCGGGTGTTATTTTTCTTACGTTTGGAGTGTCAAAAGACCCACCAAACGAGAGGAAACCCGACTCTTGTTTTTCAAACTGCAGGTCAGATTGAGACAAGATTTCCTGCAGGAAACAGAGATGTTAACAGAAAGTGCAGGGGTCAAAACATGTCCATCCGTTTCTGCCCCAACTTCATACTATACAACCTTCATAGCCTCCTCCTCGTCCGAGAGCCCTGTCTCCACAAAATAGGCTTGTTTTTGGATGATGGGAGGAGGCAGCGGGATTGAGGTACCTGGCGCAGGCTCTCCCGGCCAGGTGAGGGAGGCTGGCGGCCCGCGGCCGGGGCAGGCCCAGCTGCAGGCAGCGCCAGGACAGGCCCTGTGGGGATGTGTTAAAGTAATTTGCAATGTGAATGGTCTCCGTTGTCCCCAATATAGTGCTTATATGTTAAAGAGTGCTGTAACATAAGTGGGCAGTTGTTTAGCATTCAGCAGATGAAAAAAACCCCTGCAGAGCATGGCGTGAGGTTCAGAAAGTTCCCCCAAGACCATGCACCTCTGACTGGAGGGAATCTATATCCTCTCCTCTCCCATCTTCCCACATCTGCCACTGAAGGCTTTCTATGAGGTCCCGGTACATTGTGTAGAACAAGTGTCCTCGCTGGCATCCACAGCACACCTTTCCCTGGGGCTGAAATAAGGAGGGTCACGCTGCCGGCGGGGAGCTGAGAGGCCTCCCTGAGCTTCAGCAGGCCTGGCGACCCTGGCCGAGCAACTTAACCGTCAGCATTGTGTTACTACTGTATAGTAGCCAGGGAGCAGCCTGTGTTCAAGATCTACAGATCCGTGACACCCTTTGACGGCCTTGGATCAAAATGTTGAAGGTGAGCGGATTTAAAGCAAGGCGAGACGGCGGCACAGGCTGCTCTTCAGCCCTGCCGTGCACTGAAGGTACACCAGGCGCGCGCGGAGGAGCGTGTTGCACCCACTTGCTGCTCTGCAGAGCCTCGACAGTGATGAGGGATGACAACCTGAGAAGCCGCAATCGGCTGAGCTGTCAGATCTGGCATAGCTAGATTAGATGAATCTTTGATCCAGCGGATAGATCTGTCGCCCTGCGATTGACTTGCTTCACAACTACTGGCAAGTCATGCCGCTTTTGTAGTTGCCTCCTTAAGGAGGCAAAAGTTTCTGCAAAAGGAAAGCCCTAGTGCCGCCTGTCTGAGAATATTTAGAAGTAGGCATTAGTGTTAGCAGTTTAATATAAGCATGTATTTATCTAAAGCTCTCTACAGAAGAAGGATGAATTAAGGTATATTTGGCTAATCTAACTAGACAAGAATGTATTAATTAAGGTTTGCTTGGCAAATCTACATTTATCTGTGTTTTTAGATGAGGAACTTGAGTAATTCACATTTTACAAAAGTCAGCTCAAAGACCATTTTTTTTGACAGTTAAACATTGACTTCAGAAGGAAACAGAAGCCCGAGTCTTTTTTTCTTCCTCCAGGCAAACATTTTCTTCACTGAGTGATGAGCTTTGCTTGCAGTTGTCCAGTGATAAAATGTTACCGAGTAAACTCTTAAACTGTTTTCTGTAAAAGTATCTATAATTTATCAGAGGAGTTAAAGCAGACATAAGCCATACAGGAGCAGTTTTTGAGGTTTTCCAGTTCAGCCTTGGTAATTAAACTTCTCTATTTCTTCTGGCTCAAATTAATGCAACTAAATTTATGAGAGTATTTTCATTTAATCCCTGTATTTTCAGAAGACTTTGGGGTTGGCCGTAAACATTGATTCTGCATCGGATGTTTTCTTTGGGGACAAAACCAGGGAACTGTGTTGACCGCTTATAAAGGAATGAAGCGCAGAAAAGTCACCGAAGTGCTCTTCTCCATACATGATCACCTTCAGGTGCAACTGTTGTGCTTTCACACACATTGCATGGCCCCACAGATAAATCCCATGTCAGAAGCAAGCCTTGGGGCACTAGCAGAGAACACTGATCAATACAAGCCCTCAGGTTAAGTTTTGTATATTAGCACGTACAATCCCCCAAATTACTGTTTGGGTAGCTTCAGATTTCCCTCTCCTCAGACATGAAAACAGCAACTGGGTGAGGGCAATGACTTGTCTAGCCTACTCTTTTATACAAGACACAGCACGGGGATGTACTCAGTTCTTATCTTTGTGAAAATCCAAGCTGATAACTTAAGCACCTTTTGACATTTCAGTGCAGGGCTAGTAATTAGCGTGGCTAGTCTGGTTACCATCATACATGCTTCACAGACTGGAGAATGTTTATAATTTGCAGTATATGAAAACCTTACTTTTTCCACACTGATGATAGGGCAACCCAGCTCTTTTTCCCAACAAACTTCAAACAGCCATGGCGCCTGCTGACTTAAACTTAACTCTGGAAGTTAAGACTGCTTTATTTTTGTTTGCTTTATTAGGTTGGCAACATACTAAAGCAAAAATAAGCCATCAAAAATTCTTTGCTCATTGATTCTCAATTACAGACTATTTCATGCACTGGAAAAATTGATGACTGGACTGTGTTAGAGGAATATTGAAATGCTACAGGACCTCACTTCAGTATGTGCAATTAAAACAAACATGGAGAGAGCCAGTAGCACAAATCATACTAACTTACAGAGCACCAAACAAATGTATTAGCCAGATGCAGCTTATCAACCACTTCAGCCAGCACAGATCATTCTAGTTTCAGGTAACTGGTCTATCTGTACCCCTTTATCACTGCCCTAAGGGTCCAGCAGCCACCAACTGAACTTAAGGCAGAAACTGAATTTTCCAGATACGCCTCTGAATTTCCAGTTCCATGCCTAAAAGCTTTGCATCTTAACTCCTTTAAGTCCTAATAACAAGGTGCCATTCCCACATAAACAGGTTGCCATTGCATATTAGTATCGGTTGTTCCGGAAGATAGGTAATCCTGTCGCCTTTGGGCGGAATTAAACGTTGTCATAATTAAGATGCTATCATGCTATCTGCGTTTTCTGCTCCCTTTCATAAGAATGCCTTTACAGCTAAAGCAGTAGCCATACCAGTGGGAAATTTGGAAAGTAAGACTCGCCACTGATTTGTTCAAATGTTTTGTGGCATATTGCTAACAGTACCATTGTCTTTATTTTCAACAGTATACCATTGCTAAAAAAGAAGCTGAAGAGATAAATTCTGTTTTACTGTCTCCTTGGCATCTCAGTCCCAAAAGCTGTCTCTGAAAGGCAGGGACCAGCCAAGGGATTCAAGAGCATTTGCCAGATTATTCACTTAACTAGGAATTTCTTCAGAGGTGAGTTAGATGCTGGAACTCTTGAGTCACTCACATATGTTACCCAACTGGAAATCGTGGTAACAAAGCTATAGAAGACAATAGCTGCCTCTTTCATAAAGGACCGCACTGCAACCTTACAGATCACGTGTCCTTTAACTGGTAACACTTGGCAAACAAGTAACAAAGGAAACCTTACTTCCCAACACCACCAACAGATACCATTTAAAGATCTACTGAGCAAAGGTTACCTTTGGAAAGTACACCACCACATTTTCAGTTTGGTTCACAGTCAGCTAAGTCCACAACTTTCATAAGAAGGAAAACAAACAAACAAACAAACAAACTTACATTATCAGCTCAAACTTCCCACAGAGCGAGTTTCTAAGTTTTACCACCAGATCCCCCATCCTCCCGGTACAGCAAGATAAGGAAAGCCTGAATTCATTGTAGCTGGCCTGATGAGCCTTGTAATTAGGATCTGTAGTGTGGTCTTCAGGCTTCTTGAGAGCACTAACCCTTTCACTGCCAAATCCTTTCTATCCTGCTATAGCGCAAAAGGAGACTTCATTTGAGAAGTATGATTTGTTACCTGCTTTTTAAAGAAATAGGTTGGCTTTGCTAGTGGCACACTGAACACAAAGCAGTCATTGCTTTTGGTTGGAATTCATCGGAGGAGCAGTCTCCCTGCCACCCCCCAGATGGGTACCAGTACACTTGAGACCAGAACGAGTCAGAATCGTTTCCCTCCTCCTCCTCTCTGTTTTTCTTGCTACTGTCCGTCTGAGACCATTGGCATTCTCCCTGTCACTCTGATCATCCCCCTGGACATCCCCCTGGAGTATGAAGCTAATTCAAAGTGTTTGTCCAAACCCCTTCTTAAAAATCTCCTTTGCAGCAGTGCAAACACTTAGTAAGGGCTGAATTGCTGATTTGCTCAATTAAGTACCTCACACACACACACACACACACCAGTTTTATCTATCTCAGCAATATTCATTCACCCCTCATCTTCTACAAAGGCAAAAAGGACTAAATCACCGTTTGCTTTCATTACATTAATTACATGTTCCTGAGCTTTCGCTGTTTGATTCCAGGGGCCGGGATGAACTTTCCCACCACCACGCTGATTATATAACTTGGCTTTTTGGAACGGCTTTTTTCCTCATCTCCTTCTGAAGGAACTGAAGATTTCCACAGCTAGCAACAGGATGTCTCACCGTTTGTGCTGGTGCTCTTTATAGCGTCTTTCAAGTGCCAGATTGATGTGTTTTTCACATTGACTTGGAGTTAAACTGATTTAAGACCATTTTCCAGGTCAGATTGGCAGGAACTGCTGAAGCAGTTTGCCTGATCCTATACCGGGAGGGTTGGGCTGCATCTTGGGATCGTCTAGGAATTTTCCTTAATGAATTCATTGTTCTTTGAAGCACCAGTGACGTTGGCAATGTCCATCTTCTCCTTTACTGTCATCTTCTGGGATGTTATATTTGTGTCTTTTCCTTTTTTAGCACTGGGCGTCAGGATGATTATAGGGAAGCGTTGCATGGTGATGTGTGTAGACTAGATGTTTTGGCGTGTCCAGCTTTGGCATGTATTGCACAAATGCCCTGCCAGCCAAACCAGGTGGCCATGTGTCATGCTTCGGCCACAGAGCCGTTGGTGGCTGCTAAGATGATGATGATTTGGTGTCAGTACAGCCTGTAGTCTGATGGGATCCTGGCCCTTGGCAAGGCTTCTGGCTGCCATAGTTGAAATAAACAAAAGCTTGTAAAAGTTTGCTGACAGCGTGGGCAAAACTGTGGTCATTGCAACCCTTACGTTTCTGTACTGACCTGAAATGTGCCAAGAAGGGTTGGTGGAGGAGCGAGTTACATAATATTCAGTCGTAGTGCCAGATTGCTCCCTTTTAATGGGAGGAATAACTCAGCATAAAGGTTTGGTAGAAAAGAAAAGAGTCACCACTGTGAGCCAGATGTCCAATTCAAAGCCCACTAAAGGCAGCAGATAGATCTGTTTTGTCACTGGGTTGGCCCTGGGACCAGAAATAGCAGCCTCCTGATGGGCAGGAGTTATATATTCTACATCCCCTGGGGATGGTCCAGATTTCGTCAGTGGGTAAAGAATTTGGGATTTCACACATTCAGTGTTGTCCATACACCCACCCTTCTATAAAAATCAGATAATAGGGAATTTGCAAAGTTACTGATGGGTGTAATGCATGTGAAGTACTTTAAGAATCTCTTGGCAAGAGGGGCTCTTAAAGAGAAATATATTTTATTATTCCAAGTGTATGTAAGAGAAAGTGGCTCCTAGGGAGACAAGAACGTCTTGAAGACCCTTAATTAATACTATTTTGGCATCCATAGCACTTCCCCTTCCTTTTAGCAATTTGATGCCAAGAATTTCTCATTCCAGTAGTGTCCAATAAATCCTAGAAAATAAATTCCAGTGACCGTTGGAGGTATCTCTGGTTGCTTGATGGCTAAAGCAGCTAAAACCTTTTCATTAGTTTTTTAAATAGCTTTTCTTTTTAAAATGTATGGGTTTAACCCCTGAAACAAAGTGGCTGATTCTCCTCTCAGCATCCAGAACATCTTGCACCAGCACAGAACTATGCTGTGCTGGGGATAAAATGATGGGCGTTTCAGTGCCAGGACATGTGAAGTCCCCTGTGAGACCAGACTCTACTCTGTGGCCCTTTAAATTGATTTTGCTGCCGTGCACCAGCTTCAGCTTTGTCAGAGGGGTCAGTGGAGCTCAGCATGTTGCGTTTGACTGTAGTGACGGTGGGTGAAGTGGATTATCTGTATGGCAGTCGCCTGCCACTTAGGCTGAATTTTTATTTACAGTATACGCCAGCTGCAGTGGGATGGGAGTCAGTGATAGCTGGGACGCATCCAGGTAATTGTGCCTAGAGATTCAATATGATTCTCTGGGGATGTGACTGTCACCCAAAAAACGCCCTCACTGTGCAGACATCCTGAATGTTTGACATCTTTGAGATAAATGTAATTCCATTTCAGATTTACTTCACAAATTCTCTCAATCACTTTCAATGTATGTCTTCAATACTTAGGTAACATATATAAACATATTAAACCATATATGGCATATATAAAGACTCCATTGAAATACTTGGATTTAATAGCACTGAGAAACGAGGTCTCCACAGAGGCACAGATTGGACCTCTTCTTACCTCACTTTCCAGTAAGCCAGCAGTAATTTTGTGATGCCAGGAGAATTACGTGAGCATAGCATTACTGTGAGGCGTACCAGACCTAACAGAACACCCTGTGAAATGTGTCCCATCATTTCAGGGTGGAGAGGGCTGTCAATAGTTCGTCCTGTTTCTGCAGTGATTCATTACCATGTTAATTATTTTTTTTTAGTTATCATTTACTTTTTAAACTCCTGCTACACAGTTTCTTTTGAGCCTTAACACATTAAAGTGAATGAATCCTTGTTGTCTCCATTAGGGAGATTAGCTATTTAGGTGATTATGGGTTTCCTGCTGTTCTAAAACTACAGAATGGCAAATTAGGAGCTCCTGATCTTGATTTGCGGATTGTGAGAGTGAAGATCCTATTGAGGTGAAATACAAAAACTAGGTATTTACTGTTTATCAGGAAATGTTTAAATCACAGCAGGTTTCCCCTTAGAAAATCCAAGACAGATGTAGGTCTGAACGTTTCTTGTTATTCTTTGAACATGGGACTCTGTGTTGACTGTCTCATTAACCACATTGGAAATTAAAAATTACTTTACATTTCTCTTGGTGTTCTTTTACTTTCCCTGACTTCAGTATTGCTTGTGTAAGTAGTTTTGGACACAAAAATCTTCCCTTTTGTGGGTTGTTCCTTCAGCTTTTTGCCTGCATATTCTAACCGTACCATGAATGTGGTATGACCATACACAAGAAAGCAGTTGTTTCTCAGTGGAAAGGTTGGACTAAGTGAACCGTGGCAAGCTCAATAGTTTCCTCAGTGGTGGGGTGACCAGCTCCATTGCATTGCCTTTGTAAAACCTTTTTATTAATTATTAATATTATAATATTAATATATTGCTGTCCTCAAATATGCAGCCATGTCCTTAATGAAAAAAAAATACCACTTTTTTGCCTGCTATTTTTATCCTTCCCCTACTCAGATCAGTCTCAAGACAATACTTAATACGGTACTATGTTTCATGTGACTTTTTTCTTTTCTTTTGCAGGCTCTGAGCAGCAGTCTGTACAAGAGCGCATCACCTTATGGCTCTCTTAATAACATTGTGGATGGGTTAAGCTCCCTCACTGAGCATTTCTCTGACCTATCCCTTTCTTCAGAAGCGAGAAAACCCAGCAAGAGGCCACCTCCTAACTACCTGTGCCACCTCTGCTTTAACAAGGGACACTACATCAAAGACTGCCCACAGGTAAGGAATACACAATATTCTGGAAAAATCTTTGTGAAATTTTTCACCGTTCCTTGATTTAGTAACACAGAATTTGACTGAAATACTTCTCTAGAGTGAGTAACACTGAAGAAATATCTTGACAAAATGCCAAACTAGCCATGTGTTCTTTTAATCTATTCTTTACCACAATAGCGATGGAAAAAATATGCTATTTCATTTGCCTAATATGCATTACAAAAGATATTAATCTAGGCACATGAACAAGTAGATTTTGGAAACTTTAAAAATTACTACTATGTAGTTTTCTATCACAGATTGTGTGAAATATGTTTTCAAGCAGTGCACTGTATAGTCAGTTTGGCAATAGCACTTAATAAAAGTATAACAAGTTACATATGCTAAAGGAGAAGAAATTGTTACACTGGATGAGAACTTTGAATCAGTGTTGCAGTAACACAAACTCCAAGTATTTCTGGTGCAAAATTTCTTTCGTCTCGTAGAAGAGGTTTGCTATACTTGGCAAGATGTGATGGTTTTGGACTCCTAGAGCTTTTTTGTAGTGGCGAAGCTGGCAATATTTATTTCCTTAGGAAGGAGGTATAAACTGGTGTGCACCAAGCCCACTCACCAATCTGGAAATTTTTTTTCTGAGGCTCCAAGCCACAGTGTGCAAGGTTTCTCCATCCTCTCAAGTTTCAGCTGGATGCAGTCATGTTGCTGGCTTAAACTTTCACAACTCCAACAATGTTCTATGTAGAGTCCCAAGGAAATTAAAGGTCTGCCAATACTCTAGAAATACAGATGTGGACATCACCGGCCTCCACTTCACTACGACTTTAACCTCCTTACCCTCTTAATGTGTGACTTTCAGCAGAATTAATCTGCATAAAATTAACTACAGTTAATTTGCAGTTGAGGATGTCAGAGGTATATAAGCCAAAACACAGGTGGAAAAGCATCTGCCAGCTGAGCAAGGTCAGCATGAAATCAAGTCTAATGTCAGATGAGCTTTAACTGGGTGTATTCCTCCTGCTGTGTTGCCTAGACTAAACTGTTTTCTTCACGGACTTTGGCTGTATATCTTTCATTAATTCTAATGAAAGCTATGGAATTAAAGTACGTTTGCAGTCTTGGGTGTGGCACTTGAAAATGTTTTTACTTCATATTATTTCAATATACGTTGAGTAAGGCAGTTTTCTTTAGGAAAAAGGTTATGCATTTTCTTTGCTAGGAGGTCAAAAATACTCTGGTTTGTGTACTTCCGTGTTTAATGTACTTAGTTTAGTGTGTTACAGGAAAACATAGAGATAGGACCATGTAATAGCATACATTACTTAATAAGGGGATTAAAACGACAACTACTAAATATGTGGCAGAGTGAAAGCGTGCTGAACTGGGGGAGGTGGCTGTGCCGTGCTGTGTAAGAAACCAAATGAATGCAACAAGTCTCTTGACAATCAATACGTGCAAGCTGTAGCTCGCACAGATGGTCCCGACTGAATGTGTCAGTGTTGGAGCAGTAATGCATTGTTTATTTCATAGGTATTTTTACAGTTTGAGGCACTAGAGATTAAAGAGCAGTTAATGAAAATTGAAGACATACTCATAGAAGTCCGGGAGATGCAAACAAATTAAGGGACCTGTAGGAAGATTAATTCACTTAAATGGCACATCCTGTGTAATTTTTATTGAGATTTCACTAGTAATGTCTATACATTTCTCTGTAAACCAGGAAATTAAAAGAATTCCTACAGAGCATGGCCTGTGGCTGGCCTATGAGCGAGTGAGTAATGAGTGAAGGAACACAGAACCGGGAGGTGTCTGCTTGCTCACTGCACACGGTCTTCTACAGTTACAGGCAGCCATATCATACAGCCCTTTCCGTAAATTGATCAAGTTTTAGTTGGGAAGTATTTCAGTATTTTGCCCTCACTATTGCTGATGTGGGAAACTGCTCCAGACCCTCAGTCCTCTCCTAACAATTAGAAATCTTCCAATTTCCAGGATAAGTGTAACTCATGGCCACTTTATAGTCATTTGTTCTCCTGCCAACATTGTCCTCCACTGAAATAGCTCTTCTCCCTCCCTGGTGTTTATCTCAGGATGTATTAATAGACTGCAATCATATCCTCTCTCAGCATTCATTCTGTAGGACTAACCAAGCCAGGTTTTCTTAGTCTCCTCACAAAAAGTATACAGACTCTCTATTCCCCAGTCCTTCTCATGGTTGTCCTTGTGTGCTTTTCTTCTCCTTGCACATGCACAACGACATGTGTGTGTGGCATCCCAGAACAGGTCTCATCGGTGCCTTTTGATCTGTGTGCACGTGTCTGTTTCTATAGATCAAAGTTTATCTTACATAAGGAACAGGTGATATGAAATCAGTTCTGCCTTAATGGAGATTTGTAACAAAGGCAAGTGTTTTATGGGCTAGTCAGCATGTAAGTGCTTTCTTGAAAAAAAGCAGACTTAAGCATTCACAGAAACTTAAGCACTTCCTTTATGTTATCTACATTTGAGGACAGATCTATGGGGATGACCCTGCATGCATGAGTTATGTGCAAAACGTTGAAAACATTGTGCACAAGAAGGGAGCACCAATGGCAGGATGATGCCTTTGTCAGAAAGACCTCATTTGTTACCACTGCTTTTGACGATAACCGATTTCTTAATTTGAACATTGTATGCATTTGCTTAATAGCTTACGTTTTGATGCTTAGTTTTGCTAGTGCTGTCAAAAAAACAAAAGTTGTTTTGCAAGTCCTACCAAAAAAGGGGTGTAGCTATGCATTTTTAAAGGACTTAAATTTGAATAGAGACAAGATAAACTAATCTGATTTGGACAAAATGCATATCAGTAAATCATACGGTATTTTTATTTTCTTTTCATGTAACTGCCTAATAAGAAACAGATTCTGAGATGGGGTGTTTTATGGAGTTTTTCCTGCATAACAAAAGAAATTGTGTAACAGCTTTGAGACTATAGCCTTCCTTAATTCTGCTCGTTATAAACACTGTAAAGATACATGTCCTTTTTCTGTTGCTGTAAAAGTTGATGGTGTACCGTACTGATGAAAATATATGTATCTGTTCAGATTTATATCTTAAGTGATGATCATATTCTAGGAGGCTAAATAATTATTAAAAAAAATGGCTAGCTTTAGTATTTGAGTACCTCAGGTATCTGCAGTTTGTTCAATATCCTGTCCAAAATTATCTGTTTAGAAATTGAAATGGGGTTTAGCAAATTTCTATTATTTTAGCACATAGTTTGTGCAATCTATAGTGATAGAAAGTGTGTTTTCTGTTTTAGGAACTACCAGAAATGAATGTAATGTTATGACTGCAATTCATCATTTCCAATTTGCCTACATTTGGAAAAACTGTTTGTTGCAAATAGCATGTCTACAAAAAACATGGCACTTTTTTATCTTTAGTGTCATCTTTACAGCATACCTACATTTTCTCTGAACTGATTTTGAGTTTCAGCGGCTTAGACAATAACATCTTACTCGTAGCTCTCTGATGTTCTTTCACACACAGAACTCTCATTGACCTGAATGAACTAAAAATGTCTAGAGAATAAAGATTTAAAACAGTGCTCTTAAACTTAAGAGTGGCGCTCTTAAATTATCATTGACAGTGCCATCAAATATACAAAATATTTCTCTTTAAATAGCAAGGAAGGTGAGGAAAGAGTACTTTTCCTATCTGGTTTACTAGTGCTTAGTTGCATGATATATAAATACATACGAATATAGATTTGTCAAAACTTTGTTTACTTATTTGTGTACTCGAAGGTACCGTGCCAGTGTACATCTTACATATGCAGGATAACCATAGGTTTCCTTTCCCTTGCCAGGTCAAATAATGATGAGCTTTGGGCCAGTAATAGTTAAGATATATGATTCTTTATGACATTTATTTATCTAGCAGATGTAGTGACTCATAGAAGACCTTTTAAAAAAAGTTACATTGTCTCTTTTTACTCATTATCACTGTAGTCTGTATTTTTAAAACCTACAAAATATAAACAGTGGGTTTGTTTGTACTATGCGTGGCCTATACAAAATAAATCTTGCTCCTTTACATATAGGGATGTTACTGACATCACCACCCGTCCATGATGTTGTCACTCTAAACTCAGACCTATCATATAGGTTTAATATGCAGAAAGTACAGGATAATGGGGTATGGTGTTAGATGCAGTATATATGGGCATTTGTGAGTAAAACACCTACTTCAGGTTCTAAGAAGTCGCTGAGTAAATGAACCTTTGCCATGGTTCAAAATCTTTGGGAAGGAAATACATGGACACAGAACTTAGACCTCATTTATTGCATATGAGATGCCTCTTGTTAATTTGGGCAGTAATGGGTTAAATGCAAAAGTAGCAACGAAGTTCTACTTGTGGAGGTCCGAACTCAGGGCTCCAGCAAAGCACCTCTGTATTCAGAGTTTCCAAACTGCCCTACCTTGTGTTTCTGCCAAGCACCAGTTCCATCTACTGGTCTCTCTGTCCCAATATTCAAGTGCTGTCAAATCCTTTTGTGAAAATACGTGCAGGCCTAGTCACTCAAAAAATACATGGCTCCAGCCATGTTTTTCTGAATGCTGAACAAGGAGACAGCTCTGATCCCTGTGCCAGTGCCAAACTATCTGAAAAAATCTTTCTGACGATTCCTGTAAATTTCTACACAGGCCAGGAACTCTCACGTTGTGGAGACCTGGTGGGGAAAAAAAAACAAGTGGGCAGATAGCACCATTCTGCAGTCAAATCCCTGGTGCACTGCAACTACTTAGTCTAGTCCCTGGGAGATACAGAACTATTACACAGCGCATTTCCCAATTTTACGCTATACTCATAGAGGGAAATGCATGTGTGTGCTCATAGAAGTACAGACATACTACCGCAGACGTCTACGTAATGGGAAACAATATTAGCCTCATTTTGCACTGCATTTTTAAATCTGTGAATGAAATGTATGGCATGATCCATATTAATGAGGCCAACAGTGGGAGTCTTTCCATTGCCAGCACTGATCTTTGAAGCAGATCCTGTAAAACTAAAGTACCTTGAGAACACATATTCAAGTCAATGGCAGTAGTAGGTAATTACTGTGGCTGCTTGAGTTTGCACAGATTTGCTTTTGTGGTTTCATGCAGGATGTGGAAGAAATCAGTGTCAAACTGAGTTTAGTCCTTTCTTCTTAGTCCATAGCTTGGTCTGCCAGATCATGCTGCCCTGAAGCTGTCCCTCCCTGTGGTCAGATATAGTGGATCTTTGGCAATAGAGTTGGCTCAGCAGGCAGCTATTTGGCTGTAAGATTGCAGTGACTCTCATGCCTGAAACATTAATCTGATCTGTCTTGTGCCTTATGGTTGTGCAAGGATCTCAAATGTCTGCAATATTCAAGGAGTCCACAGCTGTGCTTTCTCCAGGTACGAAAGGCTGGCTAAGATGGCAATGAGGAACAAGCTGCCATCTTTACAAAGACAGAAAGATTTTACGTTTCTGGTTTTTAGCTTAGAGATCTTAATTTTTAAAAAAAGCAAAACAAACACAAACCTCTTGAAATTGATTTTTCTTTTTAAGTGGCAGATGATGTTTCAGAGGGCTATGGAATGAAAGGAGATCATAGACTTTGAAATATCTCAAAATTCACTCTGAAAATAAGAATTTTTGACAGTTGCTACATTTTACAGTAGCCTTTTGGGTATCAGGTGATGGCTTCTAAACAAACTTGTCTTTTCTCCATTGAACTCGGGGAAATATCAGTACTGTTATTCAATTGTAGGATGAGGGGTCAATTCCCCAGTCTCTCATGAATCTGAAACCCTGGATGGCTCAATTGTGCAGGTTCCACCATAGTTTTTGGTTGGAGTATACTTGCTGGCATTTGATCTGGTGCTGTATGGGTCTCCCTTGTTTATGCTTCAATTCTGTTGGCTTAGAGAGTTGTTACAGGCCTGACAGTGGGATCCCTGGTATGAATAAAGCAGTATTTGAATCACAAAAATTAGTGTTCCTCTTACAGAGGCAAAGATGAAAATACGGGACACACAAGAAAATACAATGACAGCCAAACTTATCTCTGGTGCAGTTGCGCTGATTTTGGTAATACTAAGAGATAAGAGATAACCTGTATGCCTGTATTACAAGGAGGAAAAAGCTGTTAATCTCTGCTATACGTGATTGTAATTCTTAGGTGTTCATTCTGTAAATACCTATATGCATACTAAACTGCCACATTGTGACATACTGCAACAATTTGAGGCTTTCAAAAGGCTTGTTTATACGTAACATACTACTTTCATTTATTCATATTTTTCCACTCAGAAGCTGCATAAAATTATTTTAGATGATTTGGACATGGCTAAGATTTTTAAAATTACTTTTTGTCACATGCAGCCACTTTGACAATTCCATGATAACAAATATACTACAGAATTTATTGCAGGTTTGGTTTGGGTTTTTTTCTCATATACCTGTAAAGTTTTCTCAGAGTTTATGAGATTAGCTGGATATATTTTCTCAGATAATTACTACTTGTATTATGAAGACTTCCAGAAATCTTGTAATCAAAATATGATGGGCTGTAATTTTGTCACATCCATTTTACCTCTGGAAATGTAAGCTGTTTAAGAGTCTGAAACATCAGAAAATACTCATTGCACTCTGTTTTGGAAAATCTGAATAAGCTGTGCATATCATGGATTTAAACCATTTATCAGAGAGGCAAATAACTCAGACAGCTGGATGTCAGTAGAGGGGATCCAAACAGCTCTGCTTTGAGAGCATGCTCCCAAGGTACTAGTTTTAAAACTGGCTATAATATGTGTCATTTATGTCCAGTTGTTTGATAAACTGGGTGTTTGGAAAGAAGATACTGAACCCTAACACACCAGAATAAAAGCAGTTTGATAGTGAAAAAGAAAACAGAAATATCTACTGAATGTGTCTGTGCCCCTTTCCTGTCTAGCACACTACTCAATATTGCATTTCCAAAAGTCTGGAAGACCAGCCAAAACCAAACTCCTCCTTCAACACCATCACTAAGCCATTATTACTGTGGTTCAGTCTTTATTATTGATACAAGTTCAAAACTTTTTTTTCCCTATGGGAAATGCAATGTAAACAGATGTGATAAAGTCAAATACTGTAAGACGGCATGCTTGCTTGGTCTTCGTGGCGATCTTGGCGTGGAATCTCAGGTCCTGCATGATGGTTACCAATGGACTGTGTAATAGGTGTTGGAGGATCGCTCGCCACAAAATTTGATTTAATTTCATTGAGTTTTTCCAACTCCTTTTTGTTTACTTTTGAATCCCATTTGCATATTCACTGTCTAGATAATTTCAAGCTGGTTGCCCACTGGCAACAAGATGGGTATCAGGAAAAGAATACTGTTTAAATGTAAACCTTTATAGATACCTGGCATTTAAACTGAATAAAGTTTCTGCACTGGTGAGGCCTCATCAGGGTCCAGGTTGAGCACAGTAATTTAGGAAAGACAGGAGAGGAGAAAAATTAATTTGGCGTCTCTGAAACATGACTTCTGTCGAAAGACTGAAGAACCATTGTTGTTAGCTCCCTCAAAAAGACACATTAATTTGCAAATACGTAGAAAACCTTGCATGAAGGGCACAGTTTATTTTCCAGATCCAGTAGTACTGGACTTCAACTAGGCTGCTCTTTCTAACTGTGAGGCAATGATAATAGAGTGCCTGGGAAGGCTCTTGATCATTGGAACACTTTCAGAACAATATAGGTAAACACACATCAGGATTTTCATGGGTGTTCCTGTCCGGGGACAAGTGAGAAAACATCCCAAAGCATCTCCCAGCCTTATGTGTTTCTGCTATTGTATATCTGTGCACTAATAATATGACTCATTACCTTAAACGTGCATAATTTATATTTTAAAAATGTGCACAACAGACCAGATCCAAATCCTTTGCAAGTCACTGAGAGACTTTTATAAACTCCTTTGAAGTAGATTGAGCATAGCTATTGCATTGGTCTGAATCTGAACTCTGTTTACTAACAATTTGATATTTGCTTAGTTTGCAGTAAAACTCCTGATAAACCATAATTAAGTGCTTAGCTTGGAAATGAATACTGCCAGCATTCCTCTTGAGAGGGAGAGTAAGGTCTGGTTTCCAACCCTCCACAAGCTGATTTATAGATAAGGTAGGCGAGAGAGCTGCCAGGTCAAAACCACACTAGTTTATCAATTCCCCATTTGCACTGATAAGAAAGGAGTAATGGAAGATTAAGTGAATCATGTTTTCTCTGCAGAAGTATTTTGGTTTAGTGTGAAATATAGATTGTGGAATTTCCATCCATGCTTGGAAGCGTTCAAGATCTGACTGGACAAAGCCCTAGGAAACCTGATCTGAATGAACTGAATGTTGGTCCTGCTTTGAGCAGGAGGTTGAACTTGGTGACCTCCCAATGTCCCCTCCAAATTTAATATTACTGTGATTCTATGATAATTAACTAAATTTTCATGCTCTGCATTAAGAGATCACTGATTGTTCTTCAACATTAATGTCTACCACAATCCTTCCTCAATGTGCTTGTAAATAAAATATTCTTGTAAAATACAGTACCACTAAAACATAGAAGTTGAAGCAAACAGGCATTTATTACAACAACAAATACAGAAAACAAAAGACCCTAAACCTTGGAAATAACACCTGTCAAAATGTCCATGCACAGACACTTCCTGTAAAAATGTAGCTTCATTTAATCTATATTTAGAAAGTCAGTCAAATAACTTTTTTTTTTCAAAAGGAATTTTCTCTAGGAAAATGTCTGTTTCAACAAGGTGTTCAGCTGAAAAAACAAAAGAGGTTGAAGCAGACATCTGAAGTGAAGAATTGGTTTTGCAATGTTTCATCAGCTTCATTTACCCAAATGAATACTTATATCTTGGCATTTCTGGTTCAAAATTCTGAAAATTTTCACATCTGCCCAATATATCAGTAGTTCAACTCTCCTTCCCCACTTTAACAGACTTCATTTCTCAAAAATGAAAATGCTTTTTCTGATTATCCCCATGCCCAGTTAAATGTGGCCCCCGAGGTCTGAGCAGAGGCTGGGTGGTGTCAGGTGAGCCGGGCACACTGGCTGTTGAGGGGAGGGTGGCTCTCAGGGCAGAGGACTGCCTTGTCAATCCCTCCCTTTTCCTTTTAACTTACTGTACAGAGGAGGAAGCCGGCAAACAGATAGCAAAAGCGGTGAAGAACCAGAGCAAATCGCTGAAGGCAGAGCAGCAGTTTCTGCTGGCAACACCTAGAAGCGGCAGCTCAGCTTTTCCTTGCTTTTCTGATTGTCCCAGGATAGTCTGTAGATTGGGAGGACACGAATCCAACCTGGGAGGCCCCTCTCATTTTCTTGCTGTCAAAATGTACCAGGCAGTCCTGCCTTTCCATCCTGTTATGTCACTTCCCTCAAGAAATAAAGATACTAAATGGAAATTAATCCCTCTTCCATTTCGCTGATATAGCGCAAGTATTGGTGTTACTCTGCTGTATCTGGCTTATGTCAATAAATGTAAAAGGAGCCTTATATATTTCAATATGGCCTCTTTTATAGCTATAAAAAGGTCTACTATGAGATGTGAACAAAGTTTCTCAGGTAACTAATGCCCATCTATGCCCTGGGGGATTTTATATATCCTTCAGACTGGCTGAGTGAGTGAGATCAGCAGCAGGAGGGAAGGCGGCACTGCCTGGATCAGGAACACAAGTCTTTGTGCTATACTGAGGCATGGATGTCAGCCCCACAGACATCAAGCTCAGCATAAGCTTACAGTAAACTTTGTTCCTTGACATTTTATATTTTGCACTAGAAATTATCTCTCATGTTACTGATAGAAGACTGCTATGTAAGGAGACGTTTTCCAAGTTTGTAGAAGCTTGTTTTGTTCTTAAAAAACAAGGTTTTTTCTTCCACATTTCCTTCACGGGGCAGAAAAGCTAAAATGTTTGTATAGTAATTAGAGAAAACAAAGAATAAGCCTTTCATTTCAGAGCCTGGTCAGTGCCAAATTATTAGCTAAGGCAATAAAGCCCATAGACAGGCTCTTAAGTTGAAACATTTGGGGATTTTAGCAACAACAGCAGACATTTTGGAAATGACATAGTCTTGACTACTAGTTCATCCTCAGATTTGCACCTGATTTTCCACAAGATACTTGCTACTCTCGGTTTCTAATTCACACCCTGACTGTGCAGAAACGTGCATAGGAGTACAGCAGTACCTTTTGAGATCTTTTGTATTACTGAACCCTGTAAACAACTGTTCTTTCATTCTGCAAAGAGCAAGCACATTTCAACTAGACCTAGACGTAGTCTCAAGCTGTAATTTTGGACATAAGTTCGGAGTAATACTGAAAATTTCCCAGGTTCAAGGGTTTCATATACAAAATACTGGTTTCAAATCCATTTCTAATTTTAGCTCCCATTGCAGGTGTGCAACTATAGATAAAACTCTGCAACAGGCCAGAGAAATCAATACTTCCACCTGAGCCAGCCTACCCATACCACCTGGCAGCCAAGAACACCCAGCCCGAGTGCACACTCAGCCCTCCCAAACGCAGCCCCGTGGGTCGTACGTGGGGGAGGAAAGGAGACCCTCAGAAGGCTTCACAAGAGCAGAGATAACCTCTGAGATAGTTTTATATAGCAGTCATGTTACTCTTAAATGCCTGGTTACACAGTTGAGGAAGTCAGAAGAGCAAGAAGTGGGGGAGAGGAAGGCTCCTTTCAAAGAAATGGCAAACAAAAAGGCTTTACTAGAAGTTCAAAGGAGATTCATCATTAAAGTCGAAAGGTGACTTTGGTTTAAATAGTTTCAAAAACCAAAAGTTAGTAGTAGTCATTCCAGAACTGCATTTTGTATTTCTTAATGCAAATTAGAGCTCTGCTACTTAGATTTCTGTAAATTCTAGTTAAGGTTTAATAGAGTAGAGCTAAATGACAAAACTGCACTGCTGTTGTCATTTTTCCCAAGAATCATGAAAAATTGCTCCTGTAATGGCAGGTGTCTCTGGGCCAGATTTTCTGTACACTTTACATGAGGGCAAACCACCATCAAAATAGTAGCCCTGGCTTTTGTGCTGTGCTTGCCACTTGTAAAAAGTGTTTACACAAAACATGAGAAAGTAGAGAATCAAGCCGAGGAATTTTCAGGTTTCCTTGAAAATGGTTACTTATGTAAATTTAGGGATTCATTCCTATCCTGAGATTGTTATGTGGCTGTGACAGGTGAAATACATATCCACCTGCATTTCACCTGTCACAGACATATAACCTTCTCAGGACAGGTGATACTCATATCCCCTGAGATAGCACAGAGTGCTGTTACACATATAAAACCAACCATACTCTGATTTTAGAGCATGCTAGTCATTTTTGCATTAGTCACCAAACGTTTCTGTCAGTTTTCTGCTAATCTAAGTATATTACACAGTTGTATCCTGCCTGATGTAATGTGGACATCAAATGTGAAGGCTGAAGCTCTAAAGAGGAGACAGAGCCTTGTTTCAGTGATGGATGAGGTTTTCTTGAGGTGGCTTGCAGGGGGGTGTGAAGGCTGACTTCCACATTCAGCTTTTCTCTAGTACCTGTAATCACTCTGCCCTCTCAGCTTTTCAACATTGTGTAATTTTGTTGGATTCCTTATTCTAGACCCATCCAATTTTCTAAAACACAACCAAAAGCTCCTTGTGGATCCCTCTTCCTCTGTGTGACCCAGTCACAACTGCTTTGAGTCTCCTCATCTCTGCTTAGTGCCCTTAGAGGACAGGGATCTCTGACTAGATAGCATGGCACTCGTGGTCTGAGAGCCAAGGGTCTTGGTGTGCTGGGGAGGGAGAGGAAGGATAAGGTGGGCTGTAAAGATGGATGTTGTATGCATGCAACCATCAGCCTTAGCAAATCAGATGAGATCTAACAGTCATCCAGAGGCTGTTAGTATAGCTGCACACACGGGACTGACAGATAGTTACTGCTTGTATTAGTATTTCTGTTGTTCAGTCATGAAAGGTATGGTCATTAATAACAGCCTGACTTTCAGGCCACTGCTAACACTCCTGTTAAACTTTAGAAAAATTGTCTCTCTTGCTGGTATCATTTACGGTCTCCTGAGCAGCAAGTCTTAACAGTAATTTTATGGTTGGTTTGTGATATTGTGTGCTATACTGAATCTCTTTAAATAAAAGACAGGAGACACTTACCCTAAACCTGAAAAGTGGTGGCATTAATGTGAAACTATTGGAAAGTTGGGGTTTTTTATAAACAATACAAAGTTCTCCTCTATAGCTGCTTGAGGCATAATATATCCAATATTAGCGTTAAGTGGGTACAGCTAATAAGGACTGTACTGTTTATGCTGAGCTCACAACGTGACTCACATTTTGTGTTTGTTTGCAAAGTTGGAGGGGAGAACGGGGCATTTTTTTTAGCATTAAAATAATTTTAACTCTCATCTGCTTTCTTCTGAGCTCCCATTCCTGATTCAGCACGCATGAGTCTGCTAATGAAATCCAGATGTCAGACAAAGAAACAATAAGCTCTCCCACCCATCTGGTGGATCAGGTTTCTCAGAGATTGGAAAAAAAAGAATCAGGAAAGATTCCTAGAATGTCTGAAACTTTAGATTTCAGTGTGTTTTCAGAGAGCAGAGGGCAGAAGGGGGATGGTTTGGAGGTAAAATTGATAACAAATCAAGATTCTTGGTGGAAAAGTGAGAAGAAATAGAGTGGTTAT
The DNA here is from genome assembly GCA_035590275.1 of Ibycter americanus. NCBI lineage: Eukaryota > Metazoa > Chordata > Aves > Falconiformes > Falconidae > Ibycter > Ibycter americanus. Next base: position 43,689,517 of record JAVJGI010000065.1, read on the forward strand.
GTTATCAGTTACTCTGAGCCCTAAACAGACCTAGTATATCCCAAATTCAGTGCTGCTACTGAAAAATTACACTGACCTTCACAAATAGCAGTTCTGAGTCAGAAGTAAAAAAAAGTAATGTAATATAAATGATTAAAATGCTTTATTCCCTGGCTTTGCTGTTTCAGGGTCCCAGTCCCTCCAGAGACTCAGGAAACCTGGGAGAAGAAATTATAACATCAGCCCCCAGTTTACTTTGGAGAATTATTTGCAGAATCTCACAGCTGGGACTCTGGGCTCCCTCTTTCAACCCTCACCTTAAGCCTAACCCTAGTCCTAGGTTGAGCTGTACACAAGATGCCCAAGCCCTTTCCAAGACCAAGACTTGTCCTCAGGGAACAAGCTTTTCACATCCCTCAGCTTCTTCGGCAGCCTGTTTCCAGCCCAAATCCAACTGTAGCTTTAGGCTTTCTCCTTTTCTTGACCCTAGCCCTGACCATAAACCTAAGCTTTAGACACAGCAGTCCAGTCCTTCCTACAACTGAAGCTTTGCATTTTTTCTTTCTCTCTACTATTTTTCATTTCTGGAATGTATCATAATCCTTGAAATTTATTACATCTTAGGCCTGAGAAGAAGGTGTCAGAAATTTCTGTACCAAAAGACTTGCGTCAAGTAGCCCATTGGAAAAATAGACTTGTTTCATTTTTAGAGGAAATAACAAAAAGCTTGAGTAAAATTGATTTTTATGTGACTAATTCAAAGGAATGTTCCCAGTAACTTTCAGACAAGTGAATAATTGAAGTAAAAGTGGTGTCTTCTGTACTTCCAATAACATTGAGATGCATCAGGGTTTGCTTTGACTCCGAGAGGCATGTTTCCATAGGCACAGATTGTGAGGCATTGCAAGCTTCCCTCATTTCAACTGTATTTGACTTAAAACAAGCCACAAAGTTGCTTTATGCTACTTTTGCATCTACGTTTCCACAGCCATGCTCCTCTAGATTGGCAAGATAGAGAAGTTTTATAGGTTGCTCTGCCAACACTGTTGGGACTGCAGACGTCTCTTCTGCACAGGCACTTCCCAGATCTGTGGATGGTGGGTTGATGGCCTCATGGTGAAGGAAAGCTCCCTCTTTCCTTCTTAGAGGAAAACTCCCTCTTAGCATCTGAGTGTTCTCAAGACGTACACTTGTGGTTTGCTCTCCCAATTTCTTCCCAGGGTCGGTCTTGTGCATGTATTATAGTGTTTCTGTTTAGTAACTGTCTTCCTTAAACAGCAGAAAAACGAGGTCAGATACATGTACCTTGCACTTGGAATGGGAGAAGGTTCCTGGTGAGCTTTAGTTCCCGTGAGAGCATATAACATTGTCTCAGCTCAGCTTGTAACTCCGGGAAGCTCCCCATTGCCTACTAATGAGTGCTGCTGGGCTGGAAGAAGTTTCTGTTGTGCCAGAAGGCAGAGTGGTTGACAGAAGTGGCCTTCTCTCAGTGCCTGCACCTCTCCCAGACATGTCTGACTGTAGTGCTTGCAGACCTGGGCAAGTTCTGCCTCTGCTCTGGGCCAGCTGGCCCAGGCTACTTCTGATGCAAATGTCCTGTAACCATACTTGAGATGCAATACAGCATTCTGTAGATTTGGGGTTTTCAAATGCCACAGCTTAACATCTGTGAATGTTGTATTGTTTTCCATGGAGGACCGTGGTTAGACCTATTATGATGGAGATAAATCTTCTGACCATCAGGAAATGGCAGAATTACTCAGGGATGCTGCTTAGTGGTAGTTTAGCATCTGCGGAGACTCCAGGGCTCTCTGCTGTCAGACTGAACAGAGCTATTGAATGTTTGTGCCTCCAAGGAAGGGAACTGCTCTGCAGCTTCAATCACTTCAAAGTACTTGTTCACTACTATGTGTTTGGCCCGGGTTATCGAGCTGTTCATTATTCATGAGCTGGTCTTATCTGAACCCTGGTTCACATTGGTGATTACTTGTGATGATGGATGGTTAGAGCTGGGTGCAGGCTGCGAGCTTTGCATTAAACCCTGTGTTGTTTTAACCGGTTCATCTTGTGGTTGTATACGGAGATTCAGAGTGCACAGAAACCACAGCGGGGACCAGTGGCAGAGCTGTAATCAGTCACTGCTCTTGGGGAGGGCATCCTTTCCATGAAGGATGCAAACCACCTCAGTACAATCCCTTGGACCTTTCTCAGGAGGAAGAGTAGTATCTTATAAAAGCATCGCTCTTCATAAACGTTTCTTATCATGTCTTTTCTCTCCATCACATAGTCTTCTTTCTTACAAACCCCTAGCACATTTGATGGCTGATAAGGGCCCAAAGCAGAAGCTAGTAGAGATAAGAGCCTGGGAAGCGTGAGAATTGAGAAGACAGCTGTTGCCTGAAGACTACCAGCTGTTGAATAATAATCAGAGAGGGCATTGTACAGCATTGCCCTAAGGTTAGTTTAATAAGGACTAACTCCCATTTATGTCTGTGGAAAAGACCTGCTCTTGTTTTGGTAGAAGCTGGAGACAGACATAAGCAACTTTGGATGGTCAGCCTTCAAAGACAGGTTGTTGTCTTGCTCCAGCAGAATTATTGGAGCATGTACAGAGGGTCTGACCCTGCTGACCCCATGTTCTGCATCCTGTCATACCTTCTCTTTATCTCACCTCCATTCCTGAGATTCTTTCCCAATCAATTCCCCTCCTTACCCAGCTGCTACAGTTAAATCCGTCATTCCTTTTCCAGAGTATCCAAGATGAACATTTTGACCCGTTCAGTCTCCTTTCCAGGTGCCTTCCATTGATGTAGGAGATTTAAGGCTGAAGAATGGATATTTGGCACACCAAAACAGACGTAATGGGGAATGGAAAGCACAGCTCTTGTGTTCCTTGTATACAGTTCCCAGAGACACAAGCCTTATCTAGCTTTTCCAAACTCAACTTTTTTCCCTGATATTTTTCTCTTTTAATCTCCAGTGGCTGTCACTTCATTCGTCACTGTCATTTTATTAATCACTCTAGAAAACTTGTTGTTTATCTGCTTGGCACATCTTGCAAGTTAAGACGCCGTGGTTTTATCACTGGATATTTTTAGCATACCTTGTGCGGTTATGTTACAACAAGGAACATAGCCAAAGTGCACTGAGCCCCAAGAGTTAAATCTGTAGATTTAGATCTATGGAAAAGCAACTTGAAATTCTTGAAGAAGCCCATAGTAGGTTTTAGTAGGACTCCATAAGTCAGACTGTCAGCCGGCAGTTGAATATCCAGCAGTAAATACTCACTGTCTCCTTGTAAAATTGATGTATACCATACAGCTTCTTAAAAAAACGCAATTCCTGATTCCTTCTCACTTAAGGCAGTTCTTGCTGGGATGAATAACTGAATTTGGACACTCTAAGAAGTACCATACTGTACATTTCTAGAAGACAGATCTTCTTAGAGCTGATTTTTCTTTTAAGCCCTGCCTGACTTTTCTGTTGGAGTAAATTACATGGACTGATCAGATAAATGTCCCACAGAATATAGAACTGGTGTTCCACCACATATAGCCGAGCCTTTCCTGCTGAGTGGAGCCTCGTTTCATACAGGTAGAACCAGACAACTATCCTACAGAACACAGTGTAGGACATCAGTCTATTTTCATTTCATTTATGATCAATTTGGGGGAAAGGAGTTTGGTTTTACTTGAATTTTAATAGTCTGACATAGTTTTAACATGAGCTAGATTACCAGTATTCTAACATTCAGGTTTGTTGCTTAACTATGGCTGGTTACTAAACTCACATGGTATTGTTCCCTACAACAAAAATAGCAATATTGGTTTTCCAGAAATACCGTACCAGGAAATGTGCTTGCTCAAACTTTTGTAAAAAGTGAAGATGGTTGAAGACAATTCACTAAAGATTGGTAGGTATTTAAAGAATAATTTGTCATGCCCTCAGTCCTTTTCAAAATCTAGTCTCATGTACTTTTGCAGTCAATAAATAAATCAAGAAACAGGGTCTTTAGCATATCCAAATGAAACTTTCAAAGTTGAAAAACCCCTGAGTGTTTGCAAACTTCCCCACTGTTCATGCTAAATACCACTTTTATTCTCCCTGTTACTCTTCAGAATGCAGGTACTTTACAGGAAACCTTCCATGTTACTCTGGAATATTAAATCACAGAATCAACAAAACTCTTGAGGCTGGCAGGGATCTGGGGAGATCGACCAGTCCAACCCCCTGCTCAACACCACTCAGGTGTTGAGTATCTCCAAGGATGGAGACAGCACAACCTCCCTGGGCAACCTCTGTCACTGTTCAGTCACCCTCACAGTAAAACAGCTTTTCTTATGTTTAAAGGCAATTTCTGGTATTTTAGTTTGTGCCCATTGCCTTTTAATCACATCTCCTCTGCCGCTGGACACCAGTGAGAAGAGTCTAGCTCTGTCTTCTTTAATCTCTCCCATGCTACGTACCAGCTAGACAAAGCAGAATCTGGGGACCCTTTTGAATTAAGTATTAGTCATGCTGAACAGATTTTCAGTGTGTGGGAAGCCAGGATGGGCTTGTGGCACCTTTTTGCCGTCTGTAATCCAAAGTTTAACAGGGTTGATGCTAAAAGATCTGATTCATGGGATGTTAGAAGTTACTTGGACCTAAACTCTGGCTGGGCTCAAAACTCCTTACTCAAAATACCTTACACGACACAGTGTACTGCCACACAGAGAGTTAGGGTTGCATGCATCCCAGCATGGGATTTCCAGTTCTGAAAGTAGCTCCTTCAAGAGCTATCATGATAAAAATATACCCTGCAAGTCCTGTAAGATAGAAAATAAGAGGTATAGTCATGAACATGTTACCAGCTGGAATATGGCTTTTTCTCTGAAATATTGAGTACGCCCTCTGGGAAAACAGCCCACCAGTCAAGTCAATGAATTGATAGAATATTGCCCATCTAAAAAGTTGATAGGGAAGATTATCAGTACATTTCAGATGCTGGGGGCAATGACGCTCTGAATACATTGGATTAAAACATGTGGAAGTATTGATCTAGAGTGAAATAATGGCCCAAGTAACATCCTGACCACTTCAAATTCCACTTTCTCTGTCCCAGCTGAATGGGAGAGAGGGGAAAGAAAGAGAAACTAAACTAGAATTCCATTTGGCTTTAGTACTTTTGTCAACTTTTTGAAAGAGAATGTTCTTTGCACTGCAGATTTGATGTTGCAGTTAGACAGTTTGCAATTAGTTCTCCATTTAAAATAAAATTACGGAACTAGGATTTTCAAAACCTTTATTCCTGCTTCTCTGTCCTTGTTGGGTTTGACCTCAAAATCCCTCCTAAATTTTCAGCAGTGTTTTGTGTGTTAGACCTTAAGACTGAAGGCAGGCAAGCCTAACATGGTCAGTGCTCAAGGACAAATGAGCATGATTGTGTTCAAGTCTGCAGGGATGCATTTTTTCCTAATATTGGATGATCTGGTCCACAATAACAAACAGGAAAAGCCAGGTAATACTGTTAGCTGAGAATTTCAGCTGGCGTGGCATTCTGACTTTATTTAGCTGTCGCATTTATGTGGTGGAAAGAACTCAAATTGCACAACGGATATGTGAATCTTGAGTCAGAAGTGGCAAGGCAACTCCCTTGACCATTTACTGTACCTCGTACTTTTCAGTGCATTTCCACATAAGCCAAACATTTCTCATTCTGTACAGTGCCCTTCATTAGAAAACTGCTTCTTTCTGATCCAAGGCTGGAGATACAAGTTTTGAATACCTGCATTGAAGCTGACACCAAGACCCTGGGGTCAGCTGTACCGGCAGTGCTGCAGAGCTGGCCTGAGGCAGATGCATGCTCTGTTCCCAGCATTTTACTGCCCACTTAGGTCCTTGGAAGTAGTAAACTTTGTGCTTGTTTCTACACAGCTGACCTAATTGCTCAGAGAATTGGAGTACTTTTTTTAATTTATTTTTTAATGACTAGTCTTGATTAAAAACCAAACCAAAAGACACTGTTGTAGCGCACAAGATTATCAGCAATGAAGAAAAAGTTTAATTTTTTTCATAGCGTCACCCTGGAAACTCAAGTTTAGCTGATTAACAGCAGTGGTCTGAGGTCTTTTTCAGGATCACTCTTATGAGAAGAAGCCTGTACTTAACGGTAACAAGCTGTACCCCTCTAATTTTACATTTGGCTATGCTAAAGCATGGTGATGTGCAACTACCCAGTGATTGAGATCACTGTATCAGTTAGATGACCTTTTCATTATTTACCACACCCCAAACACTCTGTCCTCTGCACACTTCATCAGTCCTTATTTTACCTTTGTTCCTCTTTTGTTCTACAACTCAATGTAATATTATCAAGCTGAAACAAAAGAAAGGTGTGGCTTCAGCATCCCTGTGATACAAATGATGAATTTTTATTTTCAGATTCAGCTCACCCCTAAACTGCTTTTGACAGTGGGAAGAGCACCTCATTACAACCAATTCAACTATGGGGATGATTCAGGAATGGTGAATTTGTGAGATTGAATTACTAGTCATCACTATGAGTAAGAGTCAAAGCTGTTCTAGTATTTTTCCAAAATATAAGCGCCTTTCTAATTTGGAATGTTTGGCTTTGAACCATATTTATACAATTGTTTGTATTAGTGTAGTTAAAATTCTGCTTATGGTCCCTTGTCCTATAGGAATACTGTATAATCACAAGCAGGTAATACAGTGTCTCAAAGGTTTAACTATGAAGACTAATAAATAAAAATCCCATAAAACCTCTGCAAAAAAGGTTTTAGACGAAAAGCACTTCATAGTTGCATTTGATGAAAAATCACGGGATTTTTATCCTTTGATGAAAATGGCAAAACTAAAAAAACTAACTTGGAGTTGAAAAAAGAGTTTCTGTTTTATCAAACTGATGGAAGATTTAGAAATAAACTGAAATACTATTTTCTGAACAGTTCTTTTACTCAGATAATTTTGGAGAAAAGTTATTTCACTGGCTTTTATGATCACCCAACGATGTTTGAATTTGTGATGCTAGTCATTTTGCTATTCTGGTACAGAAGTTTCTCCAAAATCTGTTTTCTCCCTCCCCATTTGCTTCTTACACTTTCAGTCACACTTTGTGGGCTTACGCTAAGGCCAAGATCTCATTTTTCAAGTCCTACAAATCAATCCTGAACACCTTTTACACCCATAAGTATACATCATCACTCAAACTAATGGTTTGTAAATGCCAACAAAAGTTGTTGTCACTGTTCTAATTTCTCTCTCACTATTAAATCAACCTAACTATGATTTCCCTTTCAACTTTGTATTTTCAAGAGCTGTGGCTTAAGCTAGCCAAGACGTACAGGAACTAAGGACCAGAAAGGAATAAGCAGCAGTTACACTAAACATCCGTATTTTTGGCACATCATTTTGGTGAGAGAGTTGTATCATGGTGGTGATTCCTTCTAGAGCTATTTATGAGGGTACTTTTGTCTTTATCTTATCTTTACCTTTAACCAACACTGTTTTGCTCTGGAGAAGGCTACCTCAGAAAGAGCAGCTGTTAAACATGCAGCAAATACACCAACGTTCTGCCAAAGTTGGAGGGAAAGCAAATAACTTCATGCGCAGCAGGACTGGAACAAACCAATTACAGGCTAAAGAGGCAGGTACATTTGAACAGTAGCCTGAATAAATGCTGCTTTCTTGTGCACTTTTGGTCTTGGAACTTTTACTTCTCATTCAAGTCAACCTCATAACCTTGCTCTAGTCTATGGGAAAAGTGTTGTCTCAGAGTTTTCATATATTTTACCGTGAGTCTGATTCTCACAGTCTTTCCTCTTCGGAAGACGCTTTCCACCACCATAATCATGAACAGTGAGGGAATACCTTTAACAGAAAAGTTCAGCATTCACTTGTGGATTATTCTTCTCTGGTGTGTCAGTAAAGGTACCCATCTCAAGATGAAAGTCCTCTTATGAAAAATGCCAGCCTAGAGATGCTGGTCAGTGTCAAAGTACGTTTCCCCCATTCACCTTGCAGACAGTCATTCACCTTTTGGGTATGGTATTACAAGACCATATCCTTTCTATGTGTCAACAAAAGAACAGGCACCAGTGCGCTTCTGCCCAGGAGGCTGGGTGAGTTCCTTCTATCTTTCTGGAAAATGAGTAGGGTATGCTAACATTTGATGAAGCACAAGGTAATCCATTTTTCTGTACTGTATCTTAGTTATACATGACAATCAGAGCAGCACCACGCAGAGGGTGCTGGCTGAAGAATGTTACAAAACAGCAGTGTTCTCATTTGTTTTAAAGTTCTGTTTCTCATCAAAACCTCAACCTCCTGCATTTTACCGCACTGCAACTGTATTTACCAGATACATCACGCAAAGTTGGATGCAATACACATCTTCCGCTTGTATAACTCTGTTCCTATTCAATTCCTCCTGTCCACAAGGAGATGTCATGAAAGTGGTATTTTTTCCTTAGATCTTTTCCTGAGACCAAATTTACCAGGGCATGCATGCACTGTTTGTGTGGAGCAGAGATTGCCATGTGACCTCAGGTAAACATGAGCAATTTACCAGTCTTGTGCTTCCTGGAAGGAAGAGCCAAGGTAATGCTTCTCAGTGAACAAGATGATGGAGGAGGGAAGAAAACAGCAAGAAAAATCAAGAGTAAGTACCTTGCCTGCATGGAGGAGGTAACTATGTATCTCTAGTGAAATATGGTCTGAAATACCTCAATAGCTTGCTATAGAGAAGGAGGTGAAGGCAGGTTCTGTTGTACTCCCCTGGCTAGGGACGCTCTGAAAAGCTGCACTGGCAACTTTCACTTTTGGTGCTAAATGGATTTATCAGCCATCTTTCTAAAGCACCGTCTGTCGGTGTTCCTCCTAGCAAACAATCCTCTGTGTATGATATGCCTCACTTCTTACTGTCATTTGCTGTTAGTAGAAGTAGAGTGCTAAGTCTTTTAGAGTTATCAGTGAATCAGTGGAGCTTAAAAATAGCACTGGTCCTCCTACATGGCTCAAGAGATTGCTGCATGCCCTGTTCTCAGACTTTGTCCTCATGAATTCCCCTGTAACTCTGATACATGAAACAAGGAACTATGGCTCTGGAGACAAGAATCTCAGTGTTAGTTTTGCCAACTGCATTAGTGATGTTTTTCTCCTTTTAATCTTTGGTACTCAGCATCACATAGCAGTTCACAGCATTTGGCAGATCTAGAGCTCAGATCCAACTATAATTTCTATTTAATCAGTATGCTTATATTATCACAGGAAAACAATAAAAAGGAAGATGATACCCTGATTATCTGCCTCAAATTACATATTACATGTGTTGTTACTTGGAAAGAGCAAATCTGTGCTCTTCCCGTAAGGTACATAACCTGCAGGAATATATAATTGTCTCTTTAGCATAAATTACTGTAAGTCTTGTATGATTCTGACTGGTAGGATCAGGATCTGTCATGGTTCAAGTAAACACAAACTTCAGTGGCTGCATAACATCCGACTTAACCGCCAAATGCACTGCTTTACAGCCCAGCTCTGTTCATACTTCTATTGACAGGCCAAAGTGGTTGAAATCTAAATTAAGAAAACAGACGACACCCAAAGAAAGACCATGTGCGTACGTGTACGCGCGCATATGTGTATGGCTGGCTGTGAGGGGACAGGGAGTGCTGAGGGAAGGCGGGCTTGGAGAGAGAGCACACACGCTCAGCTTCCCTGAGAAGGAAATCAGATTTAAAGAGCAGGAGAAGGGCTTCCGGCCAGCTGCGCTGAGCTCTGCGGAGGGATGCAGTCTTCCTTCTCCTTTGCTGATCTAACAGAGAACTTCCCTTTGCTGTCACTCAGCAGCCAAAAATGAACTGCTATGAATGCCTCTCTTACCAGAACCAGAAGGTACTGAAACATGACATTGAAAATCTTAGTGGACGTGAAAGAGCTATAAAGTTATTGTTGGGGTTTGAAAGAGGGTCACTAGCATTCAAGCATTTTCTCTGATGGCCTTTGGTATATATGTGGATGCTATCGGTCCATTTATTTGTGGACAGGCATCTATCACATAAAGGCTGTTGCAATGGCTGTGGCACCGTTAGTCACACCTTCAGTAGAAGGGCCAAGAATGGAAACAACACTGTCCCCCACCAGCTCTTCTAAAGATGCCCTTGTGTACAAAATGGGGTGCGATACGCCTACTGGTATAGTCTCTCAAAACAACTCCAGCTCAACCAAGATGTGGCTTTCAGACTTGTCGCCTTGCCTTGTGCTGTGGCAAGAGTGATGCAGACAGCCTTGCCTATAACAAACTGTACCATTCATGTCATTAAAGACAGGGGTTTGAAACCTAAAGGCTGTGTATTGCAAAAGGTATCTGCAAGATATAGTCTATTCTGTGTGTTTCTGTATGTATCCAAGCAGAAGAGCTTTGCAAGATGCCTGACCATTTTTTGTGATTTAATCAATCTTGGCCAACTAAATCCAGCTAAGTACTTTTACATCATTCCCATGTGTGCCTGTCCCTTTGATAGCATGATTGCCTTTTACATGGCGTAGTTGCAGGCTGAAATGTGAGATGAATGCTGTCCCATCCTTCTAAGAGGTCTGGTCTGAAGCTCCCCATCTCACGTTGAAATGCAGTGACATTCAAGCTAGTGACAGTCCTGGCAGTCCTGCCCATTAAGGAATTGATTACATTCTTTGGGATGATGGTAAGTGTTCAAATAGTAATCTGTTTTGGTACTGATCATGTAGTTTTAGTTAATGGTATATTTCTGGAAAGAAAACCATCACAGCTGGCGGATAACTATGATGGGTCTGTGGAAAATTTTCTTCAATCAAAACCCTACTAGTTCAGAGAATATGTGCTTAAAGCACTTGGAGATGGTTAACCAACAGAGAAGAGAGATTCTGGAAGGCAACAGTTTGCTATTTTGCCACCTAAGTTAGATCTTCATTTGTTATTTCTTTGGAGGAAGGTTGTAGTTCTCAGGAACTAGACAAAGTACGTAGTCGTATCCTGCGGAATGCATTGGTAAGCTAACAAAAATTTAATGTCAGACTTCTTTTTTAACAAGTTGCAGCCACTGTCCTCTTATATCTAGAAGTGGAGCAAGGGCAAGACTATTAGTAAATTATAGTATGGTCACTTGGATTTACACAGCTACACATTGTTCTTCTACGCAGTCACAAAGATCTCCAGTCCCACAGGGACAGGAAATGTCAACAGTGGAAGAGACAATTACTTTCCACAAAAGAAAGAAGGAAAATAAAAGTTAAACCTTCCTAAAACATCTCAGATTTTCTATGACAGACTCTGGTCTTTCTCATGGCAACCTTCATACAAGATCCATTAGTAATGCTTTGCCTTTTTACTGCATCAGTGTGGAGCGCTGCAGCACAGCATCTTATGCCAAATTGTGAACTACTTTTAAATACTTCCAGTCCAGAAGCTGTTCTTTGATACCGTTTCATGTATTAGAGCCTAGACAGTTCAATTCTGCTCAGTAAATTACAAAAATATTATAAGCCTAAAGACAGATAATCCCATTCACTGTTCAGTGAGGACTGTCCATCTGCTATTGTCTTTTGCAGTACCCCATATTCACCACAGAAAATACAACAGAGAGATTGTGTGCGGACCTCCCCAGTTTAGCTGCAGTGTGCAGTATGCTCAGGAATTTTGGTCACAAAGAAGATCCTTTTTTACAAGAAGGCGGTAATGTGCCCTTAGAATCCATTCGCATCACGTAAAACAGAGCTGTGTTTGTTCTGCCTAATGGACTTTGCATGGGGCATCTTTCTAGCACAGTCAGAAATATATTCCTTGGCTCTACCAGTTTGCCCTGAGGCACTGCAGTACCCCACACATTCTCCCCAGGGAATTCATGCTTTTCAAACTCGTAGCCAGGTCCTCCTTGGTAAATGCATGTGTCCCTGGAACTTCAGTCTAGCATGTTGCTATTGGCTACGTGTTGTAACTGTAAAATACAGGTTGGAAACAGCATGGGGGTTTTGTGTTATTTCTTGAATATGAAGAGTGACTTGCACTATGTGTCTGTAGTTCAGCGAAGTCAATCATTATTGCTTATTGCATTGAGGAAGAGGGTTGTTTAATGGGAATCATGTCACTACTTCAGTTACATTATAGCAACTAAAATAGCGAGCTCTAAAGTGCGCAAAATATCATGGCTTTCAGTGACTGGTAGTGAAGTCATGGAGAAATTCCTGGAGAACTTGACTTCCACAGAGGCTCACTGAGTCAGCAAGCTCTTCCAGCTTTCTTCCTTTTCTTTGGTAGTTCCAGCACTCAACTTCACAGTCACACATTCACAAAAATCTATCTTTCTTTTCTGCAGGTCATCATTAGTTTTACTAGTTGCAGATGCTGGGAGGTAGGTATCTTTTGTCTCTTAGTAAGGACAGCCATCGTGCATATTGACTTTAAAATCAGTTCTGCTTACTGCCTACCATGGGCACAACAACAGAACATACAAACTGACATGGCTGGAGCGAGTTAGGCTGACTGTGAACTCACTGAGGCAACAGACAGAATCTTGGCCGGTTTCTTGCACAACAGGCTTTTCAGATATTTTTGTTTGCATTTAGACTTCTTGTAGTGTGTAGCGCATTCATTTGGATGTGATAGAATGGTCTTGTGGTTTAAGCTGTGGACTGGGACTCAAAAAATCGAGGTTGAATGCTGACTAGCTGTATGCGCTTGGGTTAGTGATACTATCTGTGTTTTACAGATGAGGAACTGCGGCAAAATCCCATCTTGCCTGTTAGAGTCTAAGCTCTTGTGGCCAAAGTATTTTTCTGTCATTTTGCACAGCTCCTACTGCAATAGACTCAGGATCTCTGCTTAGTATTAAATGATAAATAATTTTTAGACAAGGGCTGAAAAACACTTCATCACTGCTGCTCTGCACAGGTCTGGGGATAAGTGTATCAAGTTGACACAGCTGACATACCACAGGTTTACAGAGTACTATTTACAAAAGGCATGAGAAACCAAAGAAGAATTCAAATATGGTTCAAAACTTCCAAGTGGAACCTGGTTTAGCCTCCTGGACGTGCCAAGCGGGGCTGGAAGGCGGACGAGTACAGTCTTTCATGAGATTTTTCCTACTTCTGGTCAGGCCAGAAATTTTGCAAGAGCAGCTTTTCTCATGATATTTTGGCACTTTTGCTTCTGGTCTTGCCTGAAGCCTGGAGGCAGAGCCATGTGAAAACACTAATGGAAAAAGCAACTTCTCTCAACGCGTTTGATCTTCAGCTACAGCCTGAAAGATTCATGTTCTTTCTCATACTTTATCTATGCCCAGCTGTTATTTTCAGGTCTAAATGTGTTTTAACTCCTGCCTCCTTCCTTTGCTGCTGCAAACTTGCAGCCTCAGATACAGCTTAATCCTTCTTCACAGGAAGAAACTGAAAGTCTAAAATGAAGTCTCAATCATGAAAGAGATGACTTTGACTTAAGGAGAAAAATGGGTCCGTAAAGTCAACCCTGAAACTCCCTTAACACCACTGTCTGCTTTACCCCGAACTTCCCCGCTGGATGCCAGAACAGTGTGGCTGACTTAAGTGTGGACTTGATATAGCCACTGTAGTCAGTAACAAGACTGCACGAGCCGATACCTGGTACTCCAGAGACCCTCAGAACAAAAGTAATCCTGCATGGGTTTCTGATCTTCAGTCTACGTCATTGTCTAGAGGATGAACTCACTGGGGCAAGGATTGCCTCTAATTCATGAGTTTCTACTAGGTCTAGCATGACAGGCAGCTTCTTACAAATAGCAAACAATAATGTTAATACCAGACCTTTCTCCTTTGGAGTTTTTACCCTCCATGTAATGTAGAAAATCATGAAACACACAAGGCTTAATAGGGAAGGATCTCCGGCCCTATTTCCAGGAAGCTTTGCTTCTACCCAGATGAAGAGTCTCTGCATTTTCCTGTTGACAAAGGAGATGATCTTGACTATGGCTAGCAATCGGAAAAAAAAGTTAAGATCACACTTCCCCTCCCTCCACTTTTTCTGGTGACACTGTTCCCATGAACTTCTTATCTAACCTGCTTACGGTTATTTGCAGCATTACTCAAAATACAGTGACATTTGTGCCAGCATGCCTGCCTGATTTCTCTCTCACCCTGTTTATCTGCAAACACTTGTTCAGTGCAATCATCTGCCAAAACCAAAAGTTGAAGTTTGGGGGATTTATAGTAAGAAACCTTGTGTTTTTTTTCTGGAGTGGGGAGTAGGAGATGAATGGTCTGAGCCTTTCAGTCTTTCTTCAGAGTAGCACAAAGTGTTGTCCTCACCTAATCATTCTCACCCCAGAACACATGTATGCATATTAGGACCTATCGCGTATGTTCTCGGACTGCGTTCTGGAGACAGGTGATTACCATACTCTGGACCACTGAAATTTCATTTAGTCTGCAGTTTATTTCTTGCTTTAACTACAGCTGTTTTTCAGATGATAAAAATAGGCTCCTGTGCTGGTGCTATCGCTGCCTGTTTTGATTAAAACAAGATGCACAACTAGATCCTGTTCTGATCCATTAAGATCCAGAATAAGCGGAGGGTGAAATAAGGGGGTTTTGTCTGGCAAAATTATGGGGAAATGGAGAGAAAAACGAACAAGCAAGAAACAGACAGTTAACTCCCAAACCTTTTTAGGTATTCTTAGAGCTTTTCCTAGAGCTTGCAAATTGCACCAGGTAGAGCACTAACACTGTCTCACTACCTCAATTTAAGTATGCATTAAGAGGAGAAAGGTACGTGCAGTGACAAAACGATTAGCCCATGGGGAAGTCCACAGCTGATCCTTGCTTGTCGCTGTGACAAATGCAAAATAGCACTGCATAGTTCTGCATCACTGTCAGTACACCAAAGGAGGAGTTAAGGACTGCAGTCAGGTCTGGCATCCGCCTGGGCAGCAGTCACTGCAAAACAGTGATCACTGCGTCGGGCTTCAGAGGGACTCACCAAAGCGGTTGGTCCCTTTCACTGCACTATTCTGTTCAAAGTGATGGTGCTCTCAAGGTCTGTGCTTCTCTCAAATTACTGTATCAAGCAAGAGCAGAAGAACTTTCACACATTCAGAGCCAGGTTCGTAATGGGCAGAACTGGAAAGGAGTAGGATGGAGACAAGTTCCATAGTTTGGTACTGGCAAACTTCAACAAGAGTGGTAAGCCTGGGCAGGAGGTGATGAACCCCATCTGAAGAGTAAGTGTCACCTATCCTCGGAGCAGACAGGGGCACAGCACTGTGCCCTGTTAGCGCCGGTACTGATAAATTTCCTTTCTACAGAAGTCATCCTTATAAGACTTTCTGTATGGTTTTAGAAACCCTGCAGTAATACCTTCAAAAGAAGATGTTGAAACTAGATTTCAGGTGACTTTTGGTTTCAGTGGCAATACTGTACTTGGTCTCAAATACCTCTAGGTATAGTGTAGGTGTTATATCTTTAGAGGTCATTGGTATGGTCCAGGACAACAGCAGCAATCAGAATTTAGGAAAGAACATGAGGCCAGCTAGGGAGGCTCAAGTAATCTTGCAGTTACACGCCTCAAACTTGACTAGTGACCTAATCAACAGCTTGTGCTGTTTTCATGCATCGTTAGGTGCTGACTGTGGAAGCAGCACAAGAAGTTACTGTTTTCAGTCACAGGAGTGAGAATACTCATCACAAATTAGAAACAGTTGATTTAATTGAAGCAGATAAAATATTACCATTTGCAAAAGTCTGTACTGAACCAGGTCCCGGCTAACCTTCTATGGAGCTCTGAAAAAGTATGGATATTTGGCTTTGCCTCATCCTGTTGCATGTTTGTAGACCTTTGCTAAGCTGAATTGCACAGGGACAGGAAACAGGCATGCTGAGTAGTACAGGAAAAGTTATTATCAATTTAATCCATACAACCAGGGTACAAGTGATACTAAAAGTCTTTCATCTAGATATATGCAATTCACTTCAGCAGGCCTAGAAAGTTTTTGGTAGGAGTCTAAACCTGGGAATGTTTATCTGAACCTCTGCAAATTCTGCCATTATCAAATAGGGTTAGAAAAGAGAAATAATGTAGCCCAGATCAAAATGAAGAATATCAGGTTAACTACTAGCCCTGAATGGGCTTAAACAAAAGTTTCTTAAATCCTTACTCTAGAAAAGCAAATTATTTGGATTGTGTGAAAAGCAATTATACTAAATGCTGAGCCTCTTGATAGGATACACAAGAAAAAAGGAAAACGGGAGGCAAAAAACCCACAACCCCAGCCCCACCCCACCCTCGAGTGTTGCTTCTATATCCTACACATCTTTGTAACTGGAGATCTTTGATCATGAAGCACCTGTTGTCCTTTTGTATTGAACGTGCAATATTGAAAAGAACAGAACACTTTATTAAATTATTTACTTATGGTCTTTCTGAAAGCATTTCATAGTTCAGCTGCCTGGATTGCTTTCTGCCTTAATCTGGCACAGCTTTATCTCACAGCAAAAGGTGCTAAATCATCAAGTGTGTTCAGGCACATCTGTGATGTCATACCATATGCAGTAACGATATATTTATTATGTGATGTGGTGTGCATCTGTCCTAGTAGGTCAATCTTATCGTTGTCTTGATCAGCGACACGCTTTTTTTTTTTTCTTTACATGTGCCCTGTTTTGTTTTACTTTGAGAGCACAGACAACTTTGGCAAGGACTCAGCTTGAAAAGTTAGCAGTTGCATGGACCTAACTGGACAAGTGAGCTGATCAAAACCAGGAGATAACAGTGTATATTTATAGGGAGATGTGTTTATGGAAACCTACGGGAAAGACCAGCTTCCTTTTCGGAGAAGACAGGGCTTGTGCATGCTCATTACAGCTTTGGAAAGTTTTCCTGTTACCATTTTTCTTTATATTCTGAGTGAAAGTTAATTGCAAATATATTCCTGTTACTCCTGTCAGCTCTAATGCTCTATTAGGCTTCATTTTAATACTTCGTTGTTGTTCCAAAGTCTTCGGGACAAATTCTCTCCTGGCTTAACTCCACCAACTGCGATGAAGCTACATTAGAATAGATTTGGCCCTACAGTTTGGGTGGTTTTTTTTTTTTCCAGGGCTGCTTTTGCTTGGCTCCGTACGTGACCAGAATATAAAGAAAGCAAGCTTACATTAGAAACAAGTCACTAGAGAAACCGAGAAATCTTTCTAAGCTATCAAATGTCTTTTCATGGGGTGTAAATGACAGCACAGTTCATTTCCTTTCTTTTCAACATCTTCTGGCACGAGTACAGTGCTAACTGTCATGTAAACATCAAGTTTTACAAAAGATTTCTCAAAATAAGTAAAATACTAGTTCATGTTGCTTAGTTCACTTTTCACATTGTTTATACACAAACCTGAAATTCCCATTACAGAATTACAAACATAAACAATTACAACCCCCAAAAAGGCTCTTTTCAGAGGACATAATCTGTTTCAGCATACTCATGGTCCGCATTAACGTTTCAGCTGGTACAACAGCCTCCTGGGTTTATTGCTGATCTGCCGTACAGCAGACTCCTAGAAATCCTGCCAGAGAATGCCTGCTCAGTCATCTAGGTTAGCACAGTCTCCCCTAACGTGGGATTTTCCCCCTCTTGCTGTCCCATTTTAAATGACTCCATGATGAAGCTTCCATGCTTCACACTGAAGTCAATTCCACGTTCTAATTCATGGTTTGCTTTTTTATTATTATTTCTTTTCAGGGTTGAAAGAGAACTGCTTTTGTAGCCTTAAGGCACATGGCAGGAAGAGATGGAAACATTTCTTTCATAACCTCTTTCTGATTATAGAGCCCTTTGATCCTAGAAGATTTACATTCAAGTGAAAAGCAGAAACTGAAACAAAACAACCATGTGTAATCACTGGTTACTAGTACAACTTGGAGTATCTTATCAGGCAGGCTAGTAACAAATCAGTATAACCTCACAGAGACACAGAGGAGAATAAATATTTTGGCTGAATTATGTGTTTGAAAGAGAGCATTATCCTGTTGGCACAGAAGAATCTGAATATGCAAGAGATCGGAGCATCAGGGGAGCAGCGCTTTTCCTCGTGTGGTGTACCACGCCAGCAAGCTCTTTCCTTAAGATGACACAGTGACAAAGCAGTGGCTTAAAGTTAGCCATTTGCTAAACTGAGAGCAGCTGGAGAGCTGCACAGACACCTAAGATTATGTGACTGTAGGTATCTTAAATGCTATTGGTAGCATTAAAGTAACGGTTCCTTTTACGTCGTCACATAAACCTAAATCTCACCTAACCTGCACATATATATCCGTGCCAAGATGGTTTTCTCCTCTCCAATGCTGAACCTACTGACTTGGAAACTGAAGCATAACTGTACACCTTGTCCAACTAAGGGCATGAGAAGGATTGTCATCTCATCTTCGGCAAGTCTTTGTCTCTTCTGACTAGAGAGTGAGGAAAGCAGAAAGTACAGACACGCACGAAATTTCATGCTGCTTAACTGTAGTAGATATTTACACAGTTCTATCTGCAAGTGAAAGCCTGAGCAGGATGGAAAGCAAGGATACTGTTGGAGGCTTGGAGGAAGCGACAATCACAGCCCAAAACGGAACAGCCTGTTGAGTGAGCCTTGCCATTACCTCGACTGCTGCTGCCATGTTTCTGGCAGTATATTCTGAAGTGCTTTATGCAGTCTGACTTTAAACAGCTGAAAGAGTGGCACGTCTGCCATTTCCTACCCTGCCAGCTACACCCTACTGTTATGAATTTTCTTCTTAGACATCTAAACTGAAGTCTCATATACAATAATAGTAAGAAGAACACCACCACCCACCACCACTTACTTTATAGTAGCCCGACACTCAATTACAACTGCCCACAACAATTCTTTACTCCCCTGAAATTTGTGTTTGATATATTTACAGAAGTATCATTCTGCATCTGAAATCTACAGAATATTTACCTATTTATTAGCAAAGCATCACCTAGTCTGGGATTTTGCCACCAAATCATACTGCAGTTCCAAGAAGTCGTGTACTCGATACATTAAGGCCCCCTTAGAAAACCCAATGACTTTTTTTTTTTCCTTATGGTTCATTTTCCCAAGTTTTCTTTGTTACTTTCTAAAAATCCCTTTCTGCTTATATCTTAATCCATGCTAACATGGAAAGAAAAGAAATTCTGAGCAACAACAGATCTTGCTGTAAGTTGCCTGATCAAACCAGGATTCCCATGGTCTGAAATCCTAATCACCAGCAATTTGGAAACTCGGTGCAGCACTCTAAAGCCACCTCATCCAGCCAGGCATTCTGCTTTCATGACCTTGGGGAGCTACTGCTTGTTTCAAATGTCAACTACCAAATTCCCAAGTCAGTCACCAATAATTTATATTCCTAGCTGCAAAAACACCTTTTTCCCACAACACTTGATTGCCAAAGCACTTTTTATCATTTACTGGATTCTTAGCTTGAAAAAGCGAAAACAAAACGTAATATTTTACTGACACTTGTGGAGCTTTCCCACCGTGCTGGGGAAGCCTAAATACAAGCAGATTGGAGCAGAACAGGAACAAAGAAGCCGTGCTGGAGGAACTTGCTCTAAAAACACAGCTGAGCATGCCGAGTTCGCCACACACCGGAGACGCAAACAATAACGTAAAGTGAGGATGGAAGCTCTTGCTGTGAAACCTCTTGTCCCCATGCATCTCTAAGAATATACCCAGCCTAGAAGTATTTACGCAAAGGCCAGTGCGAGGCTGCACAGCTCAGAGATACAGCCAGAGCATGCAACTCCACATAAAGCCTTTTGTGTTTACGAGGGGCCAGTCTTTTGCTCAGGGAGCCATGTCTTATTGTTTACCCACTGGGGTGCTGCCTGCTGCTCCTTATTAGGGCCCCTGCCTCTACAGGCATTTCTTCATACAGTCAGTGCAAGCATTTTTTAACTATTACTTACAAAATGGCAGTGGCTTCCCCAAGGCCATATCTTTGTTTCTTTGTACAATGCTGTGATTGTGTAAATTGTCTTGCGTAAGCACATCAGCCCACTCTGGAATTCTTTTTTTTTTTTCCCCCCCTTACGGCCTTTCATTGTTGTTCTTTTATGGTGGGATTTGTTCTTTTGCCATCTTGTCACAAATCCATTCCTGTGGCTATGTCACTTTTAAGGAACAGCATGGCCAAGTCTGGCCTTTCAGTTTGCCAGAGGTCTGGGGAGCGGCTGCTTCTGCTGAGAGCACTGTTGCCAGCAAAGTGGCCGGGCTGTCTTGCACTGTCACACAGAACTGCAGAGCTCCCAAAACCATGAAGCCCAAAGCAGCCACTTGTTCTTATATCATAGTCCTTTCCCGCATACAGCTCAACAAATTATCTTCTAAATCTATTGATGTGGCTTGTGACATCAAAGCTGGGGAGTAAGAGTTCCTCTCCTAGCATGATCAGGCAAAGCAAGCCCTGGAGTCATGAATGCAGATGCTGCAAGCCTCAGCACTGTGTATGGATATTTCTCCTTTCATTTGCATACAGAACGAACCACAAGTGAAAACCAGAGTCTGTGAGGAACTTGGAATTTCAGTTTTTGATGATTAGACAGTGGTACAGTTCTTTGGAGCGTCTTTCTTTCTACCTGTCTCCACCTTAGCCCTATTTCCACCTCAAGGGCAGTGTTAGCATATGAGATGTGTCTCTGAGTCATGGATCCAACCCCTGTTTCCTCAGTTGCCAATACTGATCTGGGAAGTGATAAGAGGGTGACCTGAAAGCACGCGTAGAGGCTTCCCCATTTCCTTTTGCTACAAACAGAAGGGGGGTTGGCTGGCCACTGGGCTTTGCTGGCTCAGCATGTGGCAGCACCCATCAGGAGATGTCCATATGGGGGGAGGCTGCTACAAGACAGACTCGCAGCATTTGTTACAGTCCATGTCTGCAGAAACCCAGAAACCATCCCGGTCAGCACTGACAGCATTGCACAGGCTGCCAGATATGCCTGCAGTAGCCCCAGCTGGGCCTCAGGATTACAATAGTACACAACTGAGGTTGGGCAAGGAAAGAGCTATCAGGCTTTCTTGGAAGAAAGGAAAATTGCACTTAATTACCATGTACCATCTAGAAGGATTGAGACTAGTTATGTTTTTACCCAAAGGCCCGCTCCAAGGGAACATATAAATCAGGATGAGGATTGTTGATTTGCCAGCAAGGATGTAGTCCAGGTCCCCGTATCCTAAATGCGTTGGTGCATCAATAAAAAACAAGACCCATGGAGGTTACTTCTTACCACTCGTACAAAGGTAGCCACATACTCCACTGAATGACCAGTAAGGAAAAATCTAAAGCCTGGCTGAGGGCAATGGGAAGTTCATTGGCTTCCAAGCAAGCTTTGAAATGAGCCTGGATGGATCAGACATACTGAATAGATACAATTTTTACATATGTGCTTGTTATAATACAATCATACTTTAATGGACAGCGTTGCAAGAATTAAAATATTCTGTTCAAATACTCTAAGCTATGTACATGTAAAGTAATTTTCTTCTATTAATCATGTTTGCACTTGCAAATCTATTGTTTTAGCCACATTAAAAAGAATCAGTATCCTTAAGGCTCGAATGCTATAAATGTTCAGATCAGGTATCACAGACAAACCATAAAGCTTGCTAAAAAGTGGGAGAAACCACCTTCCTATAAACAAAGCGCATCATCTTCAACACTGAACAATTTAGAAAGAGTTTACCTCTTAATGTTAAGTTATAAAATATTGTTTAACACCTATACTATCCAAATGATGCTAGATGAATATAGGGTTATGCTGCCGTTGTCAAGAGGAATTAAGGAGCTTGATGTGGGTTAGAAGTATTTTCCCTTCCTCTGAATGGCATGACCTTGATATCACCCCTTAGTCTAACTTGATTCAAATAAAGTCAATTAGCATAAAGCATAAGTGCTGCAGATAAAGTGGAAGCTGCCTTTGTGATAGTGATTCTCCAAGTCTGTCTTGCTCCCTGTTTCTCCCCCTAAATGTATACAAAACAGCTTGTGTGCATTTCTGATGAGCTGAAAGGGCCACAATCCACATTTCCTAAAAACACTTATGAAAGGCTGCAAGTCTCGGTGATCCGAGAACGAAATACTCTTTTGCCAGCATAGTGAAAAACAATGTACCACCTCTTTCTCTTGACGTGTCAGCCTCATTGCTCATGTATGAAAATCAGAGCTAAATGTTTTCAATTCAGAATTGGATCCGAAGCCTCGGCTGAGTGGAGAGATGTTATACGGGCTAAGACATTATTACTGAACCTTGGCTTATGCTTCTGAGGCTATGTTTGGCATGTGACACTTGAGTTCAGCCCTCAGCTAAAACACTTCATGTTTACTGCTATTCATGTTCATACTGTTTGTGTGCCCCAACACACCTAATCACTGAATTTCAAAGGAAATTTAAAGGAGAACTATGGTGTCGGTTGCTAGCTAAAGCTGATGAGCTCCTGCCTTCATACTCTGCTGTTGTGGTTCCCCTGCTAGCACCAGAGCACAGGCTCTTCATCATGGCTGCACTTCTCTGCTAATAATAACAAGAGGGGAATATTGGGTTAAAATCATTTAGGTTAATTTTTATCTCTCTGCATTTGTTTGAAGTTTGGCCTAGCAAACAACAGCAAGATGGCTGTTGTGATAGGAAATGAAAATACTGAAAAGCAATAAAAATGGGAAGTAGCCCATTTGGAAATGACCTAATTGGTCATATTGTTTATCCCATAATCTTAGGAAGCTTGGAAATACTCATTCTGGCTATACTTTGGCTTCAGCTACAGAAAAAAGGTATTGGCTCTGCTGTTCATCTTGGTCTAAGCAAGTAATGGTGGGAACAAGTTTAGCTGCAGAACTAAAAAACATAGAGGAAGCGGTCCCTGATTTTTGCTTCTTGCTTTGAGAAAACCCTGAAATACACATGGTTAGCGTGAAGAGGTCTCAAGAGAATATGTGCAGATGATCTGACTGCAGAGATCACGTATATGTCAAGGGACAGATCACCAGAAAGGTACAAGTTCGCTGCTATATACAAATCATAGCAAAAGGGAGAATTAAACCCTTATTAATCCTAACTTTCAATGTACTAAAAAACAATGAGGGGAAAAAAAAAAGACATACAGCTTTATCCTCCAGTAGTAGCCTCCTCCCTGCCTGCCCGGGTCAGTGCCATGCCAAGCTGACACAGCCAGTGACCGACGGTGCTCTGCACTATTTGATGTGCAGAGCAGGCAGGGAGCTAGCAGGCTGGCCAGTGGATGGACGCAAAAGGAGAAGTACATATTAATCCAGGGGATGATGCTTTTGGTATAATCTAGGACATAGTTTATATTACTGATCAGAGCGGTTCAAATGGCTTGTGTCACATGAAAGATGAGTAGCAAGGAATTTTCTAGAAGGGTGAGGAACTAGACTTCTTTTTCTTCCTGGCAAACGGGCCAACAGATTTGCATGTTTCTTGTCAGGAAAACTAAAAGGGAGTTAAGCTATAAAGTAAGTCCTGATTTTCCAGGGTGCTCAGTGAGGATATTATACTTGAAATTCCCATGAAGTAAAATTTTTAAATTTTCAAATGGTGTTTCTGACAGTGCATATTTAGAAATGGGAATCAGACATGGCATGAAAAAGCCCCAAGTACATAAAGCCTTCAGATACTAGCAAATCTTCTCCATTTCCTTTCACTTCTGTTTTGATGAGGCTGCCATATAAACAGACATTTCTGTCCTCTTCAAACTGAATGCTAAGGACTCCGAAGTTAAGAGGAAAAGAGAGTAGCCATACAGACCAATATAACAAAAAATGCTGTTGTGGGTTGTTGAACTAGACCGAGAACAATTTCAGCAGCCAGGCTTATGTGCTGCTAAGCCTGTTTAGAAATAACATCTCAAACCCGTTTATCATACACCCTGTAGCTTAAATTTTCAGTAGTCAGGTGCTTAGCTCATTGAAATAACTATTAAGTGACTGTTGATATGTATCCCCTTCCCAAAATACATGACCTAGAAATCAGTGTTCAACTAGGAAATGCAGGTGGATCCAAAGAACTGAATCAAAAGCCATCAGCCCAATCACCTATCACACAGAAGATGCCTGCAAAGAATTTCTGCTTTCTGTTCATTGTGGAATTGCCTGACTTTGGAAGGATGGTGAAGGGGAAGAAGACATGATGTGGATGCGTGCAAACACAGACCTAAGTTTCCAAAAGGAGTTTCTTCTTTTGGAAAACAAAGCCCAGACACATGCCCTCCAAGCCTTCTTAGGCACTAAGTTCTTTGAGGTATCACCCAGAAGAGAAAAGAGTTCAGTACACTCGTACAAAAAGGAACAGATCCCATCCTTCAGGCTGCAATCTTCAAAATAACTAGCGCAGGGTGGATTTTTAGTTTTTAAAAACTGATGTGATGGAAACATGGGCTATTTGGAGGCAGAGGCATGGTTTTTCTGCCCTCCATGTGCCAGTTATTTCCCCAGCTGAACAGGGAAACGTATAGATGGGGGTATGTAGATGCCTGCAGACAACTCGGGGCTCTGCACAGCTTTGCAGGCTCTGCTCCAAACATCCTGTTCCTTTTACTAGAGAACAGCTAAGAGGGCAGGGTGCCAGCAGGGAGTGACAAAACAGAATAACACGTACACATGGTAAATTCTTTTCAAAACTCTGTTACAGTTCTTAAAGACCAATAGGGACCCACCAGGTATGCATCACCCGTGAGTAAAAAGGAATTTCAGTTCTTTTAAAGTGGTTGAGAGTGAAATCAACCTGTACCTGTGCATAGAGCTGAGAAAAACAAATACGTAAACCTGACAGTTTTCGCTATGACCTCAGCATAAGTGCGGGCAAAAGAGCTACAACTCCTGTTCATACACAGATGAAGATTGCTCAGTGTCCCCCACTCCTTTGACAAGTTTCATTCGGTAACCTTCACGCCAGTTTTTCTCCAACATCTGCATCAGCAAAACTAACAGAGCAAAGAGGAGCTCAGAGCTGGACTAAAGGAGACTCCAGTTGTCCTGAGAACTTCTCCCAAACACAAATCTTGGCCTGGCCAGAGTGCAAAGGCTATGGGAAAAATATATACCGTACACAGGAGGCCTGAAAGGCCTGACACGTAGTACTGTCCTATGGTCTATCACTGCCATGACTTGGAGAGCTGCTCACTTAGAGAGGCTAATGAGGTCACTTTGAAATTGCAGTCTAAAATCTTTTTTCCCCTCTTTCTCCTTCTAAGCTCAGACTTCCTTCCAATAACATTTCATCTTCCAAAAGAAACAGTCAAAACCTCCAGGTTTAAAGGAGTATATCATAGGTGAAGGTCTATAGCCCAACTGGAAAATGATTAATGATATATATTTTTTAAAGAGATTAACTTGATACCAACAAATCTTTAATTATAAGCCTAGGGTCCCAAAGCCTAAAACACATGTGAGGGTCCCAATAACTCCAACCAAACCAAGGCACAGGCTTTCCATCTCCATTAATCTTCATCACAGCCCCTGCCCAAGGTGGACAGCACATCATCCTTGCCGCAGACTATTAAGTGACAGGCAGCGGTGTAAGGTGCGAACTGAGAAGCCAGGTTCAGTCCCAGACACGTCCCAGGAAGGCAGCCCTTCCCAGCCCCGTCCTCAGAATGATCTCCCCTGTGCACACACTTCAGTGTAAAAACAGCATTTGAAATGAATATTGCAGAACTTCTGTTCTTTGAAAATTACATCTGATCAGCCTACTGGCAAAACACATCCAGCGCAGGCAGGGGAGAGGGGGCATACAAAGCGGAGGATGTGAATTTCCACAGAGCTCAATAGGAGAACTGTTGTTATCGTTGGCCTGGGTATTGTGGCTTTAAATTACAAATTACTTTAAATTGTAAAAACATCGATAGCCAGCCCTGAAGAAGAATCCCCAGAATGGCAGTAAATAAAGAGCATCCTGTCCCTCTTTATGCCACAGTTAATGTGGGAGACGATATAAAACCCTAGCTTGGCAAGTGCTGCATGTCAGAGTTGATGAGTTGAAAGGATGTGCATGTACACAGACCCAAAAAAGAACTTCTAGCACACAGAAAAATTACTGCAGTAATTACCTTAGATGTTGAGCAGCGCAACAGCATTTGCTGTTATACTTTGGACTAGTTCTTCTGCATTTTGACACAGGCTCTTATTACCCTGGAAGTGGCAGGTGGCTTTGCAGGGATCCTTGGGGCTGGCATCATGGGGGAAAGTTAAGCCCACAAAGTACTTCCTTGTCAGACCCCTCACCACCCTGGGAAGAGGGCAGATTTTCTGTTTTGTCCCAGGTCTGGAGTCCTTGCCTGGTCGTCCCACCTGCTCCTGCAGCTCACATCCCCTGAAACCAGAGCCCATCCAGCAGCTGCATAAATCATTACGAACAGGGCTGCAGCGGGGTGTCGAGCATTTGGCAGCACATGGCGGAGTGACTCCCTTCTCCCTTGCATGCCTCCATCTTCCCCTAAAGTAAACAACGGCAGTCCCCACTGTGAACCCGGTTGCGAAACCGCACGGCACTGAACTTTATCTCTGTGCCGAACAGGCCTCGCAGGAGCCGCGTAGCTGAGAGCGGCTCTGGTCTGTGTTTTCCTGCTGCCTTCCAGGCTGCTGCCAACCAGGGAATTCCTTCCAAGGCTTGTGTGGCCGCCCTGGGAAAGGAAACCTGCTTGCAAACACGCAGATGAACATGGTGGTACGGGCAGCGTAATGCCTCCTTTTCCTGGGGCCGAGTCGGGTCTGAAAATGCGCTTAAATTAATTGCTAATACCCATACACATGCAGTTAGCTCCATCAACATGTATCCTGTGTCAGGTTGCTTTTATTTTCCCCTAGAAACTCATAGCATAAAGAAGCAATGCAAAAAAGCAGGCCTGTCAAGTTGCAAAGTTCAGTCACAGATCAGAGTAGGAACTTCCCCTCTGATGAGATAATGCAAACAATTTTTGGTTCAGACATAATTATAACAACATGTTGTAGACACAGATGCATATTTTTTTTCAAGCTGGAACTTCCAAAACTGGCAAAAGCTACCACATCACAAGTGAGGAAGCCGCTCCCTTGGTGAAGAGAGGATGGTACAACATTAAATCAGGGGAAAAGAAAACCCTCAAAAAGCCAGTATATTTATTGAAGCTATCCATACGCAAAAGTGGTGGTCCAGGGATCTGAGCAGTAATGCTCTGCAGATGCCTCGCGGTCCAAATCGTGTTTAAAAAAATTCTGAAAGTCTCACCCACACAAGAGATTCTGGTTTAAAGCCAGCTCCAGGAAACAGCACTCTGCAATGTTTCTTTCATACAACGAGGACTTTTCGGGGTTCTCTTTTTCATTATAATGATTCTAGCAGACAGATAAAGAATCAGGACCCAGCTCTGCATGCTGAGAGCAAGTTTATCCCTCTCCCTCTAAAGATTGCTCTCCTGCCAATATTTTGGTCAGACTCATCTGTCTTTTATGCCATGACCTGAAGGAAGGATACTGTCTCAGAAATATTTTAAAACTATCTGCAAGCATGGAACCACCATTCAAGTTATTTGTATGAGTTCTTACAAAATAGGAACAATGGCTCTCACCTTGATTTAAATTTTTAACTTCAGGGTCTCATTATAAAAGGCTAAACCACTGTTTTGATTGAAATTGAGCTTTCAAGCTGGATTTGGGCTTTATTACTGGGCCTTTTCTTTACCATCTGTCTAGAGATATGCCTGCGTATTCCCAAGCTTTAAGAAGTAAAACTGATCTGTGTGTGTCAAGGGGGAGAACCTGACAGGAAGAAAAAGAGGGCTGTAATTGTGATTGGAACCGAAAGCATTTTAAAACCAGGAAAGAATCAGCTTCAGGTGAGCAGGTCGTTCTACCGCAGCCAAGCCATGTTCAACACGTAGGCTCTAAATCTTGCTGCAGCTTACCAGGTCTCAGCTTTCAGGGCCCTGGGAGATTAGCAGGCTAAGCAGTGGTGAGATGTGCTGTTCACAGCGTGTTCGTTGGGCCCTTGGGAGAGAAATTCCTGTTTAGTTCTGTTTTTGTAGTAGGCTTCCATCACTTTGGATGTGCAAGTATGTAAGTTTATTACTAAGGTAAATTGAAGTGGGCTCTCTTTTTGTAGCAGAGGGGGAAATGGGAGATGGCAAACAACCTGCTATGGGTGCACACACACATGGAAAATGTCTGAGTGAAATTTGAGGTGACTCACCATTTTAGTGTATTTTGTAGGCCATGTTCCAAAATACCAGCTGTTGTAATGCGTGTAACCCTCCCGTAACTGCAGTCAACACAGTTGCTGCTCACTATTTGAAGTTACATTGCCATCATGCCAGTGGTGTTCTACCAGTATGCAGCTCTGCTCAATCTCTTATTTCCTCTTCTATTGGCCATATACCACTGGTAGGGATGAGGAGGCATTAGATGCCCCAGGCCCTTCCACTTCCCTAAGGTCCAGGAACTTCCTGGGAACATCTGCTTCTGCCTGAGCTTTCCTACTGGTTCCAGAGACAACTGTTTCATCCCACACACATAATCTAGAGAGAGAAGAAAAAATGAAAAGAGATTTCCTCTCTTTCTTCCTTTCTTGCCACAGCATGAAAAAACCACTAAGTGGGATGGATAACTTTTCAGGTCTCCCTTGTGCAAAGATACCTAAGCAGACCACCCTCACTTACGTGAGCAGGGTGGCTGGCATCTTTGGCTAAAATGCATCTTCACAGGAGTGGAGGTTTTTTATGCCTCCATTACATACCCTCTTTCAGTTAGATATACTCCAAATGAGTATAGATGTGTTGGATGTATTCCAACAGAAGAACACTCTCCTCTTGCAGTTGAGCTGAAAACCTGGTTAGCACAGGACCCTGTGCTTTCAATGCATGGCTTTTCCCAGATTCTAATGTATAATTTTAAAAAAATGCACCCTTTTTGGAACACAATCTGGTGCCAGAGGTTATAGCAAATTCTAGCAAGTGGACAGAAATTTTCCTCCCTAATTTTGTTTTCCTCAGAGAGTTGTGGTTTCCACGTAAACACTTCTATGAGCAGACCCTTTGAGACATGCCTGGAAGAATATATATTCTGCCTAACACACATCCACCATATCTTAGCAGCTAAGAAAAATAATTCTGCGGTCTCACTACACTTCACCACTATCACCTCAGCCTGGCTGAGCTGAAGATTAGAATAAAGAACAAAGTAGTGTGCGTATGTTGAGAGAAAGCTATGGCTGATAACTTCACTGCTGTTTCTGGATTTTGTCCCGTCTTTTATGCTAGATTTCTAGCTTCAGGAAATAGTGTTTGAAACTCATGAAATATACTAAATAAGGATAGGGATAACATAACCTGATATTCATTCACTTCTCATTGCAGCGTGGAGCAGCAAGCAGCACCAGCCTGTAACACCCAGAGAATTCACTCTAAAATTTAGATCATCATTTCAAAACATACAAAGGGTTTTTTTCTTCTCTGTTTTTGTGTAGGGTCTGATACACATTGTCTTACTATAGAAGATCCCCTTTGATGTCCATGCATGTTCCATAAGCCAAGAGCAATATAATTAGGCCCGTGGAGAACAAGGGGAAAAAAATGTAAATGTAAGTTATTCTTGGAAATAATTCGGATCCCCAGCTCCAGACCAGAGAATCTTTGAACCTGCCTGAGCAAACTGTTCAGTGGCTGAGTCCAGCCCAACACTGGATTTGCTGTTATAAAAAGGACAGAATCCAAACCGTGGCCCTGGATGCTCACAAGCTCCTGGGCATTCAGTATTTCTGGATCCAATTTTTTTTATCCTGAGCCCACTCCTAATTACTTATACAAGTCATCTCTGAATCTTCTGGTTTGAGGTTTTCCTCACATGCATTCACTTAAAATATCGGGATGCTATTAGGTATTTGTAATGCTTACTAAGCAAAGCCCTGAACAGTGAGTCTGGATCAGAGCACGCAGAGATTTCTTCCAGAAATTCCAAGTGCAGGCTCAAGAAAAAAAGCCATTTCTGGGATTTACAATTACAGGATGTTTGTCTTTAAGGTGTGCACCTCCAGTAAGCAGGTTCTGAATTCATCTTGCACATAATCATTGACATTCTTCCCTCTCAACAAAATAATAATTCTTTGCCCCAGTGGAACAAAGGGGAGGCAAACACAGCAGAAGAGTTATGTGAGTATGTGTGGAAGAGCTTGCAGTGTGGTCACGTGGTGACTCAAGGACTGCAGAACAGAAACTGAAGCTTAGCATGACAGGACAGGGACAGAAGAGCTTCACATCCAAGGGCTGAGATTTCAAATGAGTTGGGTTTTTTTTTTTGTTGTGGTTGTTTTTCCCTTCAAGCAAAACATTTTCTCTGGGAAAGTCCACTTCCCTAGTGGAAACCCAAGCTCTAATGTAGCTAAAATAGCCTTTTCTCTCTCCAGTTAGTGTCTGCTTTGTGGCTTCTTGGAAAGAAGGATTTTTGAGCAGGAAGTCATGTTGGTTAATGGCACAGGGCAGAGCTTCCAGAGGAAAATTCACTTACAGCCATTTTTAAGGTTGGTAATGAGGTGGTTTGTGGCCCTTTCTTTTTTCCCTAGAGACCAAGACTGAAAACCAGATCCTGATCCAAATCCTGTAGCTCTTAGCGTTCAGACAGCTGAGCACTCCTTATTCCCCGCAAAGCCTCCAAGAGGTGCTGGGTCTCAGAATGATGCTACATGCAATAAACTTCCCATACTTGAATAAAATTTCTAAAGGAACCTTAGGGAACTAGACACTCGAGTCCCACTGCTTCCCACAACTGTTGCCATGTCTTCAGTTTGCAGTTCTTTTGGTTCATAGGCACACCACATCTGTGTCTTATTCTTTGTGTTCAAGCAACACATCTCCGTTTTCTTGTACTGCCCTAGTGCTTATTAGTAAGCCAAACGGTACGTGTGTTTTTGCAGTTGCTGCGGATTTTATATCTGAACCTTGTAGTTCCAGAGAGCATTACAACAATCTGCAGAGCTTTAAAGAAATAGATTGGGATGTTGACACACCAATTGGCCCCTTATCTATGATCTAGGTCTTTTCTCTCGATGCCTATCAGTAAAGACTCAGCTCAACAGCCATAAACTTCTACTTTCAAGCAGTGCATGTATCCTGCTGTGTAACAACCCTTTTGATATTAAGGATACCCCCTGTCATGTTTTCTCCGCTGCCAAGCATTGATTGTTGACATAAGTGTTTCATTTAATAAAAGTTACCAGTGTGTATGAGTATGAGGGGATGATTCAGCAGTGTCAGGGGCCACGTGGCAGCAGTCCTAACAGGAAGGCAAAAGTGATTGCTTCAGAGCAAATAAATCAGGCCCCAAATAGAGACGACTTAGAGAAACATCGGTTTTGCACTAAATTGGCCTGCCTCGGGCTTACATTAATAATGACAATGTATGCATAAGAAGGAATTTGTCAGGATAGGCATTTGCATGTCTGGCTGTTACAAGGAAACACATCATGCCTGAAATTGGGAACTGAGCCCAGAGCCAGGACACCTGGGTTCTCCCCCCAGCCCTGCTCCTGTCCTGCACATCTTTTCCATCCATCCACTTTCTCCTCTGTAAGATATGAGGATCATGACATTCACCTCTGTAAAGCAGCCTCTGGGTCTGTGTAAGCTCATTATAACGGGACTAATCAAAAAGCCTTTTCCATGCACTATTCTATCAGCCTTACTTTTTTAAAGCCTTTCTTTAGAATCAAAATTATTGAAACCTACCAACTGTGCCACCTCCAGCTGATGTTCCTTGGCAACTAGTTAAACTCATTAAGCATGTGACCAAAAAATCATAGCCAGTCTTGGGGAACTCATTGTGATCCTATTCCTTCCTTTCATTTCTGATGTGGAAATGGATAACAGACTTTCACAGTTAAATTCATAAACTCTGCTCATCATTGAACTGCTATGCCCAAAAAGATCAGCTGTTTATAGCAAAAATCCTGCATGTGTAAGAACCAAATTACACCAATAGAAGTGTGCGCTACTGTTCCTTACTTTGGTAGCTGAGGACTTTAACTCAGCTATTAGGCTGTCATAGCATTTTATCTAACACAGAGAGTTTCTGTGAGGTATAAAAAAATTAATGGAGAGACCACAGTTTTATAGATGCCCACAGATGAAGATAAATGATGAGACATTTATTCATTCAGGGGGCCCACATGCTCAAAAAATAATTGCATTTGTGTCCCTGTGGTTATTCATGAATGAAAAAGCTTTCAGTGAGAGGCATGAACATTTACAAAACTTCCCTACAGAAATCCAAATGTTTAAAAATTTGTTTGTTAGCAACAGATGGATTTGTGGTAAGAGTCTCTTTCAAATTCATGAAAGGTAACTTTGCCACATTACTACTGGATGCATTCCAGGGAATCTTAATTTGAGGCTGGTTGAAGAATTAAATGGTATTTTCATTATTATACATCTGTGTAAATGTAGTGTAAATCTTAAGTCCTGTCTGTTCCATGTAATTTTTCTAATGGACTTGGGTTATAGTTACTATTAGCTTTCATATGTGTGCGGAATAGGTGTTGTACTGTTACGTACTGTGGAAAGTGCCCTTTCTGTTACCTGACGTGGACAGGACTGACCCCACTGCAGACCCCCAAGTCTTTGAACATTAAAATCTGTCCAGGCTGGGAATGCAGTGTGAGCAAAGAGCAGAGCCAAGTTAGACCTGCAGGATTACTGTGTGCTTTTGCTGGATGAAAATTCTGTTTTTAAATTAACTCTGAAATAAATATTTAGCTATAGGCCTTTGAGAGTCCTGGTTTGTTTGGGTTTATGTTCTACACCAGTGTGTCACAGTATTTGGTAATTCACATCCCTTGGGGTGGCTTCCTACTTAGAGCATTACACAAAGAATGCATTTTCAGGCTAAATTTCCAGTAAATAACCCTGCAGTTCCAGGAGATGGACTAAAATAGCAGCACGCCTGCAGCTCAATGCCACTTTAGTTAAGTTCAGATCTCTCTCTATTATTCTGTATTCTATCCTCTCCTGTCCCTCCCCCAACACTAGCATCTTTGTCAGTGCCCTCTTCCTATGATCATCTTGGTTTTCACCAAATTCTCCACAGCCCCATCTTTGCTTGCAACTATAGTCTCATAGCATCCTGCGCTCTGTGTTGCTTGATTCATGCTTCCAACCCTTTCCATAGAGTCACCACCTTCCACCACCAGATTCAGAACTGCTGGCTGAGTTCTGCCAATACTGCCAAAAGCCTGGAGATACCCAGCACCTTTTCTCAGACTATTAGACAGGAACACCCTCAAAAGAGAGATCAGTCTTAGTAAAGAGCAATGACTGAGCAGATACTTCAGAAAGTTTTAAAAAATCCTCAGGTGAATGTAAAGTCTTGAAACAAGGTGACAAAGATATACTTTATGAGTTGTAGTTGCCACACATCCTGCAGAATAATGGTTTTTATTAATGGCAGAAGAGTTTTTACCATGCCTAACTGATTGTTCTCACTCTTTATAAATCCCTGATTCTGGTTTTGAATCCAGTTTGGTTCTCAGTCTCAGCGAGTGCCAAAGATTGGAACCATGCATTGTATAGTGCATATTATTTCCTTTAAACCTTTTGAGTGTTAGTCTCTGCTTCAATTTAACATCTTCCTCTGCAAAAGAGCTAGGAGAACTTTCAGTTTACCCACTCTGCACTTGTCAGGTATTCATTCACTTACTGTGTCTAAACAGTCCCAGTGTTTATCTGACCTTCGTAACAGTCTTCTGAATCTCTACACTTTATTGCTACCTGTCTACAGGCTGCTTCAAGTCAAGTTACTGACACCCACTGCTCTCCCCTCATCCACAAATCCAGTTATTTTACCATAGAAGGCAATCAGGTATGATTTACCCTGGGTAAGTGCATGCTGACTGTACCCGGTGACCTCCTTCATGTACCCAGAAGTGCTTTCCAAAAAGATGTGCCCCATGGCTTTGGCAGGGACTGAAGGGAGGCTGACCAGCCTTTCTTTTCCCCAGATCATCCCTTTGGCATCATCACAGCCCAAATCAAAAGAGAGAGCAGGGTTTCTACAGACCTAACCTACAACAGAGTAGCCCGTGCAGATTTTAGCCCCCTCAGGAGGAACTGGCTAGAAATATATTGCCAAATTAGAGGGAATGTGCTGGACAACTCAGTCATAAATCGGAAGAAAGACTAGTTACATTTGTTTAACGTGTAGACTAAATGGCTCTTTGGAGGTGGCCTTATAGATTCGCATATGGATACCATGCTCGGTTTGGCCATTCCTAAAATGCATCATTCTCTTTCTTTTTGTCAGCTAGCTTGCTTCAGGACAGGGTGCTGTCTCGCTGACACACCAGGACAAGTTAGCAATGTGTTACAAGTGAAAAATGTAAGAAAAAACCCCCGAATGCTGAAGAAACATTACTTTTGCTCTTGTTTTCATAGTGTTCTCTGCAGTCCCTCACCTGCCACTTGATTTTCTTTTCTCTCCTCCTTATTTTCCTTTCATCCCTGAGTGTTTCTTCTCCTCTCTTCTACTGGTCTACATTGGCAGGAGGTATCACTGAGCAGAAGAGAAGCCTCTCTCTCACATCTGTATACCTTTACTACTACTCGCTTTTCCAGGGCAGTACTTTCACTTACCCCACATTTCACACTGCAGAGACAGCTTGGCCAGAACGTAGCACATTTTCCAGTCACAGATGTCTCTATCCAATTCATGGCTGGTTCTTGGCAATGTGGTAGAAGGGATTTTTTATTTCTTTTTTGTACTTCAACTCATACAAATGATTCCAAGCCAGTATAAAGCAAATTTCTTTATCCTCTTTGCCTCACACTGGAAGATCAGGTCTTTCTGACTGCATGTTTTTGCCTCAGTACTTACATCAGGAAAGGCTGATGTGTAATTCCAATTAAACAGTAATTGGCTATTCCATTAAAGGAAAATGACTGAATTTTTAATAGATTCTCATTCAAATATCAAGACGTGGCTACAGCTCTGGTCTTACGGTAAGTGACAAAACACACATTTTCAAGGTCATGAATTTACAGGCAGATCCTTGTATTTATGAAGATTTTCAGGGGAATTTCCAACTGTACTACAGGTCATCCTGCATGAATCCAATTGCAAGACTGGAACATAAGACTATTAATTTTTTCCCCACAAAAACTCCAGCTGACTGGTTTTAACTTCTGACAGGGAGAGTGCAGTTCCATTGTAGAATCTAAGGACTCTTTAACAAAAATATGTATGTTTTCAGAGATCAGAACACTGCAGATCTATTGCCAAGAAAAGAAAAAAACAAAACTGTGAAGACAAGCACAAGGTATTAATAAGGTGATATTTAAAACAGTTTTCTCTGATCAGAACTGGTTGCTGAACTGGTCCCTGCTGGTGATGGAGTATTCTCATGCAGAAATACCATCAGCAGGTCACAACAGAATAGCTCAGTGCAGCCAGCAAGCACATCTGCGGACCTATGCTTTCAAACTTTTTTAATGCATGGATTTTAAATACAATGGGAAAAAGCGGTCACTTGGTCCGATCGTATCAACTTCCTTGATCTTTTATTTTTATTCCTTTCTTTCACTTTCCCTCTTTCCACCATTGCCATACAATGGAAAAAAGGTGCAGGGGGAGGGGGGAGAAGAAAGAGAAAGGAGCAATGGATTTCCTTGGCTAGAGTTCTTCTGGTCAATCTTGCATAGAAGGTTTTATCTCTAGCCAGGATCCAGAGAGCAATGTCCTAGTGCTCCACAGTAAAAGGGGAAATGTCACTTTGAAACAGGCTTTTCTGTACTTGCTGTTATTTTATTCACAGCTGAAGAACTAAGATAAAGTGGAAAAGTAAATTGGTCAGTTTGTGCGCAGACACTGTTTCCAGAGAGCAACACTCCCAAGGAGAAGCAGCGGCTGCAGCAGAGGACAACCCACAGTTGGCATCAGGGTGCTGTGCAGGCAAAAAATGGCATTTCTGGTGCATGTGAGCAAGCATCATAAAGCACTACAGCAAAAGCTGTCACAAAATCTCAAGTCTCGATGAAACAGTCATAGAACCTAGGAATTAGCCATTTTGATGTTTATCCTAGCATCCATTTGACTTTAATGGATAACCTAACAGGGAATTTTTTTAAAATACATTTTTATGTATAAATAAAAGGCAGGATTATCCATTCCTAGCACAGTTTGTCTCAGAAACAATTGCAGACTCTGTGGCATCTTGCAATCTTGGCAGCTGTACTGTCGTCTTATATGGGAATATAGACGCATGCTTGTCTTGAGAGCTCCCAAATCCCCGCATTCTCCATAGGAAAGAATGGGACAGGAAATTTCTGGGTTACTGGGCTCTTTGGCGCAGCTGTCTCTTTTGCTTTCACACGTATTTCTACAGCAAGATGAGAGCCATCTTAAGCAATGGAAACAGAGTCTCATTCAGCAATGGCTCTTTTCTCTTTTGTCTGCTTTAAAACAGTCTGAGTGTTGGGAAGAGTAACAAGCACTGAACTTTTCCCCACATACACAACTCACACAGAGGAATGAAACTAGGTTGAGATAAGAATATTTTTTTTCTTTAAGAAAAAAACAGTTTGAAGTTCAGGTTCCTTCAAATCCAGTTTACTGTTGGAGTCATAAGACCACAATCCAGCAAAGTTTACATGATTTCGGAATAATTTTTCATGTGCTTCTGAAATTACGTATTTAAGAACCAGCTTGCTCGGGTGATTAGGCTTGTGACAGAAGATGGACGCAAACACCTAGATCTCTGCTCTCATGCCTACAGCTTTGGGTATTAAGTACCAAAGACACAGGCTTTACATTCTCAAATATTTTGCCATATTCTGCAGTCCTTAATCCGTCAGTTCAAAGAGAGCTTTTCTTGCTCAGTAACAGAATTTAATCCATTTTTCCTCTTATTTCTGTTCTTACACTCTCTTTTTATTCTGTTTGACCCACATTGCTGTAATAAGAGTCTAAAATTATTAACTTTGCCTTATCACATTCTCATGAAGCCAAAAATAGCTAGTAATCCATGGGGAAGTGAGAATAAGAAAGGCAACGAGATGTCCTAAGTGTCATAGTGGAATTAAACAGTCTTCCCTTCAGGCCCTGTTCTAGCTCTGGAAAGGTTTTTTCCCTTAGCTCAGGTTCTCCTTCAGCCATATTTTGTGCTTTATATCCAAAAAATATAGGTAGACAGAGGCCTATCATGAGAAGCAGAAAATTGTCTACTCAGTATTTCGTGTGAATGTTTTCTAAGTAGTTTTGGCTTTTGTTTTGTGATATAACCTGCAAGACGACAGTGGCTTGCTGGAAAAGATAAAGTATGCATACAAAAGAAAGCAAGAGGCAACCAAAGTGCTAAAGATCTAACAAAACCACAGGCATGACTTTTCTGGAGGGGCTACAAGGCTTGAACCCTGCCTTGCACTGGTACCACCCAAGCAGCTGCAGCCCAGCTCCACACAACGAAGAAGCTGCATCCTCTCCCTCCTGGCAGCAGCCACTGTCTTAAAAATGGACAGGGACCAAGATTTCCCTGTGATTATCACTTCTGTCTGAAGTGACCTGTTTTATACATATTGAAGATGGCCTGGGTGCGTATGCTTAGTGACTTCCAAAACAATCAGGCTTTTTGGAGGGGCTGACAACACAGTGCCTAGGAGGTAAGGCAATGCCATGCAGGTTTAGCCCAGTGTGCACCGGAGAATTCAAAGCGATATTTGCACAACACTTCAAGGAAAGCACAAGAACAAGTGCAAGATATTACTGGTAGTCGTAAGTTCTGCATCAGTTACAAGGCTCTCGCTAGAAGAAATTTTAAAACTCCTAATCTCTTAGTGTTTTATATTCAATTCTTCTCAAACCAGATACCAATTGCAAGTGAAAAAATACATGGCCCCTCTGTTTACGTTCATCCCAACAGGAGCTGTGTCTTATTCCCACTGAATTCTACAGGACAACTTCTGCTGCTGTTGGTGAAGCCTGATTTGAAACCACATGGGTCATTCAGTGCTCTGCTATCTCATTTCCCCACGGATTAGGAGCAGCATGGTTTGCCTGTACCATAATCTGTTCACCCATTCCAACAAGAAAACACACAGCTCAAAAGGCATATAACACAGACCACTATGTCAGGCCCAAACCTCAAAAAAACCCCAAACAGTTGCAGCAGAAGTAGCCAACATCCATATTTTGCATGGGAATAAGATCATACCTTAATGTAGAATATTTTAGAGCAATGTAACCAGCTTCAAACTGCTCACATTTTAACCGACTACATTTTGACCACAGCATACAATCCCCAGACATGCAAGTGACTGAGTACAAACAAGCCAAAAGAAGAGGGGAGAAAACTCCTCGGAGTCTGCTACACGTGATAGACACAGGCGCTGCAGAAATCTGCTGATAATCCCCTTTTCAGTTTGTGTTTGCAGCTAAATCTACTTCACTTCCTATGATACTAAACATCACGCAGTCCTTTGAGGTCCACCACTAGCCATAAATCCCAGGCAGGAAACAGTTTTCAAGCCTAGGAGGAAAGACAGCATTTCATTTTCTAAAGCCAACCCAGAGTAACCAGGTCAAACAAAGTTTGGAATTGAAGCTCTTGAAATCCAGGATATAATTGTGTATGTTTTTCTGTTTGTTTTGTTACCGGTTAACCGGATGCAACAAATAAAACCATTTTTCTTTCTTATTTTCTCTCTCTGACTGTCTCTTTGGGAGCTCCTCTTTGGGAGCCAACTCTCCATAAGCCAGTGCTTGAGGTCATAGCTCCCTAACTTTAAGACATCTGCTAGGTCAGATGTACTTGAAGAGAATCAGCTGCTTGCAACAAGCACATTAGCAGCACACTGGAGTCACAGAAAAACTTTGTTGGTATCTCTCTCTTTTTCTCTCTCTCTAACGAATACATAGTCTATATGTCTCATTTAAAATTTCTTGTCTTGATCAAAGCTCTATCTCCAATGCCAATGCAGAGCACTAGATTAAGAATTCAAACTCTTAAATGTTTGCATTGTAAGCTATAGTAATTACAGAAAAAATTGCAAAACAAAAATACTACCTTATCTTTTGGCACTAAGTGCTGAATTTGCTCTGTACTGTATTCCTTCTAATTTTCTGGAAAATCATAGAAGATACAAAAAGATAAAATACTGATTTACTGTATTGAACACCTGAAGAACAGATTGATGGGCTGTACTTTGTGAAAACAAAACCCCTTCCTGACGTCTGAAACTGAACATCCAGATCCAGACATTCTCCAAAGCACTAGCTGCTTAGGAAGGACTTGGTGCCCCTTCTTATATTCGTTTTTTAAAACATTTCAGTTGTTTCAGTAGCACATATAAGAAAAAGACAAATAAATACCCAGGATTCATGTTCATCTCTCCAATAACAAAAATGTGTATACAGATGAAGAGGAAAAGCATATTTAGTAAGAAATTATTTCTTCCTTTTAAGCCACCACAGGCTTATCCTAGAGCTCCTTCAAGCCACCTTTTACATACCATAAATGAAAAGTTATTCTAAAATAGAGCAGTCAGTTTTTACAGTAAGGAAAAAATCTGCCTGGAAAAAAGTACACCAGGCTTGATTCAAAACTTGCACACTGGAGTGCCAGGTTGGCAGTGGTTGAAAGTGCAATGGAATTGAAAGGTTTCCATCTTGCCGCTAAGCTTTAACACAGTCTGCTAGATATTCATACTGCTTTGGCAAAGACCTGCAGCCCCAAGTGGACTAATTTCTGTCAAGCTTTTGAAACTCTCATTCAGGTGCCTGAAAAAGCAGAATGTACAAAGGAAATTGGTAACATACCCCTCAAGGAATACCTAAAAGCCAGTCAAAACTGCAGTACCTGTTTTTAGGGGATCGCAGTAACTACCCTTCCATACAGTTCATCTCTATAATAGAGTTTGAGAGGGAAATGCTAGGAGCTAGATTCACAGCCACTATAAAGCTGTCACGCCACATTTAATCATATATATCTGTTTGGACTAGCTAAGGATCAGTCCTTCACCATCTTCACCAAGTCTAGCATTGTGAAAATATATAGGAAAAATCATCATACTTTAAATGCCCTTTTAAGCTCTGTCCGCTTTATCCTCTGCCATCCAGTACACTTTATTCTTTCCATGTATGCTAAGAACTAATTTCAGTTATGCACCTATTCATTTCAAGTCTGCTAAGACAGAAAACATTTTAAGGAGGCAAGGTACACTCAGAAACTGATGCAGGCGCTCTGCAGGACTGTAACTCTGTGTCCGTGCTTTTGCAGTAATCAAAGTCTTAAAAGAAAAGTAAGAATAAAGGAATAAACAATACAAATTTAGCACATTAATTTAAGCAAGAGTTACGTTTTCTATTTCAAAACATTTTCCCTATGTTTTATTCTGTTTACGTGATAGTAACAAGATCAAAAATGGTTTGAGGTTTAAGTTTTAAGCTGTTATTTGACAGCCTCTAGGGAAAGCTCTTCTGCTTGTCCGCAGAGACTGTACAATCTCTGTGGCAGCACCACAGTGGTGTTCCTTCCCCACGGCTGCCCCCAGGTCCAGGGGGAGCCAGCGCAAGCTGCCCAGCCTTGCCTGCAGTCCTCTCCCTGCCCTTGTAAGATCAGCGCACAGGAAGAAAGCAAGCTCTGGTAATGGCTTTTGTCTGCAGGAGTTTGTCTTTCAGGAACTGGATTGAAAAGCATGTCTTGATAAGTCGCCAACACAAGCAGCATGTTTAAACCAAGACACCTCAACAGAGAAAACGGTGCCTTTTATAAAAACATTCTTGCTAATCTACTTGATACCATTTGAGCCTCCAAAAGGAGCAAGTATGAAAACAAAAATATCTTTTCTATGCTGACTGTAAGTCATTTTGATTCTATCTGCATCTTTCCAGTTAGAAGGCAAAGCGTGGGGAACATACAGATTTTCACGTAGCATGTGACAGTCGCTTTGTTTATTATCTTCAACTCAAATAAGAAATACAGAGTGTCTTGGCACTTGTGATTTTTTCAGGGGAAGTGAATTGTGACCTAACGCTGCCACTTGGTTAGCACGTTCATGACACAGTTATTAATCTGTTCTTTTGTCAGCTGTGCTCTATCACATATGGTACTCTCGGATTATATTTCTGAGAACCAAGGTCAGAATAAGAGTTTGGAAAAAGATACCACCTCTGGCTCAGGGCATCCTTCAATGAGAGATCCGTGGAGGTCAGGAGAGCATACTGGAGTAAATACTGGTTTATGCTTAGCTTGGTGTTGTACTCTTCTCTGACATCCACTGCTGGCCCTACCAGGGACTGGACTAGCACCTTTGTCTGGCCCAGCACAGCAATTTTGACACGTACGTGCCTATACAAAATGAAGCTATTTAGTGAAGGAAATAACTCTAGTTATTTAGTTAGGAAATAAGCCTTTAGTTTCAATAAAAATAAAGAAGGTCTGACTCCAGGGAAGGCAATACAGTTACCATAGCTACCATTAGATCTACCTTAACAAAAAACATAAGGTCTTAGGCATGCTATACTGTAAAGCAAAATCTCGCCACGGAACCACCTGACTGGTTGCTGATAACAGGCACCATTCAAGATGTGATTCAAATACTAGGTAATAACAGTCTTAGAAATTCCTCGCAGTTTGCGGAGAGGGAAACAGGCTTGCAGCTTATTTATTATGCATTATTTGGGAACAAGGAAGGAGGTTAATTAGACAACCACAGGGAACCATTTAGTTTCAAACACAGTTTAGATTTTATTGTTTTTTAAAAAAGGGGAAAGATGAAGGTTGAGACTGTACTTCATACCAAAAGTGATAAAAAGATGCATTGTTTTAGCATTTAGGCATGGTCTGATCTGGTTTTAGAGCTGGAAAGTAGCACAATTCTTCGACAAAATAAGATAGTTGATGTTTTTAGCATGTCATCACATAGGTAAATATCTTCATCATGTGCCTCTCAATTCATTTCTGAATGGATTTACCAAGCATGTGCATTGAGATGTGTGTCAGCACGGTCCTGTACTTGTCTGATACACAGAACAACCGGGCATACACAAGTCAATGCACAGACATACCCCGCTCTCAAGTTTCTGAAGTATTGGCTCAGACTGAAAGTCCTGTTTACAGCATCTGCTGGCAAGTCGCTTTCTTAAACCCTTTTTGATTTCAGTGCTGTCAGGATTCAGCTCCTCTGTGTTAACATTAACGCATACAGAAAGAAAAAGAAAGGCATACATTTAATATTAAAAATCTGTGAAATGTAGTCAAGAAACAAAGCACGACTCCTCTCTGAATGATGCATTTTTATCAGCCCTACATGCAGGGACTACCAACTCACAAAGGGGTCCAGGTGTAAGGGCCCTTTCAGCCTGTCCAGAGATGGGAAGGAGAAAAAGGAAAGGTGCTCGTGCCTGTCTATTGTACCTTAGATCCAGAACATCAGGTTTCAGCATCACTTTGTAAGAGGTTTGTAAGAGGTTCATTGGAAGAGACTGAATAAGCAGAGGACAGTAGTATCAGGGGGCTGAAATCTAGCCAGCAGTTTGCCTGAAGTTTTGAGCATGGGTGGGGTTTGAAAAATGATATAAGTGGATTTTTACACTTACTAGTAAATCTAGAATCAAGCTTGTAGATTGTTTCAAAACTTTATTTCTTTTTAAATGGCGGTTTTTGCTAAAGTTTTACTTGAACAAATTAAACTCTCTACAAAGACTACTTTAGAGGATTTTTTTTTTCCCCCCCTGCAAAACACCCATGCACTTAGCACAACCTCTCAGGAGATGTGAAGACTGCAGC
Organism: Ibycter americanus; assembly: GCA_035590275.1. Lineage (NCBI taxonomy): Eukaryota > Metazoa > Chordata > Aves > Falconiformes > Falconidae > Ibycter > Ibycter americanus. The sequence continues at coordinate 43,732,287 of JAVJGI010000065.1, forward strand.
AAAGATATGACTATAGCAGATACCCTTCATTAAAACAAAGGGAAGGGCACAACCTGGTATTTCTAATGTGCAAACAGGACAGCTATCTCATCCATCATCTTTTGAAGGCAACAACAGGAACTCTTTCGTGGATTTCCACAGTCCCTACCCAACTCCAAGTACATACATGCACGTAGGTGCAATGCAGAAACTTGCTCTGACTCAGAGCATTGGCAGCCAAACTTAACTAGAATACAGGTCTCCAAACACTGAAGTCCTGCTCTTAGACCTCATCCTTCTGGAAGCTGAGAATTAATTACCAGGAGGGGTCTGGGGTTTTTTTTCCTCGTTATATCACATTCCCTTGCTCTTCTCCGCTTTCTGGCTTTGCCGGTGAAAGTGCCTACTGCTCTCCTGTTCTTGCTCCCCTTCCCTGATTATTTCATGGTTCAAATGTTTGGAAACGCTTTGTAGAATTCTGCAAACTTGTTCCAGCCGCGCCAAAGCAAACTTGAACTCGGAGCCTTCTGAGGCTTTCCCATCACTGCTGACACTCTTTTGGTGATCTGCCTGCTACGAAGTTTTTGCTGGGGTTTTCTGACCATTTTTGCACATCCACTGTGTTACAGCTAAATGAGCTATGGATGCCAAGCAGGAAAAAAACCCCTACATTGCTTTCCCTTGGTTGGTTGCATTACAGAGCTGTTTAAATACAAAAAGCCAGAGAAACAGAGAGCTGGGGAGAGGGCAGAAAGAGAGAGAAGCAGTGTGTGCATGTGTGGTTGAGAGAGCAGGGGAACTGTAACTGAAGGTGGTCTTAGTGAAAAGCAGTACTGTCTCTTTAAAAATAAAATGAAAAAAATACCCTCAGTGTTTTCTTTAGTCTTTTTCATTCTTTGGCAGCATCCCAAAGATTTCACTGTCCTTGTCTCCAGCATCTGGAAACCATCAGGGTAAACAATAGAGTGCTAGGAACTGGAACCCCTGCCTCAGCTCCCGTGGGACCTCGCTCTGGAGAACATGAGAACACAAACCATTGGACACCATGTGGTCAATTACTTCAAACTAACAAATCTGTGTGCCTTCCTATTTTCTGTTTTCCTTGGCACCACATGACCCTTTCACAATGGAACCCAGCTGTTGAAAAAGCCAGACGTTTTCTTTTTTAACCTCTTGCTTACTTTTGTGCTTGCTCTCCACAGCAAGCTTAGGGTTGGCATGTGCCCTAGGTAAAAGTGTCCCGCTTATTAAAATCCTGGCTGGCTGTAATGTTTGCCTGTATTAGTCAGCAGAGAGGCTCGAGAGTATTAACTTAACAGGATCATACCGCAGTGAGGACTCCACAGGTGGTCCTGTGTTTTCTGGGTTTCCTGACGTTGCGTGCCAGCACTTAAAGCAGATACACCAGGACACTTTTATAGCCTGCCTGTTTTGTGCAATCAATAATTCCATGTGCCGTTGTGACCTACTTTGTAAAATTTGTTCCTAGTGCAGGTGCTGTATTGGCAACTGCAAAGAGCTAAAGCCATCTCAAAACCAGACTGTTTGAGGGGGTCTGCCCCTTTCTTTCAGTGCTGTGAAATAAACTTTGCTCTGGATTAACCATGCTAGCGCCAGGACTGATGCTGGTGGTCACAGGGAGCGGGGGCTGACAGGTCCTTGTTCTTTCCAGGCTTCTGTTTCAAAATACAATCTTTGAACTGTGTGAAACAGTCCAGTGTTACTGACCACACACAAGCCAAAGCATTTAGATGCATCATCTTACTCTGTGTGTTTTACTTTCATTAACTTCCTCCAAAGAGTGGGGATACTGAACGGAATGGAACTGTGCAAGAGATTTAGGGCTTCATCTTTAAGTCACCTTTAAAGGTGCTGAACATTCCCTAGCACATGCTGAAGTAAAACCACTGACGTTTCATGCATAATCATAACATGCTCCCACATTCACAGTTTTATTTCTGGGAGAAAGATGGGTACATATGTAATGCTGCACCTAGAAGACAGAAGTAAAACAAGGACATGCCGTGCAGCTGGATCCTTGCAGCTGGCAGGGCACTCGGAGATGTGGTGTTACACACCTTTTGGCACTCATCTTCATCAGCTTTGACCTCAAACAGGTGATTGCTTATCTGCTCAGCAAAGACAGTTGTACCGGTTTGTGAAGATTAGGGAGTCAGTACTGGTATGGTCAGGAGACTTGTTCAGGGCAACTAGATTCACAGTGCTAGCTATTTTGATCAAATCTGTATCCCAGTGTGGAAGCGCTATCACACTGAATTGGCCCAACCTGTCTCCGCAGGTGGGGTGGCGAGGCTGGCCTTGCCACCGACTGCAGGAGAGCCTTTCCAGGGGTTAGCTGTTCGAGCCCCGGCACCCTCACTGAGCACTAAGCACACTTGATTCATTCCCACGGTGCTATATTAAACTATACCACCTAATTTCTGTTAAGATTACAGAAATCTGTAGAAACTTGGGACCCTGACAATTTATTTCCATTTCCAGTGAGTGGTGGAGATTTTTTTTCTTTTTTTCACACTCTTTGGATTCCTACATAAAACTTTTTCACTGTAATGACCTCACAATAAAACACAACCCAACTAATACAAATAAAATGAAACAAAATTATGATATACACATAGCTGCTGGGAGATGTATTCACCAACCATAATCACGAAAGTTGATAAGTTTAAACTTAATAGGCAAACAAACCAGGAGATGACTTGGGTAGGCTGAATAAGCAAGGAATGCTTTAAGATGTTACCTGCAAGTTTGTTAAAGATACGCTGCTAAGCCTAAGACTAATGAGATGGATGCCTGGAATTGGAATCTTGTTCCTCCCCTTTCAGTGAAGTGCAATGTGTATTTTGCATACAATTTTATAGTTACATTTCTTTTAGGAGAGATGAAGTTGAATCATTAAATGAGTTTGCTGGAGGAACTCCTACTGCAGGATCTAGGCATTAAGCCATTTCTTGGCCAGTAGTCGAAATATATTTTTTAAAAAATCCCAGATCCAGCCTATAGCTCAGCAGCGATACTAGGAAAGCTTTTTCCCCTTTTCTGCCAGTGGTTTTTGATCCCAAATGTCTGCAGAATTGATTAGCGTGATACCGAAAGGGCGGAAGCAGGTAGGGGGAAGGGGAGGGTTAAGACAATGCAGTAGCAACTTAAACAGCACAGTGCATACTTAAACTTTTAATATTTATGAAAAGGTTCATTAATTGTATGGCATAAATTCAATTCAATGTACTGCTACCCTATGTGAACATCTTGGACAGCTTCTTGTCTGGCTGGCAGATATTCACAAATGTATGGATAAAAATACAGTTCTTTGAAGGAATGCTCAGCCTGTGGCAAGAAATATATGTCTTACAGGAGTTAAGGGAGCCTGCCTTAGCTAACTGAAGGAGTCCCAGCACCACTTGGATGGAAGCCAGGACACAAATGAAACCACTCTAATGGCACTGATGGATGACCTCGTTCTGGCAACAGAGAGAGAACGCATCCATTCTCTTCATCCTGCACCTCTTTAGCATTTGACACTACTGACCGTGAGATACAGCTGTTGCACCAAGAAGAGGTGGCAGACAACCGGAGTGATGTGTTAAGATGGCTTCAGTCATTTTCAACAGGAACAGCGCTTCCAATAGTTGTTCCCCTTCTTTGGCTCAGTTTTGTGGCATCCCACAAGAATCAGTTTTCCCTCTGGTCTCTTACAGTACCTGCGTGGTTGCATTTACTAGGTAGGATGGTTGCATTTAAATGCCAGCAATATGTACATGTGTGACACATAGCACTAGCTAGTTTTCACTGCCTGCAACTATATCATTTCTGCATAGTGAGCCTATGTGCAGTGGGGTGAATTGAATTCATGGATGAAAAACAGCTGCTTGAAGCTGATCAAGAACAAGAGCTGGTGCTGGCAGCCAGAGGACAGAGCTTTTGGAAACGTAGTTTTAGGACTATTGCAACCTCAAGATCCGTCAAATGTAGTCACTCTTTTCGAGCTGTTATAGTATTACTCCTTGAGACTAATTTGTCGTAATTCTCAAGCAACACTTTTCTTACCCTCTCCAAATACTACGGTTTAGCCTTTCTTAGCAGGAAATGATCTACCCTGCTTTACTTGCCGTCTTCCTCACCTCTCTGCTCGAGTGCAATACTGTGTACCCAAATATGACGCCTACACCTCTTAGGAAGTTAAGGGTATTCAAAAATAGTGCAACATGTGTCCCTAGCAGTTCAAGAGTCAGCTTGTCTTCTACAGCTTTCCACAAAACAGAAGTGCAGGCTGGATCACATGCTGAGATCCTACAGCCACTTCCACTGAGTTCATGGGATACTCTAAACATCTTTGATTATGTGGTCCATAAAATCCTCACCTTTGAGTTGTTTCATGAACTGGGCCATATTACCTAAGGGTACGTACCTAGCAGGCTCACCAACAATTTCACTAGCACTTGTCCCAGAGGGCAGCGACTTTTTAATGGGGGCCTTTGGACTTCAGGAACAAGGACAGTCAGGAATTAAGGATTACCACAAGCCTCCCTGAGTACAAGGTGTGCACATTTTGAGCTTGTCTTCAAGTAAATATGTATTGAAGTATGTATGTTTACAATAGTATTTAAAAGTGAAAAGTCCTGTCTCTAACAAGATTTCCACTGCATGAAAGAAGGGTGAGAGAGATTGCCAAATGATGTTATGACATAACGTACTGTGTGGAAGTGCTTTGGTCTTAACACTGATTATCCTGGAATAACAAACTGTCTAGGGTCTTTTCTTCCATCTTTCTATGCATCTAAAGGATGCATATCTTCTTGCTGGTTTTGACTCAGCACAGCATGCAGAACACTTCTCCTGCGGGCTCTTTACATGTATTAGCAATATGTGTAATGTGAGTTAATGTGAGTTAATGTTTGTCTGTGATTGCTCCCTATTTGAGAGAACCACTTTCCATCAGTCAGGAGCATTTTTTTTCCCCAGTCAATTCTGGGAAAGTGGTTGCAATTCTGATGTTGTAAGAGAGGTAAAAAGGCAAATTTTCAGGTTTCCAGCAAGTTCTTAGTATTATAAATGAAAGCATTATCTACACTCATTTTTGGTTTGACATTCAGAACCCAAAGCCAATGTGCAATATTTTCCCAGCTACTACAGTTTCTACACTCAGCTGGGATCTCCTGCTCAATTTTGAATAGAACTGGTAAATCATTAATTGAAAACAGTTTACTGCTGCAGTTTTGTGTTTAAAAATAATTTGCAAGTTGTATACAGTCAGATTTCTGTGACTTTTTTCATTAATTGGTACAGTTTGTGTGTCTGTTTCTACAATAGGACCATAAGCTGCGTTTCCTGCAAGTACTTACAGTACAGTCCTACATATCACCACTTCTGACAGATCACATAGACTGTAAAGTTATATTTCTGCCTCATGGGGCTGAGTTATTACTAACCACCGAGCCCCACAGAGAGAAGTCTGTTTATCATAATGTGACTAAAAGGAGCAAGCAGTCAGGGTGGAGGACAGTGCTGAGGGGGGAGAGGTGTAACTGGAAAGGCGGCTTCATTTGTAGATGACACAGAGCACTGCTTTTCTGCAGAGAATGACTTAGAGGAGATTGTACACATTTATTTTTTTTTTCCTCCACTGTGGAAGTTTTTAGACATTGAGAACACTGAATCTGAAAAGACAAGGAAAAAAGAATGCAGAAGAGCATGGAAGTCATAGCAGGAAAGAAAAAAAAAAAAGGAGAGAGTAGAGAACTCTATTAATTAACTACTAATAAGCGCAGGCTATCTGATGGTCATTTCACCTCATTTACTCTTCTGTTTTCAGGAAGAGAACTGATTTCAGGCAGCTGATCATTAAGAAAGGAGCCCATGTAGGCAAGGCTGAAAGAACCGATTGTATTGCTCACGCTGTTTCTGCTGAGGGGAGACGGGCACCAAAGTCATACCTGTCTTTAACACTAGTCAGCATTTTGGACAGCTGTTTCTCCCTCTGATGTAAAACACAAGCTTTTTTATTTCCATTTAACTGACCAAATTTCCCACCATCTACAGCAAGTGTACATTCAGTGTCTATTCTGTGACATTTAGTCTGCAACTCAAGGTTTCAGAACATTCCCTTCAAAATCCAATACTGCAGACTGCAATTTCTCCCAAGAAAGCACCAAAGAAACAAAGGGAGAGTAATACATTGCATATACTATGGGAGAAAACAGGATTCGGTTTGCTGCTTCTGCAGTCAGGTACCAGAATACACCAGGATTTAGGGCCTTGGCTAGACAGTGCCACCTGAACCACCTTCCCTTTAACTCCAGTTCACTTAGCATCTGGGCTTGTTTGGTTTTGGAAACATGTTTACATGACTAAGCACTTGGCTTACGGAAAGCAAATGTGCAAACAGTGCAGGTGCTGCAAAGGGAAGTTCATCTTCATGCTGGCCGAAATGGTCGCAGGCCCTTTCCTCCTATTATATACCTTGCCATGGTAGTACAGCGTTAGCTGAGGAATTTCAAGGCAGCCGTAGGAAGTCAGTATGCCTCGGGTGCCTAATTCCTTCTGCAAACTCTATCTTGTCTTCAGTGTAAGGGGCTGTTCAGCACTCTCCGTTTAAGGGAATGAACATATCCTTTGCTTGTGGGGATATTAATCTCTATCTGAATGGCCAAAAGATATTTACTGTATTCAAATGAGTGCAAAACTGTGCCTTAAGGCTTTTATTTATTTATTGTAATAAACAGGTTTGTGAATAATTAGTCTCTATTTCCTGGGCAGAAGAAAAATTCTCCATCCTTTATTTATATGCCTTTTTACTGGCAAGGTCCAACTCTTCCCTTTTGTCCTTCCTATTCACCAGTGCAAATACTCAAATGACCTACTCCCAGCTGCTGGAAGCCCCACACTGTCCCCATCCCCCTGCCAGTCCTGTTCCCAGCCAGGAACCGGCAGCTGTTACTGTGCACAACACAGGCAGGGCAGGCTCAAATCCAGGCAATCTCGATCACTGCTTTTCTAGGGAGAAGTTTTGAACTGTAGTTTGAAAAGCTCTCACTGCCAGGCAGGAGCTTCATGTGCAGTTTTACTTCTGTTCTTCGTTAATCCATAACGCTGGTTAGCAGAAGAGACATGACTTTTTTTCTCTTGGTTAAACGCTTGTAGTATAACCCACTTTTAGCTGAGCTAATTGTTTGAGAGAGAGGAGAATGCAAATCCTAAATTGGCCCCACACGCTCCAACAGACTATTCCTAAGTTGTGGTTGGAAGCAATTTCTTCTGCAAGTTTACAAAACTGACTTCGCTGTAACAGGGCTGCCTTAAATTTTCAGCACGGTTTTCCTTACACAGTGTTGAATATATCCTTCAACAAAGTCCCAAAACAGTTTCCAGTGAATGTGGACAGAGAGAATGTTTTCCAAAGAAGGATGCTATGCAAAAAGCTGCAAAGTTGTGTACACGTTAGCTGGGACGGACCACCCAGCTTTTATGATGGCTCTTGAGGGTTGCTGTGGCCCACCCCAGCCACCTGAGCAGAAGCAGCAGACATCTGCATCACAAGCAGCGTGCCTCCTGCGCTGCACACACCTGCTCTGGCTGCGGGACAGCACCGCCAAAGCTGGGGTGTCTCTCTGCTCCCCCATGCGTAATGGGTGCTTATCCAGTGATGTGACAGGACCTGCAGCCTAGGCAGACAGATACCTGCAAGTTAACCCTGTGACAGATGTGTATGGACACCGAACAGCAGCGCTCCTCACCTTGTCCCCCCCACGCTCCCTTACGCCCCGAGCAGAATGACACCCAGCCCTGGTGAGACCTTCTGCACCCTCCCTGCAGAGCAGTGCTGGCCACCGACAGTGGCTGTGCAGCCTGCACAGGTCAACACTGTAAAATCTGAACTAGTACTTTTAAATACCTCTCCTCCTTGGTTAACCAAGTGCTGTTAATTGCAGATTCATCTACACACTGAGATGGCTGTGAATAGCTCCAGCTTTTCTAAAAGCAGGTATGAATAGTGGCATTAGAAGTGCTCCAGTTGTTTGCAGGCACCGTGAAACAAAGCAGTTTAAAGTTGGAGATCAAACAAAGGCAGAAAAGATTTTTGCAGCTGTTCTCCTGCCCTGGAATTTGTTGTGTGTATCTCCTTTTTTGGAACACTTCTTTGTTTCACGGTGCCTTCAAAAATATACTGTCATCACAACCTTCTTGCCAAGTACCACTCCAAGCTGCTTATTCACTGCTGCCCCTTTCCCAAGTCAAACTGTGCATTTCTAAAACACTTCTCGCAGTCATTGACTGGGAGCAACACACTCACTCTTTCAGGCCAACCTGTGAGGTAATCAGCTGATCTCCATTTCCTCTATATGAAGCAATGAAACATCTGTTTCATAAGAGAACTGAAAGATAGTCCTTGTGTGGTTACAGTCTTCTGGCATCACAAGCCTTTTTTTTTTTTTTTGTTTGGGTTTTTTTAAAAACACCTCTGGTTTGACATATATAGTCATAATAGATCACTCAACTGGCACTAACCGCAGGGTGGCGTAGATAGAAACTAATTGAGGGACAATCCCAACTTGGAGACAAAATTTTTTATTGAAAGGTCTCGGTAAGTTCTTTTGTATTTCCCTACCTACCCCTACTTACAGAAAATATTTATATGTTTTAAGTGTTACAAGTTTTATATGAGAGAATAATGTGTTAAATAACCTGGATAAAGCCTGAGAAAAAGAGCATAATAGTAATCAATGAGCTCTATCCCATCCCATCCCAGTTCACACTCATCTACCCCAATAAGCCAAATAAGCTATTAGATCATAAACCAGTAGAGTAGCAAGGATTCACTGTGCTGAATGGCCTTGCAATGTTTTCAGACTTCTACAGGAAGGAAAACCTGATGGCTATAGTATCAATGATGGCAAATGAAGTAAATTCTGGAGGCTGTTCTCAAAGCTTTTCAGAAGTTCTAATCCATTTAAGATTGCTAATACCACGTGATACAGAACAGTGGATTTTTTGCCATTTCACAAATCAAACTGAGGCAAAGAAAAAGCAAAGAATTAAAACTACATACATAGACATCGCAACTACTATTTTCACTTCAAAACGGTGGGCAGTTATTGTCCCACCCACCCCCTTCTAGAGACAAGCACTATTTTAATCTGTAATGCTTTAAGAATAGAGCCCACTGAAAAAAAATCAGTGAACGAGCATGGAACACTGCTGACTGTTGGAGAAGCTGCTGAGGGAGCACAGATACGCACTTCTGACCAATGGGCACACCAATCTTTGTGCAAATTTGTTTGGTATTAACACTCTACTTCCTTGCTACGCTGCAAATTACAGTGAATATGTGATTCCACAGCTTTTTCTTACTTCTCTCTCCTTCATAACACATTGTTGTGTTTCTATTTTAATCCACTCTTTCTATTGACTGCACTACAGATTATGTTTATAGCCCTTAAATTCCCTGTCTGTGCACTCTGAAGAGTTCTCCTTACTCATTCTTCATATATTTCTAAGCAGAAAAAGATAGTATCTACTCCACTGGTTTATATCCGGTGGGGAATGCAGGACAGGCAATGGAAAGGATTTTAAGTACTTCTTTGCCAGATCAGTTCATGCTGTTTAAACCCAGGTCCCAAGTAATGGTTTAGGAATAAGGCACTTAATGGTGGATGCTTTAGAGAAGTGAAGACACTCTGGATTGCCCTTCTACTGCATATGCAGATAACAAGATGAAAGAGGAGGGCTTTCCTGTTTATATCCTGATTTCATGTGTAGAACCATGTCCTTAAAAAGAAGTGGGTGATGGGCAGCCTCTAAAAGGATTTCTTGCACATGTTTCCCTGAACACATCCTGGCAACACGGCGTGTGCTGCCCACAGGCCAGTCTGACAGCTGTAGCATCTTGTTATACAGCCAAAGCACTCCCCACAACCATCAGAACAGATTAACAGTGACACACTTGACACATATTTCTTCCTTTTATCTTCAAGAAGGAACTGGAATGGCTCAGAACACAATTCCTCCTCCCGAGCTGGCTTGGCTATGCCAGCCTTTAGAAAGGGGTCACCTGAGGCACCATCCCACCGTCCCAGAGTCTCCTCTGTCGAATTTCATCAGCTCTCAAAATGTAGTATGGAGCTATTTAACTACACCTTCACTAATGATCCATCTAGCAATAACGTTACATCAAATTGAACTGTAACATTCACCATTTTAAGGAAAATTCCCTACATCTGCCAAGTGAATTGTACACCTCATGCTAAATACACGTAATGGATGCTCTTTTGTTTCCATTTATGCATGGAAGTTAAATGCCCAATGAATACTTATCTTTCTATATCCTTTTCTTATTGCTGCTGTTATTAATCTTACATTTAGAGTAATTATTACGATAAAACTGTTTCAGTTTCTCAAAACTGATTCAGATCCCATTTCATTAACACAGCCTTGCAATTTGATAGCTGTTAAGAGTTTCTTTTCCTGAAGACCATACATACCGAGCATACTCCAGTACTTTTAGACAAAAGATTTATTACTGTGAAGAGTTAGCAAAATGCAAAGCACAGACTGGTACTATTTTCCACCTCAAAGGTAGGTGCATTTCCATACCAGCAGACACACTCTGTGTAATTTGGTGAGTGCTCTGGAATGGGAGCAAGTGGGAAATAGCCCAGGGTATGTTATTAATGGCCCACAAAATTCATTTAAATTTAACTTTTCACTAAAACACAGCGACCTCTGCAGTGAGGCATAATAATGTTTTAACACAGCCTCATTAGAGGACAATTTAAAATAGAAAGATAAGATTGTCTGAAATTATTAAGCCTTTCCAGATCTCCGTTGCAGCAGTCTTCAGAACACAAGTACCCCAGGGTTAACCACCTCCACGCATTGCACCAAGGAGAGAGATTTCTGAGTCACCTCTGTGCTTGTGCTCAGCTAGTAGGTAATGCAAGATTGTGAAAACCACTGGATCTGTTTCCAATAGAGTGGAATGTTCTTGTTCATGTGATGCTGTCCTGAGCCATCTACTTTAATTCAACAGCGAGGGCAAGAGGAGCCACTGCTGCTTGTGATGAGGAGTCTGCTGACTCATTGAGCAAACTGTCAGAAGGGCTTGATCTCTTCCATGGGTAGTTGTTGACATATTCATCTCCAGTGGCAATGTCTACTGTCCCTCAGCATCCTGCAGGGCTTACTAGGACATCTCCAAGGAAGAGCAGGCTTCCCCTGCTTCATCTTGCTGCCTCTCACCGGTATCTTTGATAGAGCTCACACTGTCCCTCACTGCTGGCAAGGGCCTTGTATTGCCAAGTGCTGGACAGGAGATGCAAGTCTCTGATATTAGAATAACTGCATCTGCATATAAAGTAAGCGTGAAGATGAATGCATTTCTTAGAGGTTTAATTTTGCCAAGCCAGAGCGAGCCCGGCCGAGCAGTAGAGCTCTACAGCTATTAAAGGTGGGGCTGCCCCAGAAGAAAGGCCATTTATTGCTAGTCAGCAGTCCTAAAACATAAACCTGAATTTGCCCTTCAACCCCAGCCGAAGACGTGGCCAACGCGAGGCAGCCCTCTGTCTCCAGTCCGGTCAGACCTGAAGACAAACGGCAGCTCCGGTGGAGTTCAAAGTTTGACAGCGAAATGTTTTCTGTCCCTGCAAAGGGCTTTTCCTGCAGCCCTCCGCCTGTCTCCCGCTCAATGAATGCTCTCTTTGTTCCCACCAACTTGACAAATGCCAGTGTTACAGAATAAGGATGACATTTCTGCTGTGGTATTAGGGCTGAGAAAGGGGATTGTTCTGCCCAGCACCGGCCGGGCGGCAGCGCGACACCGTTGTTTGTGCCGCGACAAGGAGGCCCTTGAAGGCCATGGCCAAGACCGAACACAAGACCCGTGTGTGGGGAGACGTGCGTGCGCACTCGCGGCAGCGTCCCCGGCCAAGTCCCTGGACCCCCTGGCACACCTGTGTCAGCTTCCTCCTGAGCCCTCCTCATTATGCCCCTGCACAAAGAGGCAGCTGCACCGGGGCCGGGGATGAGGATGAGGAGCTCGCCGCGCTGGCGCTGGCTCGGCCGCGGAGACCGGAAAGCGGGACCGGCCGCCTCTTTTGTCGCCTTTTAAAAATTGAGGGTTTGTGTTGAGCCTGCAGAGGATAATGAGCCTCTCACCAGGCATACACTGAACTGCACATCTCCCTGAAATGCAGAGCGGATAAAGTTAACTGGGCCTTGGAAAGACTGAAAAAAAATAAATCAAGGGGCTGGAAGACGTTTGCTGCTGTGCCAACCTCCGCACAAGAGTCTGAATCCGCGGCTTACCAGAACAGCGCAGCCTTGATGGGACTCCTTGATTTGGGAAAATAACACCCTTCCACTCACAGACCTTACAGTTAAGTCAGGTGGGATACACTTGTTTCTGTTCATCTTCTATTTTATAATTCCACGTTGATTTTTTCATTTTTTTCTTAAATCAATAACACTGCTGAAGTAACTCCCATGGAACAGAGAGGAGTACCTTAATATGAAAAACAAAATCAAGGAATCCTGCGAAGGGTTTCTCAATGGTTTGGAGCTTTTTCTTCCCCTCCAAGATCAAGGCAAATTCACTCCTACTGCACCTCTGCAAGCAGAGCAAGCATGAATCTATCTTTAGACTAGCATCTCTCAATGGAAAGTGTATCAGGGTGAAACAGCAAAGGGAAAACAGCAGCAAAAGGGATAAAGAACTGCATGCCTCCCCCAAATCTTCATCCCACCTCTCCAGTCATCCTCTGCAGCAAACACTATGGCAAGTGTTTTATACCAGATGCTTCTTGCACAATACCCTTTCAAAAATGAATAGTTTCTTAGCCTTGAGCAAACAACAGAGACAGCATCTAGCAAAGGCATTTTGCAGTGGCCTGTTCACTGTCTGTGTCAGGAAGGCTGCCTTAGACTTTAGAAAAGTTGAAGATGGCCTCGGTCACAAGCATGTTCCCATGAAAAGTACTGAACATAGCACAAAGCCTTGTCATGCCTTCTGTGCCCTACAGCCCCTTGGTAGATCCTCTGCTCTCATGAGGTTTCTATTAGAACATGTATTCATCCTTTGTATTGTTTGATAATGAGCTTTTCACTTTACTTGCCCGTGGGTATTGAAACTGTCTGCTAGGACAAAAGTGGAATCAGATATTTTGAACAGGGTGATGGGTATAATCTCTAAAATAGAACTAGGAGCTTAGGAAAAAAATGCTCCTAGAACATGGACAGTAGCTGAAAGCTGCAGCTGTCCTTCACATGTGCTTTCTGGAGCAGCATGATACCTAACTCGGTGGTGGGCTTTGGTGTTGGCTCATTTTTTTCCTCAAAAAAAAGTTCTCACTTTAGGAAGAATTATTTACTCTGTAAGGCCTGTTCATCTCCCAGTCCATCTCCTGATCCTTCTTAGGGTCAGTATATGTGAAAGAATATGGAACTGCCAGTTGTGGCCCCAGGCTACTCCCCCATTTTGGGTCAGCTGCTAGCGACAGATCTGGGATACTGCCAGCGTTACATTCTCAGAGCAGTCCAGTGCGAGACTCCTATGGTGACAGCTACTCCTCTGTACACAGGCAGGAAAGTAAGCGGTGACCTTCAGGAAGTGAGATTTTAGGTATCCATGATAAGGAAATGCTGTGTGTGAGCGTCTTTAACAATAAAATACTTAAATATAGGAAATGCTGTCTGGAGCCACTGTACAAACATACTGTGAAGATTGCACACGGTTGAAGAGTTTTGCTTTTTAAAGAAGGAATAGGCAAAATTACCTAATGAAAAAATCTGGAATTGAAACGTCATCTACTTGCATTAAAGGAAATGGCGATTACAGCTCACTTGTTTAGACAGTTACCATTTTGTTTCACTCTTCTGACTATATTCTGGTCAAAACAGACTCCATTCAAAATTTTTAACAGCAATGATTATCTTCATCTCAAAGTTCCTGCTACACAGCCGTACTGAACAAGCCTAAAACATAGGTGTCCAAAAGACTGAATTTCTTACAGCACAGCCAGGCAGCCTGATGAATCAGACATGAGTTTCCTATTTCAACACAAAGAGATTTTACTTCTCTCAAAAGCCAGAGTTACGGACCAAGACACACAACATCCATGGCCTGATTCAACCTATGACCTTTCTGTTTCCCAGAAAGTTTCAAGTAACAGTCTTTCTCCTGGCTTGTTTTGTGACAGATTAGAAGAACAAAATAATTAGTAGTGAAGAGATAAAGAGTCAGCTAACTAACTTTTTGACAGAATCTGAATCACTGACAAGCCTATAAATTTTATTCTGTATCTTTTCTGTGCATCAGTCATCCTCCACTCACTCCTTTCAGTCTAGCCAGAACTCTGCTGCTGTGAGAAATCCCTCTTCACCCAATGCTTTGACTGTGTTGTGTTCCTCACCCTTCAGATACCTATTAGCATTCTCACTCTGCCCATACTGATTGCAGTCCATCCTTCCTCACCTTCAGGGCACTACATATTTCTGCATGTGATCAGGAAAAATATTACAGAGGGAGCCAATTTGCCCCAGTTCCTTTTCATAAAGAGTTTCAGTAAAATGCCTAAAGTTCTTGTTACACTACAAACATCAACCATGAATGTCACAGAATGGTTAACAAAGTTTGGCAGCTGCTGTTGCTGTTTTGGTAGCATGACACAAGTGATTCTTTAGATGATTCAAGCTAGCTTTGCACAGAGTGGAAAAAAAAACAGCGGAGGAGCATGGTAGAAAATGCAAATACAACTGCAGGAACAGGCTGGACTGAGAAGGAATGATGGAAGAGATTAGAGATGCAGATTCATACTGTATTATCACCAACTTCACACCAAAGGGTGGTTGTCCTCAGGTTATCTAAAGTGTAGGTGTATATGCCTGTAAGTTTTCACTGCAAACCAATGGTTATGTTTAAAACAGTGAGACTTTTCTGATGCACTCCAATTAAGATGTTAAAAACCTGGTCTTTTGTAATAGAGGGACTGAGCCTACAGTGGAAGAAAACTAGCAAGGAGTTCCTCCCAAGCATCTGCACATGCGCAGGGGTTCACAGCAAGGAAGCGAGCAAGGAGCTCTGAAGTGATGTCAAGCACGTGAACTATGCCAGGTAGCTGGGATTTGAGGGCTCTTGAGGTAGATGGACTTACCCATGGCTGCTCAGGGCAGAAGGGGAGGGTTTCTAAAACTCTCTTCTACGCATTATGCTCATGTGTAACCTGGCAGAGTATTTCTAGAGGAAAGAACACTGGGACCAGAAAAAAAACAAAAAGTCCCTTAGTCCCTTTCACATTATTAAACATAATAAACATTTATGCAGTTTAGATATCAGCAGCTGAAGTCATGTTTCATTTCTGGGCTATGCATAGCATGTCTTTTTCCAGGCTCAAAAAGAATGCTGTAATTTAAAGCAGGCTGCCTGACTCAATCGGTGTTTTTGTATGTCATCTTGGAGACAGCGTGGTGGGGGGGAAGGTGGAGGGGAGGAGGCAGAGGTGGAGAAAGGGAGGGTGGTTGCTCATCTGGTCTTTATTTCCTTTCCCTGTTTCTTAATAGTTCAAGCAAAGGGCCCATTCCAGCTAGAAGCAATGACAGTCTTGCTGTGGTATTTCATCTCGGAGGAGGACAGGCCACAGCCTGCTCTGTGTGCTAGCATCCTGGGAGCCTCCGCCACTACGCTGCTGTGGGGTGGGGAGGTCGGAGGGGTGCAGGCAGTCCTTGCGCTGTTTTTGTTACAGTGGGAAGATTTCTAAAGGGGGCCCATGCTTTATCTTTTGCGTAAAGAATTTCCTAGCTAGAAATCCTTATAACAGCTGTATATGTACTTGCCTTGCCTTCTGCCATGTGGTTTTTGTTTACTTTTTTTAATGATGGATCAGTGGAGACGTCACAAGTAGTTAATGGACAATGACATTTCTGACTACTTTAACCAACCGGGTTGTAGGGAAAACATAAAATGTATGAAAGAGACAACATCTCTTAAGCAGAGCCTTTAAACAAATGGGCTCAAAAGGTGAGGTCAGGGTCACCGGTGACAGGCCTGTAGCAGTCCTTGTTCAAAACCCTTATCTGAGAATTGTGTAACTCAAGATTCATGCGTACTGCTCACTTTTGTAGTGACAAACATTAATTACACTCCCAGAATGGGAGGTACGCTAGTACTGCTCGTACTCCAGATGAGAAATCGGAGCACAGAGAGATCAAGTAACTTGTGCCCAAACCCGCAGAAAGAGACTATAGTCAAGCCAGAAACGAAGGCCAGGCTTGCAAGGGGCCGGTGCAGCGCCTTAACCACAAGACCACATTCTTCTCCTCGTGACATGCACCCTCCTGTTGGATTTTTCTTACTGTAGTTATACCTATTCTTATGCAGGGTGCAGGATATGCTACAAACCAGGTCTTGAATATCCTTAAGGATTTAGTGGGTAGTTGAAAGAGATCCTGTCCCTTTCACGGCAGAAGGAAGGAAGAAGGCTGAGTTCTTCTAGAAACATCCTTTGCCCTGAAAGTCATCCTTATCGTCTTAACAATATTTCCTTTGCTTTCCAAGAGCTGTTTTGAAGAGATAAAACCTTTACAAGAGCAAAAGCATTTCTAGTTCAGGCTAAAAGAAAACCATGATTGTTATGATTCATACACATACGAAGGGAACAAGAAAAGATTCTGTCAGTCCAGAGGGTGCAACAAGCAGCGTAAAGTCAAACCAGAGCAAAACAAGCCATTTCCTGAGCAGTAACACTGCTAAAGTTGCATTTCATGTTGCGTTGTGCAATTGCATTGAATTAAAATATTCTCTGCTTTGCTGCCTTCTCCTCCTCCCTGCCTCATGTGTTCTCATCCTCCCAGTGCAGTACCTTCCCCTGCGTACCCCCTTGCCCAGCCTGCAGAGGGCAAAGCGCTCATGCTTTGGCCGCTGTCAGAGCACAGGACAGGGACTATTCAGGGAACTGCACAGGAACTTGAGATGTTTCTTAAAGATGTCTTTCTTAATTAAAAGATATTAAAATATCTGTTTTATCAGGTTGACCTTGCTATGGGCTACAAATTTTTAGAATAGAAGAAAAGCAGGTAATGCTTTAGGATGATGCAGTTTCATTTGGAAGCTAGGCAAAGAAATTAACGTTATTTTCAGATATATGAATGATGTCAAAGCTTCTAGTTGAAATAAAATAATTATTTATTATAATTGCCTCATTAATGTTATCTGAGTCCTACAAACCACTCTGCCTCAGAGGAAAAAGTACCTTAGCGTAAAGCAGCAGTCTCTGCTGACATCCGTGGCCATCAACAGACTGCGTTTCTAACAAACGAGCAAAAGTAGCAGATTCCCAAGTTGAGGTTTCTCCTTAAGATCACTGAGGTATTGAAGTCCCTCCCAAAGTAATTTCAGCAAGCATAGCCCAGCAGGTATATGGCATGGAAGAGAGGCACAACAGGTCCAGATTTACAAAAGGATAAAGGCACCAAAAGATACAGATAATCATACAGCAGGATTTTACAAAGCCACTCGAGCAGCAGAGAAAGCTATCTCCCATCAGCACCTACAGTCCTCTCTCTATTTCATACAGGCCCTTTCTCTACTCCCCTTTGTACATTCACACCAAAGTTACATCAAGCTGCACCCAGCATAAGATTAAGCTACAGTAGTTCATGAGGAGTAAGCACGAAATATTTTGCAAATTGCCATGTCTGCAGTTAAAGTTCTTATGCAGCTTTCATGAACTGTTCAAATAGGAAGGACAACACTATTATTCTGCGTGTAGTTTGATGTGAAAAAAGTATCCGGTTCTCAGCTGAAACATCAACCAAAAAGCAACACCAGCTCTACGGGCACCACATAAATTGGAAAATTCTCTGATCCAAATCCTCTCTTGAAAATTTGCTTTGACCAAATAGTGGCACACCCAGTCTAGTCTGGACAGTCTTCTCAAGCGGTTTCTTTACCTGGACACTTAAACAAGGAGGGAGATACTATCACAGGATCTATTGGAGATCTGCAGCTGCATCTCAGCATCATAGTCCAGTCCAAATCTTCTCTTCAGGTTGAGACTTTGTCTAAGCACATCTCAGAAAAGCAATGAAGCAGGAGGCAACATCCCATATTTTGAACAGGGCTTCAAAAGCACCTGCCACTCAACTAGATTTGGAATAAAATGACCTCCAGTGACATCTATCTGCCTTCCTATCTGTTTTGCCTCTGGAGTGCTATGGGGAGGCAAAGGGGCTGCCAGAGCTACTCCACCAGGTTTTGAAGGACAGAACATCTCCATCTTCAGACATGTCAGCTCATGGCTAGAGCAGTGCCCAGCTGTGCCACATCAGCCCTAGGAGAAATCTGAAAGCCACATGAAGTCATCTGAGGTGGGCCAATTAAACAGTTCCAAAAATATGAGTCTTGACCTCAGCTTGGAAGAGGTAATGCCTGATTATAGCAAGGGTGTGACCCTCACTGCTCCACAACTCTGATTCCAACTACTGAAAAAAATGCCAACATATTTAAGACAGTGTGCTACCAGAGGAGAAGGGGGAGGGAGAGAGGAGACTGCTATTGCCATTGTATGTTTTCAAGCAATGGATGAAGAGGGACAAAAGAGTCCACACATCAGGAAACTATTAAAATGAATACATTCCTAGTTTCTTCATAATTAATTCAGCATGGCCAATTTTGTATCAGAGAAGGGGAAAGAAAGATTTCAACCACTTCCTTTTATCTCAAGCTGTTTGGAAGAATATGATCTTGTAACACTGAAAAGAAGTGCCTCACTGCATCCCAGCAGGCGACTGTAATTTTAACTCTTTCACATGCCTAATTTGCTATGTAAATCCCTATTTTCTGTATGACATACAATACTTAAATTATACAGCAAAGACCCAGGTTCATTTATGTGCTACCCATCCCCACTTTCTAGCCCCACCCCCTTTTTTACTTTTTTACTTCATAGTGCGTTAAGCAATACATTGAAAACAGTTTTCACTAGACAATTCCCTAAGAGAATTTTTGTCAGGATGATTGCTTCATTGTGCGAGTTAACATTTGGTTCATATTTTGATGGTTATCTTCACATGCATAAGGACCAGAGACCTATTCTCTCCCTGTTCCTGAAATTTTAGGCTCTGGTTTAGGCCAAGTTACGCAATACTTTCAAAAGAAGATTCATTAGGCAGCTATTTATATGCTCAAGTAATTCCATTGTTTTCAAGGTCCTACAGGAACAAATGTATTAAAGCTCTGACTGGCCTCAAGTATAGATAGTCGGTTTGGGAGCTCTTTCACAGTCATTCAACAAGCAAAGAGTAGCATGCACAGGTAAAATAAGTCCTTGAAGTACAGTTAACCAAGATAATTATTTGCAGCTTTCCTTAATAGAAGGTTCAGGTAGGGTTAGTTGAGCTCTGTGGCTCTGAAAGTCTACCAAACACATTAAACACTTGATCATTGCCTGTTGCCCTGTATGTAACACACAATATAACTGAATATGTAAGTATACTGTTTGAAATCCTAAAACCTGGAAAACCCATGTGAACATTCAGCAAACAAATAAAATAAATCTGAGGTTAAGTAGGATTGTGAATGCAAGGGGAGTTTCACCTTCTATTAAGACTCCACTAACAAGCTTCGTCTAGAGAGAACATGTTTCTGTGCAATACGCTATGCACCCACATTTTCTTCTATGAAAAGGATTGACTGAAAGTTTTGTGAGTGTTATTTGCTCTGTATGTTATAATAGCGCTTAGCTGGCCCAGATGAAGTTCAAGGTGCCTGTATGCTACACGAGCTATGTCACCATACGTAGCCCAAAGCGATTATACAGTGCCACAAGAATCACAGAAACAGCGGGGAACAGCAGAAGGGCTTCTCCCCACACATCTGAAGAGCTGAGGTACAGTCTGATTGCATGACTTGACCAAGACCAGACAGAACATCTGTTAGAGCTACATACTCAATCCAGGGGTTGGAAGTCCAACACCAGTCCTGTCACCACATTACCGTTCTTCCCAGATACTTTCCTATTACACCGCTTGCTTGTGTCAATACCTCCAAGTCTTTTTTTATTAAGACAGAAGCCTATGAAAACAGCATACTATTATTTAATTCATGCAGTTGTTTTCTCAGACCGTATGGTACTGAGCTTCTACATGTTTTCGATCACTGTACTAGCTGCGGAGTGATGACTAGGATTTGCAAAGAAGGAAACCCACACTATCAACTTCTCAGAGCATTCAGTGTTTAGTAATTGACACATCAGATAGTAACTAATATTTGGCAATTCCACAAATATTATGCTTCAGACTGACATAGCACAGAAATGAGTATTATATATCTTTGGCCCAAGGGTGGTTGTAATGATCAGTTCAACTAGGCATTTCGTAGCAGAAGAAAAGCCTTTGTTCCAAAAAGCATGGCTGGGATTCTGAAAAATCTGCAGACCCAGATTTTGATTTAAATGTTAGAATGTTTGCCAAGCCAGCTTCTTGGATTTCTAGACTTTGATCAGCATGTCCATGACAACCATGCCTATTGCTTTAATCATCATCAGAAACCATGTGCGTGTTATTAGTAACAAATACTGCCAAATCTTACTCTTGGTTTGCCATCATGGAAACAAGATCAAAATCGCAGTTAACAGACAATATGTTGACAACACAGATTTTTTCAAAGAAACCAAGAGCTGCATACTCATATATTAAAATTACAACCATCAAATTGGTCTTCTGCCATTTCAAAATTTACCTGTAAAAGTTCACTGACACAGCTTAATAATAGATAGTTTTAAATGTTTCCCAAAGTGTAAGACTTGGGGAGTGAAAATGTTTGTAACAGCAGAAATAGAGCATTTGTTCAAGCAAAATAAAAAGACCAATGTTATTCAGATTGCATGCTACACGTTTTGTTTAATGCTCTGCTCTGCGAGAATTGTGTTCCATTCTGAACACTACCCTGCTAGAAAGACACTGACTGCAGGGCCAAGAAAGTAGAGGACTATAGTTATGCTCAGTAGAGGTACATGTATGAAGATGAAATAAAGGAGAAATAGGTGTAGAAGCAAACTTCTGTATACACTTGACTGTGAAATTATCATCCACATACGGTGACTGAATATACGACTAGCAAAAGCACAGTACACTGTGACCCCTGGAGCAGCAAGCAGACGCACAGAGAGCCTAAGCAGTCTTACCTGCTTTTAATTTTATATTTCTTTGGGAGGCTGGGCCTCAGCTCCAGCAACTCATTGCCTCCTTTGTCCCAGCCCAACACGCTGACAGCAAGCAGGAAGACTACAATACACATACTGCCCTAGAGAAGAGGTGCTGAGAAATCCTACCAACTTTATCAGATGCCTGACTGTAACAGTTTCATTGTTTAGGACCTCAGTACAAAGCTCCCACCTTGATCAGGTTTTAAGAGCAGAAATGGTGCAAGTGCGATAGATTTCAGATCAGCAGCAACAACTGATGAGCTTTAACTGCCATGAAGAACAAGCTTGTTTCTATGACTGCGGTGGTTTAAATTCTGATGTTTCCAGTGACAATAAAAGCCGTACAGCAGGATCCCCACAGAGGCTGAAGCAGCCCTAAGCCTTGTGACAGACAAGACACCTAAGAAAATCCCAGTTGAGTAAAACACATACTGGCCTCCTCTGTTAAGCTACACAAACAGGTTTTCAAGTTTCCTTTATTTTTCAGCCATCTCTTGCTCAGATATAGTTTTGTCATAAGCCCTTAGTCTGGAATATCCAATACACCTAGAAATTCCATAGTATCTATTGTTCAGTAAATCAAATAGAAGTTTTTGTTTAAATAGTAATGCTGTAATGAAAAGTCTGCTTTCTGACAGTTTTCCTTTAACTGACCCATAGCAAGTAAGATTTCTCATCATATCACTAATACACACATTATACTAGAGACAAGAAGGCTGAAACAAAGCATTAATTTGGTTTCTGTATCCCCTAGATGCTCTTCCTATATTGCATGTATTAATTAAAGATGTAGCGACAGTTCATTTAAATACCTCAGAAGTCTCTAGTGTCACACATCAGCAATATCATACACCAACAACATGGACTACACACAGCAAGGAAAATAGATCAGCTGTGTTAGAATTCATTTCCTAAACGCGTAACCTCTCTGTTTTGTCTGTGTGTTCTGTTGATACTCAGATTTAAATGAATACAAAAGTCAGGAAGGACAAAGAAAAAAAGTTGACTGATCTAAGGATTCCCTTTTATGTGCCATTTTGGCATAGGCATGCAAGTGTGTCCTCGTTCTCTACACAGCCTACACAGAGCTGAGAAAGGTCAGAGGACTTCAGTGAATTTCCCAACACTCTACAGCTTAGTGCAGAGTCAGGACTAGAATGCCTGGACACCCAGTACGCCAAATCAGCCCTAATATGTTCTTTTTATTTTCTAGTTGAACATTTGGGTATGCTTTATCATCATCATTTAATCTCTCAAAACTACTCATGTACAGTAGCGCAAAATAAGAGTGCTAGGGGTTTTTTAATGCCATCTTCCAGTTGTGCTTACTTACAACAGGGAGTGTCAGAGGGCTCACATTTCAAAATACAATCCAGCCCTCACACTCCCACAAACCACTTGGGAGCCGGTCAGTGCATCAAGCTGTTGTTTGCTATTATGGCTTTCCTGCTTTATGTGATGAAGCATCCTTAAAAGCACACCCTGACAGAGTTCTGCTAGGAAGGGGATCCACCTACCAGTGCCATGCTAACTTCATCTTCCCCCTGTGCCGTATGCCTTTCAGCTGCGTAACACAAACTCGGGGGAAGACGAGGAGAAGTAGTATGTTAAATAAATTGTTCCTTTGCATTTCACTTTGAAGGACCTCTCTGCCCTGTGTTGTTTATAATGAGTCTAGTTCTAAGCAGGGCATTTGTGTGTGTGAGTGGGGAGGGTGTTTTGGTTTTGCTGACTGTGCAAACTGATACTTTGCGAGAATTGTCTAGGGAAAGCAAAGAGTCCTTTATTGTGTCCGTCACTGCCAAGTGATTTGGCAGATTCCTCCGTGAGATGCACAATCCAATAGGTTGAAAGAGAGCTTGGCTGGCCAGTTACCAGCAAAAAAGCTCAACTTAAACACTTTAAAAATCTTATTATGGCCAATTTGTGGTTTTGGCTGAAGAAAGGGAGAGGATGAAAAATAGAGGCAGCTGGGTGTCAGCGAAGGATGGAATATCGATGTCATTTTCATTGCTGTACCACACAAAAAAATACTGCCTTCGTACGTACATTGGATCTAGCTAAGGCAAACATGCTCACTGGCTAGGTAAACCTGCAAAGATGGTTTCATTTGTCTTAGTGTTTGTCTGGAAGACCAAGGTGATGCATCCGCAAGGTCTTTTCATTTGGCTAATTGCTAGTGGACAGAGTGCCCAGCCAGGGCTTTTGCAGAATCCGTGCTGCTTCCCAAATTGAAGGCGAGAGGGCGTCCCTTTGGTCCTCTAACTGCCACCACCAGCCCAAGGTTGGCTTCAGCTTGTGCCTGAGGGCCACAAGGAGGGAAGGGGCTCTGAGCCGCCATAGCTCCCAGCCCAGGGGCACCTCAGGGAAGGAAGGCTCTCCCTTCTGCACGTCACCTCCTGATTTCCAAAGTCAAAGCGGCACATAGAACCTGTTGTGTCAGCCGAGATCTGGACATTGAGACACATGTAAAGGAATGGCTAGTTTCTGGTCCTAGAAAAATCTGTTTGGTTTTGATCATCCCCAAGGGTCTACCTGTTCTGACTGCATTAAATAATCCTTGAAATGTCAGAATGAAGATACATAGAGCTGTTGGAGAGCCATACGGTCACATAGCAGGAGTAATGCTGGGAACTTTGGTTTTATGGAGTAAACCTCTCAAACCAGCATGTAAACCATAAAATTGTCAACTCCCCAGACAAAAAGAATGCTGAAAATGTAAAGACCTTGACACATTACAGTTTGTAACCTAGTTTGAATATTATTTCAAACGTGGTAAGAGAGAGGTCCCACGAAGCTTTTGCAGCCAAGGGTAGAAACCGGGCCAGACTGCCTGAGCGTGAAGGCAATGGGACAAAACGGTAACAACAAAACATTTTGCCATTATGAATAGGGGCATAACTTTGCCCGCTTAACTCAGAAGACAAAGAAACCCCTATCTGCAGAAAGAGTAAGAAAAGATAATGCTCAGTGAGGGAATTGCAGGACCTAACCACCAACCAAGGTTTATTATTAAACACCATTCAAATCAAGCCAGGGTGGGGAGGAAGCAGGAGATTAATGGTTTAAACAAGGTAAATGCTACATTTTGTAAAATAAGAGACTTTAGGTTAATACCAAAGGACAAAATGTGTCTTCTTGCTCTTTTTTGGCACTTGGTTAAGAAAAACCTTTGGTGAAAACAGTTCTTGCCCTCTGGCTGGATGAGCACTGAGACACCTCTGTCACACAGCGACCGGGTGCTGGAGCACCCTGCCGAGCAGGGCTGGCTGCTTCTGCGCCAAGGAGCAGGCTGTTTCTTGGAAATGTTTATGCAATTCAACTGCGCTGCTGCTGAAGCCACAGACACTTAAAAAAAAAAAAAAGGAAAAGAAAACACCCAGCCTCAGACCTCTCAAGCCATTAGTGTATCTTGCTCAGGTTTTGCCTTCTACCAAATACTGTCAAATTTCTGTTTTGTTTGGACCTGAAGGGTGGAGGGAGTTGGAGAGTTGCCTTTGCTGCTGTCAGTGCTTCCTAATGATGTTTCTTACTAGAGAAAATGAGCTCGTTTGTTTGAGAATCCAAATTCCCTGTGGGGCACAGTTTGGGAAACTGAAGATATGGGAAGGAAAATAATATCTCTTAGGGCAAAGTATAAACATCCATAAAGCAGAATAACGAAACACCTACAGAGAATGTTGTAGCTTTGCCAGCAAACTAATTAAAATCACTGACTGAGGAGGGAGCTGTGACAGCCGAAAAGTTAAAAGAAAAATAAATCAGAAGTTTAGTCTAACAATCGTACCAGGAAATTACCGCCGGAGTCAGGGCTCCTACGTTCTTTCCCCAGTTCTGCTTCCGATTTACTGAGCAAATTGGAGAAGCCAGATTTTAAAAGTAGGTTCTAATTTGGAAAGCCTCCATTTCTGATGCCCAGCTGTAATCGCAGAGGACTTAACCAATTAGCATCTTCAGTTCCCTCCTGTGCATTTGTGAGGGCGGAGCATTGGCATCTCTCAAGTCAGCCCCCTGACATGGAGAAACCTGCAGTTATCAGCCCGCTCAAAGTGCCCATCTCCAAAAGTTTCCCATCTGTGAATTGTGGCTAGCGCAACATATTGCTGTGGGAGTCTGATGCTTAAACGTTCTTTATGGCTGCCATAACATATTGCAGTGGGAGTGTTATGTGTAAATACTGTTTGTAAACATTTACAAGACTTCTCAGAAGCGCTCTGTCTCCAAAGTCAGTGCTATTACTTTTGGAAATAATATACTCAGTGACCTGCACGTTTTCTGAAAGGACTGCTTCTTAGTAGGGGCAGTGAAGCTGCATTTCCAGGTCTGACTGCAGGAGGAGTTTAAGTAGAGTGCGACTGAAACTGAGAATCAGAAATAACTTGTCTTCTGTTCAATAACATAACCCTGACTGAAGCTACAAATAAAGCAATCTGTGACACTTCAGGAGGAGGGGGAACATCTCTCGATCGTAGGAGCTTTCTGTACACAGGGTTGCTGTTCAATTCCATGAGAATTTATAAATGAAGAGAGTATGTGGCTCCTTCTTACACTGACTTGAGTTGTGCTGCAAAGTCCTCAGAGACAGCACCAAATTAAGCGTCCAGAATAAGGATGTCTCCGTAAATTGACTTTTTCCTGCCCAATATTCAATTACAATCTCCCATCCCTATCAAGGGACACCATGGATCCTAGGATTACACTCTGGGTGGCTGCCAACACTCATTTAGTCATGGAAGTCCAAATGTTTCTCATTATACCAATGGACTGTTTTGTTTTTTTTTTTCTTTTGTGCAATACTTCTGTAAATATATGCGTCCTAATGTCAGCTTCATCTTTGCTTTGAGCCAGAATATTTACAGTGGCTTGTCAGATTGAGTGTCATGAAGCAAATTATTATAGATGTTTGCCTATTTATAGCAGAGGTTGCTACTGTATCTGATCTTTTAAAGAAGAATATTGCTATGCTGAGGAATAAGCATGAAAAATAGAGAATGTTGTGCACTGATGCTACAGGAAAAAAAAAGAAAAAGAGAGGATAGAGTAGGTTTGGGGTCCTCCTCCTCTTCTGCCCACCAGTGTGCAGGGGGGAGTGCGCTCAGTGTTCCTTTCCGTCTTTCTCCCACATGCGACCCTGGAGGTAACACAGTGTCCCCCATCTCCATCGGCCACGGGAGCTCGAGTCTCAGAGCTCCTGCCAAGCTCAGGTCTTCTGCCAACCACCTCCTTTTTTGACCTGTGTTTTCACATAGAAAGCAATTTGAACCTACACACTGAGAAACTGTACAAGGCCCCGAAACAAAAACAAACAGTTTCCCAGCATGATGAGTCATTTTACTTTTGTAGACTTCATCTGGGATCCTTAAGAATACTATGTTCAGTGTCACGAGTGTTACAAGTCATCTTGAACTTTTGAGTATTTCTTACAGAAGTAACTCTCAGTACTGTTAAACTCTGGCTTCAACATACAAACTCTTCATTAAGGGAATAGGACCTTCATGTCTGCTGCTGGTATCTTTTGCCTGAAGTTCCCTAATTAAAAAAAACCACCTTACCTTCCTACTAGCTCCCCCACATCCCTTTTTGGTCATTCATTACTACTTCCCTTTGTTTTGTAGGCTCGTCCAAAAGGAGAAGGTCTGACACCATACCAGGGCAAGAAACGCTGCTTTGGTGAATATAAGTGCCCCAAATGCAAGAGAAAATGGATGAGTGGAAACTCCTGGGCTAACATGGGACAAGAATGTATCAAGTGCCACATCAATGTCTATCCTCACAAACAGGTAGGAGAAGTGCAGACCTGCTGGCTTGGAATTAGCAACACTCTTGACTTTGCAAAGCGTGGGTAAGACTTACAGAGGACTTGACATAGACTACAACATGCCACAAAAAATTGTTTCCCTGACGAGCTGCTGTTCTCAGTCCTGGAAATCTGGACTGGTGTCATCAGAATTGGAAAATTTGAGTGTCCTATTTTTCAGTAAAAATACCTCCCAAATCTTTACCTGCCTTTATTATAGAAGCAGGCTGGGGGGCCTTATAATCTGAGATGGAGTAAAGCAAGTTTAGCAGCAGCAGGCCTCCTAGTTCTTCTGATGCTCTTCATATTTACCCCAATTTAATGTTTCATTCCACTGGTGTCAGTGGAGTTACTTCCCATGTGTACTACTTTTTTCACCTGTTGAAATAAGATCAGATTTGGTCAAGGGCCCTTGTCTATTTGTAAAGATCAATGATAGAAGAGAACAATACTAAGATGACTCCTGCCTACAGAATTCTTGGTTAATGACAGTAAAGCAAGACAGCCTGGTTAAAGACAGGTTTCTCAGTTTCCATAATACCAAGTGATGCCTAAGCAAAGAGCTTCAAAAGACAGCCTTTTATTAAGCTGAAAGGGTCAAATCTAGGAAGTAGCTCTGCTAGGAAAGCTGTACCTGCCACCATGCCAGCCACAGCGCACATGGGACACAGCCTTCTTTCCTGCGCCCTGCAGATTGCAGTCGCATCTATCCCTTGAGGTAACTTCCTGCATTTCCAGCTCACGATGGGAAAACTGACTGTCAGCTCCTGCTTGTATCCCATCAGAACTGGTCACAGGCAGTCAACCGGTTCAGTGGTCTTTACTGGGAGACAAACAAACCAACTGCACGAGCTTATACCCCTTGTTTCCCTGAGAAACCAGGCTACAGACTGGCTGTCAAAGCTGAATTTTCATGCAGAAAGTCACTTTTGACAACCCCACGAAAAATAAATCTGTCCATCATAGAAAAATTTGGGAGCAATTTCACAATATTGCAGAAAATTGTTGTGGATGGAAAAGGTGAGAATTATTTTTAAAGGGTTTGGGAGGTGTGATTTACCTCAGGTGTAATTTATCCTAGCTGAATCTCAGTAATAGAGCTGTGCATGGGTCAGGTTACATGCTGCCCACTCAGTGACTGCTCAAGCCATAGACAGATCATTTGGATGCAATAGGTGCAAAGGAAATTCCATCATGAGCCTTAGGTGTCTCATTAGTTACCCAAGTGCTTGCAAAATTCCTGTAAAAACTCTTTCCATGGGCTCATAAGGAACACTTCATACCATTTCATGAGATTTTGGAGGGGAGGGTGTCAGGAGAAAAAGAATCCTGGAGAAGGATACTGTGACTTTATTATGATGAAAAGACTGAGGAATATTGAAATTCATTGCAACAAGCAGGAAGAGGAGATACAGAAAAGTTTATTAAGCTTTATCCCACACAGGAATATCAAATCAACTGTATTTCCTCCTCTTGTATACACATGCATATTCATTTAATCCTAAGGGCAAGATTTCACTTAGTCTTTACAGCAACATTGCATGCCAATATGCAGCCAAAATAATGATTTAGAATCGCTAGTACCTTGAAGCAACATGAATTGCAGTTAAAATGTAGTGTTTGAAGCCTGCCACGCTTGTGGCAGAAGCCTTGGTTTAAACTTGACATACTTTACAAGATGATCATCCCTTCTTTCTGTCATGGAAATTTTTCTACTTTACAACAAACGTACAATTCTCTGGCTGAGCCAGTGAGTATCTTTGTTTCTGTTGGCCAGTTGAGATGTGATCCATTCCCCTTTCTCTGGGCTAATGCCACTCTGATTCCAAACCTGAAAACAAGAGGTCATCTTTAGAAACTACAGACAAAGCTGACGGGAAACTATATTGCAAGTGAGAAAAAGTAAGGACCTCTTTTTTTTTTTTGTGGAAGCATATATATGGAAGGAAAGCTAACAAATTTTCTTTCACTAACTTACATGAGATAATCTCAAAGCTTCCAAGGTCTCTGTTTCCTTGCCTTTGTTTGGACAGCTTGTGTAGACAACTGCACCAAAATCCAGATTGAGCAATGAAGTCATTTGTCACATGCATGGAAGTAGAGTCTTGAGGGTGAGAGAAATTACAAGACCATTGATTTATAACACAAGTTTCTAAATATTTACCTTGCTCTTCTACAAATTCTTTCTATCATTTACGTTACTGTTCAAAGGATCACAAAAAATTGCTCAAGTGGTATCCCATCCACACTACACAAGAGGCCTTATAGACATGGGAATATGTACATTTTGTAGTAAAGAAGGTTTGCAAGTAGTCCCTTGGGCAGAGTTGCCCCTCGTGGCAGGGCTAGAGAAGTCTAATCTGCATAGCAGCACTAAAGTCAAAGACATACTGTGGAAGGGTTGCAGTCTACAGTGCTTCTGTAAGCTGTGCTTGCCTTGGAGCCATGTACGTGGTGTTTTCCGGGGAATAATCACAGCATGTGCGGTGCAGGTGTCCAGAGTTGACCACCATCACTATGTTTCCACGCCATTCCCTAAGGACAACGTAACTTAGGATGTGGAAGAGTTTTGCTCTTATCTGTCCATGTGTTCGTGCTCCACCAGTAGGTATTGAGACTATCTGAGACCTTCAAGACAACAGTGCATTTCAGCTAGGCTTCTTAACTTGCAGCCAGTCACTAGTGCTCCTTCCCAAAATTTGAACTTACAATCTCGAGCTGAAAGATTTTACATCCTGTTGTCACTGCCTCACCTCTGTCTGCTTCTATTTCTCAGTGTTACTATCATCATACTTTCTAGTCTTTTTCATTCTTCCAGAGGTGCCCTGTGCTGCTTCTGATTAAGCATACCAGCAATAGCCAGACAGTAAAGAAAACAGCATCAGTTCATGCACAGAGCCAACAGCAAAGGAGAGCTAACAGGCTGCATGAGGTCAGCACTGCTTCTTGACAGAGCCTAGTGTTTGCTAACCTATACGTGTTTTTTGTCCAAGCATCCAGCTCCACGCCAGACTCTCTCTGAACATTCATCAGCGTTTATCTGTGTGGTGTTATTCTGCACCATTTCGGAAAATATGTTCTACCCAGTCACCAGTACTCTTACACTAATGACTATTTTGTAAAAGCACAGTGAAAGATAAATTTAATTAAAAGACCAATACTTCTAGTTTGAGAGCTAAAGCACAAAAAAATTGTGAACATAAGATTGTTTTAGTAGGTTTTTTTAATTAGCACTGCTACTCTACTTAAATGTTATTTCCTATTTATTCTTTAGATTTTGATTACTTTTGTTGGCACCTACCATAGGAGAGTCCTCATGCACATTTGAGTTCCTATGCACTTCTAGAAGTTTTTAGCAATCACTTTTTCCCCTCCTCAGTGCATCAGTGAATGTCCTTGCTAATTATGGGCTCCTACTGCCTTTATTTTACAGGACCAGAGTATTTTCACTGTCATCTGAATCTTCCATTAGACGGTTTTTTCAACTTTAACAACTCATCTAAGAAAAGATGCCACCTCTCCCTAGAAGCCATGTTTCTCTTGTGGCATTTTAATTCCATTCAAGAAAAAGAAATCAATGTTGCTGTTTTGTAGCGTCTATTCTTTCACTGTAAAGTCACCACACCACGTGATGTGATCATAGTACAAGTAATCCATAAACGGATTTCTTTCTTGGATTTTTCCCCCCCCCAATTTAACAAAACCAGATGAGCTGGCCAGACAGAAGTCTGACCTCCATGCAAGCTCAGACAGTATTTACCTCTAGTGAAAGAAATGATTTCTACTTCCAAACAATCTCATCAATATTTCTTCTCGGCAATGTCTTGGAATTCATCTCCTATTCCTACTCCTTGCCCTCCCATTCGGTAAACATATCATCGTGACCTACCAGATAAAAAGGTATCTTATGTCAAGTTACAAGACCCTCCGAAACCACAAGAATTACTTAACTGCAAACAACTCAGTCCATGTCTAAAACCAACCAGTCAGGTGCCACATTTCCCTGGTGAGGGCTACATTCACGATAGTGTATACAGCATATACTCATACCAGGTCAAGTCAACCTCTGCTGTTCCACATCTGGTCCTGGGCAGTAGAGGACACTTACAGGAAGGTGTGGATATGGACAAAACACAGCAACCACCTCCGAGGATACATCCCCATCCTGAGGTATGGGGCCAAGTGAGTATCTGCATTCCCCATTCTTCACCAAATAGATCAGCCTCTGTAGAGTCTATTCAGTAGCTGAAATATGACCACGTGGGCCACTAAGCCTTGCTATATCACCCCGAATATTGGAGATTAGGATGCTTTTGTCCAGTTTAAGAGAAAAGAGCTGAAATCCTTATTTCAGGATTGCTTGATGTTCATTACAGTGAGTTAGGAATGAGTTCTCAATTGCCAGGCTTGCCCTTCTCTCCAGTCCTCATCTCCATCTCTGTATCTCATCTTTCCCAGTTGCTTTCTTCAATCTGTGGACTTTGCAGTCCTGTAGGGCTTGTCCACATCGCCTCACAAGGGATGGTTTGTGCCTGAGTACTCCCAGGTAACTGCCTCAGGCAATAATACCAGAGTACTGAAGATAATAATCTCCACTCTGGATAGCCCTGGGGTAGCCATTCAAGCACATCTGCTGAGCCTGTGAATGGCTTGTGCAGCTATGCTCAGATCTTGATTTCCTATGCATACCTTTCGTTAGTAGGTCCCTGGAGAGGAGAACAGCCACACTTCCCTGCCACCTGCTCTTTGTTCCTGGAGGCTCATTTCACTCCAGGAAAAGATCCCGTGCCAATTCCCCAGAAGGAAAGACTCAGTTCAGCCCTGTGCTCTTATTCCACATACCCTATCTGTGAGAATGAGTTTTTAATCTCTCTGGGGCAGGAAAAGTCTTCTCAGCAATTTTACAGCTGTGTATATACTTCAGAGTGCTCTATAAATACAGCTCTAAATCTCTGCACTTAAGAGAGATGATGGAGCATGTATTACAAGGAGTAACACAAGAGCCCGATAGCAGGGCTGCTGGCATTCATTCCCCAACTCATCCATGCCCCAGGAATCAGGTGGCTCTTGCACCTGAGCTGCAAAACTGCTTCTCCTCCCAAGAAAGCTCAGCATGCGTTTTTGTTTTCCTGACTGAATTGTGCCACTGTGTTCCTGCTTTTGCACTTCCACCATATCTCTCAAGTGGTAGACCTACCCCTGGGAGCGCTTCACGAATTCACAGGACGTGGGGCAAAAACTGTGGCCTCATTGAGCTCAAGCCCTACTGAGTAGGAGACCAAAGAAGTACCCTGACAAAGCTGCTCCATGGCTATTCCAAAAGTAGTTTCCTAGGTAGTTACTTTAGCTGCTCTAAACACAAACAGACATCTCAGACTGGACTTAAACCTACCTCTTATTCTTCCAAGGAATTTGGATTTTGTAGTTGTTTATGCTCCTTCTTACCCTGCTCCAGCAACAGAGCCAGTCCTTACAGCCATTCACCAGCATTCTTGGCACTGTAACAGCCCAGACACCAAGCTTTGAATTCTTATTTTCTTTCCCTGCCCGCTCTAACAGCAACATCTGCACCTGTGGTTGCTTCCTGGCTGGCCTCTTATCAAGGCTTCTTCTCTGACTTTGTGGCTAACTCCAGTGCTGTTTGTGATGACAGCTGCTGCACTGGTGCAGAACCAGCCATCTGGTGACCGACTTGTCCTCTTGGACACTATTTTCTTCCAGCTGTCAGGAATTTACTGTTGGACTGGAAATAATTTGGTATGTAAATAACATTCTTCATGATATCCAAGCTGTTACTTCCATGGGCCACGCAGTGGTCCCATCACAATTGCCGTAGCCGGGTGCATCCACAGCCACCTCTATTCTCTCAGTATGGGGAGGGATGGGTCTGATTACTCAAGCCCAATAAACTTTTCAACAGTTTCAGGCCTACAAGTATGATCTTTTGACTCTTTAGATTTAATAAACCCTCCCCAGCACGCCCATACTTGTGTGTTCCAGCAGTGGGAATACAGATCACCCCAGACTGCTGCTTCTCTGAACTCTAAAAAGAGATTTTCACCATTTAGCTCACGCGGTTATCATTCATTCCTAGCTGGCCTGTCCTAGAGGCATGCTGCTGACAGAGGCTGCTTGCTCTGAGCATCACACCTCAGATCTGCAGCCTTCTTATCACTGCCTCTCATATCCACAGCAACAACGGAGGGCCTCGTTAATGTCCTCGTTCCCCCCAAGCAGACAGAAAAGCAGAGGGTCTGCTGCTCAAGAATGCGCATGGCATTTCATCCTTTTTCCCCAGTGCACCATTTTTTTATTGGACTAAAAATTTAGAAATTCGTGATAGTGTGTGTGTCTTGAGGGAAGCATAGCTAGCTGTAGCTCCTTAAGACTGTTAAACTAACAATCATCCTGCCAGCTATAGTTGTAGACTCCGTTTCTGTTCACATATCTAATCTGTCATTTATCTCAATCGCTCTGTTAAGACCTGAGGTAATGAGTCCAGAAAATTATTTAAGTGTTTTCTTACATTTGAGTTTTGATGCAATCCTTTACCCATCAGTGGTGCAATCAAATTGTTCCATTCTACAGCAAAACAAAAAAGTCAATCTTCTAAACATAAACCATAAGCAGCCACATTATTCCATTCTGCTTTTTAGCGGAAGCGATTTTGCTCAAGAATGTCCTAGTGACATTTTCTCTGACACCTAACACTTCATAAGGGTGAGCTTTTTGTTTTGAGGGTTTGGGGGTTTTAACTGGTTTGGGGGGAATGCAGAGTTCATTCAGTACATTTAGACTGGGATGGCAATAGTTTAAAATCAAAAGTTAATTTGCAGGACAGGAATTGCTATATAAATTTAAATTTATTTCAGCTTCATTCCCCTGAGGCAACAGCTTTAGTCACTACCATCAAATGCTTTGCTGGTGGAGCTGCACAAGATTATTTCCACCCGGCAACTACCAGGAGAAAATTAAAGAAAGACACACGAAAACAAGAATGTAAGAGTGCCCATCCCTGTAGTTTTTACTGAAAGTATGGACTGCCAGATCCTGGATGCTTGCATTTAAAAAAAGACAATGAAAATTGAAGTATTATATTTAAACTCTCCATTTAATGGAAAAAAGCATACCTTTCCCAGAGAAACAGCAGGATTTTCTGTTGTTTTACAAGCTCCATTTCACTTCTTTCTAAGGAAAGGAATTACTTTTTCAGCCAAATAGCCTGTCCCCTTCTCCACACCCTCTCCAAACGCATGGCTGAGTTTTCATGCTACTGACCTCTCAGTAGCAGCACAGAACTCTTGCAGCCTCCTCAGCTATTCGGATCTTCTGCATAATTCAGGCAGTCCCCAAAACTAATACACAGCATGCAACAGCCTGACCCTGCTGCACCCCTCTTGCACTAGCATCTTCTCCTTCCCCCCTGCTTCCACCACACCAACGCTGGTGAGAATTGTCCAAGGTCAGCCTGTGCCAAGGAAGTCTAACCTTGATGGACACAAGGCTCTTTGGCTGTCTAACATCTTACCCTTTTAGCCTGGTGTAAGAAAGGTTGCAAGGCTGTAACCTTATTAGAGTCCTCCACAATTAGTAACCAGAGAGATAGCAGTTGCTTCTCAGGGTGTTTGAAGCGTTTTTTTGCCTTCCAAGAAATGCTTGAAGAGAAAACAGCAAATGGACATAAGCTGGGATGTCATTTTATGCAAAAGTTGGATTGCAGTGTTTTTGGGACACAAACCATACTAGCACGCTACCAGTTTCGAAGCCTCAGTCCTCTACCACCTCACCAGCAATGTAGCCCAGGCTCTGCTCGGCTCACTCCTTCCAGCTGGCCCTTGGCAACCTGCTTTCCTGCATTTGTAACCCCTCTATCCCCAGCCTCTGTGTCGTAACACACTGGTAACAATAACATTTCTGAAATCAAAATGCTTTGCAGGCCAAAAAGCTGAGCTCAATCAACGCAGGGGGAAAGCAAACCACGGAGAGCTATTGTTTCTGAAAACCGTCCAAAAACTCTTGGCGCTTCAAGGCATTCCCAATGTCCTTTGCACTATTTCCAGGAAAAATTATTCCCAAGGCCTTGCATATTAAAAAAAAATCTGGCTT
This sequence comes from Ibycter americanus, assembly GCA_035590275.1. NCBI lineage: Eukaryota > Metazoa > Chordata > Aves > Falconiformes > Falconidae > Ibycter > Ibycter americanus. The sequence goes on from JAVJGI010000065.1 coordinate 43,767,381, forward strand.
ATATCAATAAACATGATAACTGCTGTATTTTTTCTCTTTAATCAGAGCACAGCTAGCATGTAGAAGCAATCAGAGCTGAGTTGAATAGCCTGTTTTAAGTGTAGCATTTCAAAACTCTCAAATTCTCCAGAGGAGCATAAATTAACTCCTGGGACTCCTGAACCTGCGCACCATCTTTGACTACACTTATGTAACACAAATTCTTGAAGAAAATTTGTGGGCAGATGTTGGTGGGATAAGTGGTAGAAAAGGCAGAAGGGCAGTTTTTCTGCCCAAAGAAACGTATTCAACTTGTCTGTGTTGTGGCAGAAGCACTGCCTGCACCAGCAACTGGATTGCAAGCCCAGAAACAGGAGTGCTGGTTCTGATCTCAAATCCTAACATACTGACTCCCAACAAGTCATTCAAAGCTCAGTGGGGTTGCAGCGGGAGGTTAAAGGATTTAGAGAAGATGAGGGGTCCATCTGCCCTTCCTTACCTTCTACCTGATGATGGAATCCCATTTGCAGTTAAATGTGGCCTGGGACAGACAAAACTTCAGGCAATATCATGGGTAAGAACACTGAATCGGTAACAAACCACTGGCAGTCACCACCAAATTACTCCCATATATTGTTTTTACTAGCTGTGCAATATATTAAGAGTGTTTCACTTATAATCCAGTACAACCAAGCAGGAATTTGCAGACATCCCTTGTTCACGATGAGAGAATATATTTTTGTCTCATTTTAGCTATCCAGAGAGCTGAAAAACCCTTCTATTCTCTGGATTATAAGCTCTTCTTGCAGCATTCCATAGCCAAAAAAAAAGCTTCAAATGTCTGTTCTTCCTATCCACAGGGTCTCATCAGGTGGGTGGCTTTGGAGTGGAGAATTTACAGATAAAAGCTTAGATGATTGGGTGTACTTTAAGATTTTACAGATAAAGTCTTTAGGATTTAGCAACGTTATGAAAAGATAAATGGTCATAATTTTGTAATTTGTATTTATCTATACCCTGCTCCAAGAATCATATTTTGAAGAGATAAGCAAGAGTCTAGTATCCCTGTGAGAACAGTGAGAATCTTATGGCTTGTTTGCACATTTAACACCACATGCTGCCCCTACCACAGTTCCATAGAACAACCGCTGTCTTCATGGGAAGGCACTGTGCAATGAAATGCTCTTTCAGGTACCTTCACAAAACCAGAAATTATAGGTTAGGGAATTCTGTTTGTTTTTTCAAACAAATGGTACGCTTTATGATGTTCTACCTTACATCACTATCACTTCTTTACCCGTTAGACTTTCCAAATGCTTAACCTTACTGAAATATTGAACATGGCTATTTTATTTTCAGAACGATTGTGAAACCCTTTACATATCATGGAAAATTAAAGAACAAAGTTCTACTAAAACCAAAGCAGTTTCAGTCCCTTGTTTAGCCGAATATACCTCCAACCTCCTGATTTCACAAATATTATTAAAAATACATCGTCAATTTATTACTCAGCTTCAGGGCAGAGGGTTGCATTATGAGGTTGGGTTTTGGTGGTGTGGTTTTGGTTTTGATGTTTTTTCTTTTTTATTAATAGCTTTGCAGCTGCTCTACTTCAAAAATTTTGTGCTGAAAAATACAGGTCTGAGTATTGGGAAAACCTCATTTAGCTATGTAATAGTTGTGCATGGTTAGGACAGTTTTCTTGTCATAGGAGCTAATCCTAACATTGGTAACCCCTGCTGTCATTGCTGGGTAATGGGATTCCCATGCTTGAGGTGCTAATGCCTTCGGGACAACTCAGTCACTGGAGCCAAGAGAGTAAACTCTTCTATGTTACTGCTTTTATAAATATAGTCCCCAATTCAGTCTTTCAGTAAGTTGCCTACAACAAATTTACCATCACCTTTATGAAGAATGACATTAAGTTGGAAGGCCACTCCGAACCAATGCAGAGCTAAAGAGCTGAAAAAATATTTCATCCCTTCAGGAAAGAAATACAGTACCTTTATAGTTACTAGGAGGAAGCTCAGTTAAGCATAAAAGTAGGCTTCGCATGCATAACAAAGAGTAACAGTGACAAAACCTTGGATCTAATCTGATTTCCTTCCCTTTGCTGCAGAGACCCCTGGAGAAGCCGGACGGCCTGGATGTTTCAGATCAGAGCAAAGAACATCCCCAGCATCTGTGTGAGAAGTGCAAAGTTCTGGGCTACTACTGCCGCCGTGTGCAATAAACCTTCAAAGTGGCCTCTTCCCGTCCCCATCATCCTTAAAGATCCTCTGGCAGCATGCGATCCACAGCAACGCAACAAATCAAGATAAAAGCTAAAATAATTGCCAATATTGCCTACCTAATAATATGCCTTACCATTAATAGAATGTAACATTTCTCCTGTGCATGCGCATACATGCAACAGGTATTTACAGGACTACGATTTGTATACATACACATATATGTGAATTTATATATATGTACACACACATATATAAAGTGTTACTGATAGTGTTCACAACAGAACCATGGTTGCAGGTTCTGCTGATTGTTTACACAGACCCTATATCAAGGCCAGGTGAAATGAAGTACTATTCAATAGGCAAGGTATAATATTCACAAGGAATATATGTTATATGTATGGCTTTTGCAGAGGTTAAGTAACTGTGGGGCCACCAATTGCAAGCACTCACCCACAACATGAACGTTATTCCTATTATATGACAAGATAAAGGAAGATGAAACAAGCCACAACATAAAAGAAGGAAAATTACTGTTTTCCCAGTTTTAGAAAGTCTGAGAGTTTTGTGCTGCTGATTTCTTGGACTTTTTCTATTTGTTACCATCACTTGGGCAGGGCTTAGGCAAAATCATTTTTGCAGGATGTGGCAAAAAAAAAAAGTGAATAATTGTTTGAGGGTGTGGGTTGGGTAGAAAGGGAATGCCATAATGGAACCCAGAGCATCAGGAAGGATTCCAAGAGGATTTTGGAGGAGACAAAAATGGCTTGCTTGGGCGACTAACAGATCTTTCTCTTGTCATATAATCCCACTGAAATGGTCCCTGCATGTGTATGGGTCGTTCATTAGGCCACAAGCACACTAAATTCACTGTGAATAAGGGGGGATAAGAATACTTACAACTGTCCTGGAAACCCTTAATTGAAAGATTAGCCAAACTTACTATTTATAGTAGTTTTAAAGCCACTTTCTGGAAATATTTTTATGTCCTGTTTTCTACTGTACAAATTTGTTATAATATAAAACTTGTTAGCCATAGGGGTGTTTTGAGGCATGAAGAACACTCTGTATAACCTTCCCTCTTTATGTCTTCCTGAAGCACCTACATACCTGAGGAGAAATGTAGGAGTTGTATTTCATTGTCCCATTTCAGGTAGAACTTTGTGCAGGGGCATCCTGCTGCAAAGCAGTATCTCATCAGGGACTGGGAAATACCGTGAACTGAAAGTACCTCGAGACAGTATCCTGTTTGTATGTCTCCACAAGAGTACATTGGCAAAAGGACACAACAAGCAATTCACTTGCAGCATTCACTAAAAAATTACAGGGATACCCTTAGTTTGAGGGTTTTTTATTCAGCTACTTTTATTTTTATGAAGTTTCCTTTAGAGAGATTGATTTGTGTGAATGATACTTCGCAGAAATACTTTAAACCCTAAATAACTTGATGTGAATTGAATTTGGTTTTGGGATTAATTCCGTAACGCTAAGACAGAGGGGGTTGTATGCCAAGTGATAGCAGGATGTTACCAGTAAGTACAGTCGAGCGATTGTAAAGCAAATTGAAAACTTACAGTTTTCAGAGCATTCGTATAGAAAACGTGAAGCTCTTTACAAATTTGCTCTAGGGTGAAACTTTTGCCATTTCCCTGCTTTGCAATAAGCAGGGCAAAATTGTTTCTGCTTATTCTGGTGGTAGCATCATGGACCTATCTTGCAAAAGCCCAAGTGACCCAGCCTTCTGGTCAGAGCAATGGATAAACATTGGGACTCCTGGCTTCTGACCACGGCTCTTTCATTAGATCCCTGATTTTGGAGGAGTCACAAGATCCTTCTGGATCTCAGCTTCCCCAGCTGCAAAATGGGGATAATAATACTTTCATTACCTACCTCACAGGAGAGTTGTGAGGCTTACTTACTATCTTTAAGTGTCTTACTATGCTTTGACATCGCTGGATGAAAAGTGCTATGTAATGCTGAAATAGTATTAACTAAATTAATTACTTTGAAACTAGTTTTGCCCAGTTGGCAATTCCATTAACTAAAATGGCTAAAACCAATATTATTGAAAGTTAACACTAATAACAGTTCAGTTGCCTCAGTGAGGATGCAGTTTTAGCGTTTTCAAATGGAAACACATTCTTTCACACAGACTCAGAAATTACCTTTAGAGGCAAATGCTCTAAACAAGGATACTAATCTGCCCATACAAATAAGAACAACAACAAAAAAAAATACACAGGCAGATCTAGGGGTGGATTTTCAAAGCTTGACCTCTAGTATTAATCTTGATAGTTTGTTTCAAGCATGACTAATTTTGAAAGAGCTGCATACTAAATGATCTATTTTTTTCCTCTGGAGCACTTAATAGTACATGGGGGGTGGCGGGGGGAAATCACCTTGATGCTTCACATCCAGCTAAAGGACATGTAGAGAAACCCCCTTGGATGAAGATAAGGGAAAATGTTCTTTTATTTTCTCCTGAAACTAAGATGTTGCTATCAACCATTTTTTTTCTGTGTTGAAATAATTTCCATCTTATAATAACCACTAGATGAGTGAAACAGCACATCCCTTGGTATAGCTACATCAATATACAGCACACCACCAGGTTCTGAACAAGGCCCAACTAAAAGATACCTTTATATGCAATTGTTGCTATTTTCATGACAATGCCCTGTTAAAAATTGTTTATCCAGATTCAACACTGCCGTGGCAATGCCTTCAGCTTATGGATTTTTAGGTTGTACTAAAAATACAGATGTTCTACTTTAACACAATTAATGTCTGTAGGTATAGAATAATAATTCTTAAGAGCATACTTAACAACAGTTCAATATTTATATCATTGATATGTTCCTAGGCAGCAGACATATGAAATATTTAAATAATATTTAGCATATTTGAAATAATGAGGAGGAGAACAGAATTTCCCCTGCACTCATGTTGAAGAAAAGCAGATAAAGAACAAAATGCACGGAAAAGCAAGAAGCAACACTGCCGTAGTTTGTACTGCCGAACTCAGAGACTGCAAATCCATCCCGGTGCAGGATGTGGATGTCATCAGGCCCTGGGCACCCCAGGGCTGGCAGCAGCTTGCTTGCCTTGCCCTCCCTGCCAAAAGTGGGGTGAGAAGGGAGAGTGACCAGGGATCCCTGGGGAGCAGCCACAACCCTCTCTCCTCTGCAGCCATGGGGCTGATCTCCAGCTTCCCTCAGCTGTGTGGGGCATCCCCTTGTTTTCTGTCCTCGCTGCACGGGGCTGAAACCTCGTTTCCCTAACGAGCTGGTGCCTAGGGAAGGCAGCAGCACCAGGCTTATGCGTGGGGAGCGCTCCTCTGTCCCTCCCTGCGTGAGGTTTGCTCGTAGGATTGTAGCCTTCAGCCCTGGGGCATTTGCTCCACACTTGTCTATATGTAGTTTGTGGGTTGCTGGAAAAACATCCACATCAGTGATGTACAATAGCTTATGACTGTTGACTTTTAGTTAATGGCACAGAATGGAAATTTTGGAATTTTGATTTCCAAAAAGAAAAAAAAAATTGATTACAAAATGTAGATTTCTTCTCTTCCCCCCCGCAACATAATTCACCTGTAGACCTAACTAACTCTTTCCAAACTGGCAAAACCTTAAAAATTCAGGTTTTTTGACTGGTAAGAGAATGAGTTGATTTACGTCTGAGATTTTTCCAGATGCTTTCTGATGTTCTCTTTGACCAGTTCTGCATTTAGAACATCACCTAGTAATCCTTGAAGACATTTTTAGACAGTCTTACCAGAAGCAAAGTAAGCATCAGTAAAAAGATTTTTTGAATGAACACAGGCCTGCCTAAACTGAGTATTCTTTAGGGGGGTACCTGAGAGAAATTTGGCTCTGTGCATTTATTTGGCAAACCGGATTTTGAACCTCAGATGTTTGCTGTTGCCTGCCTACCAATCCATCCATCTTTTTGCCCTCTTTGGAGATTTTTAAACATTCATTTATTCCTTAAAAAAAAAACCAAACAAACACACACCAAAAAACCCACCAAACTAAACATCATTTGTTTCCTCAGTCAGTCAGAACATTTCACATGGAATTTGTCCTTGGCATTGGCACTGCTCTGGAGAAAACTATCAGTGATTTGAAATGCATGGTGTAGGTTTTTAGCTGCTTTAACTTGATGTGGCTCCAACGAAGGTGTTACAAATACTTCATTTAATGGTGAAGAAGAAAAATCCCTGTAGTTTAAAGGATGGCCCAATTTTAGCCAGTTTCTACTGCTGCTACCACAGACATAAAATGATGCCACACAAGCAAGTTTTGAGGCCTTTTTGTCTCAAAGTTGCTTCTTAATTTCAGATAAATACACAAGAGTATATATTATTTCTGAGAAAAGGTGTATTTTGAAGTTCCCCATTATATGGGACTTAGCTTGTAATCTAAAAATGTGAAGCTACGTATGTCTGAGAGAAGCCTTATACCGAAAAGTATTCTCTACATTTTACCTTTTTGTATGACGTGAATTTAATTATACATGGGTTCTGTAACTGTGACGCTCTAGCAGTTATTCCAAAAATGAAACTACTTAAAACATTAAAAGTTAAGAGCTTTTGGAAATATCAGACTTCATAGATTAGTTCTCTTTCTTCTGCAGTCACGTAGAATATTTTTTTTCCTAGTAAGGATCCTGAGAGCTGTCCACTGAACAGTACGCGATAAATCATCAACACGTGTTTTTCAAGTTAAGTGAATTGACATACATTTTCCACTTGCCTTTGCCAACATATTTTAAAATATGTGATGGAACTATCCCCGTACAAAAATAATTCTTTAAGATATCACTCCGCTCCCAATTGGGCTTCAACCCGTCATCTCTTTCCTATCTGCAAAACCACTGCTGTCCATTCAGTTTGCTATGTTGCTGAAGTGCTCAGAGGGCTGTTTGAGATCTTCGATATAGGGATGATGGTTTGTGTTTCTAGGATGAATTTCAAAGGGACAATCGTGTGCAGTTACTAGCTATAGATGATTGATATAAATGTTTACCCCTGTATGAAGTATTTTACAGTTTTACTTGCAGATGTGTATTTATCTTGAGTTATACTTGACATAGAGTTTCTTTCAATTTTTTTTAATACTATGTGTGTATTTTGGAAACCTTTTTAGATGTTAAAATTTTTGAATGGTTACAAATATTTCTTGTAATACTGAATTGTTATCTTATCTGGAAACTCTTTGCAGTAACTTTTTTGTATATATTTGAGGGCCTTTTTAAAAAAAAGTATTGTTTGTTTTTGGGGAAAGTTTTTACAATTTGGAAGCTTTCAGAAGGGCCTTCCTCTCAACTAGGATACTAACAGAGGTAAGAGTTTTCTTAAGTATTTTGCAGAACTAAGGATGTATCCTCAAGAAAATATTTATGGAAGTAATTTACTTTTTTTTTTACAATGCTTTTGTCTGTATAAAGTATGCAACAGAACTACATTAAGAAGGAAATATTGTCTACATAAAATATTATATGAAAGTTGGTACATAATTCTGACAAAAAACCTTGCAATTCTTTAAGCCATATTGTTTTTGTTATCCTTGGATGAAAATATCAGTATTAAGTAACCAGTATATTATTCAAGTGCTTAGACTTATATGAAAATGCTTATACAGTTTATTTATGTGTATTTGGGGAAGGATTGCTAGAAAAAGCTATCACTAGACATATAGCAAGTGAGGAGCGAGTAACAGTATACTGTCACTTTATGGCCTTGTGAGAGACACAGAAGATGCTGAAAGCACCGTAGAGACTTTGCTTTCAGCAACTCCGAAGCACAAGTGTTGGGTTTCAAATGATGGTTCTTTCCCATAACCGGAGGGGAAGAGAGTTGGTTGGGACGCTGTTTGACAACTTGATTTTCACAACTCTTTGCAGACTGTGAGCTCAGCTATGCAGTTATCGGCTACAGCAATAATATCAATCAAAGGAAGTAAGAGAAAAGGATTAAAGTAGTTTATTGTAGAAGTGTATGTTTATTTTAATTAGAACTCATAGCAATATAGAATATGCATGTGCACGTATTTGAAGCATTTTTACACTTTACATTTCATGTAGTTTGATTATATTATGAAGGATTGGGGTTTTAGTTTGATATTTTACCATGCTAAAATGGGAGGTCTGCCCAACCCTGTACTGGATTCTTGTTTCCTTTAAAAGGTTATTTAGTACAGCACTCACTGCATTGTGTACTAGTGCTAAAACTAACACTGTATCTTATGAATTTCTTCAGCTTTAAAAAAATTAACCTAATTATTATTACATTTGTTTAGCTGTACCCACTGACCTTGTCAGATTCAGTTGGCGATTTGTATAATTTCTTTTTCTGTAACTGTTAATAAACTTGTACAGCTAAAACAAACAAACAAAACCTATGGACAAAGGCCTCAGAGGTGCCAGTTCTGCTTCAGCAATCAAGATGACAGCTTGCTCATCTGGTGACTGTGTTGCTAAAGAGACTGTAAAACCTCTGTTGTGGATTGTCCATAAAATGGCATTCCGACATGTGCCTTATTTGCTGGATAGTATACAGCTTTCCTCTAGTATTCTAGCATTTTAATGCTGTATTAAAGTACTGCAAAAAACCAGTGAGAGTGTGGTATGGTTTTCTTGAACATTCCTTCCTTTGAACATTTACTACCAGCTGAGCTGGGTTCCCAGTTATGAACCAGCCAGCCACAGCCTGGTGTTTGCAGTGCAAACCTGCCCCAGCATAATTGTGACCCAGACCAGGTGAAGAAGATTTTCTCCACTGCACATGAGTCCCCTAAGCAGCAACGAGCCTGGTCACATCCTGGGTGAGAAAGCTTCGCCCCAAGTCTCCTCTGCTGGTGGAACCGCTTAGGTTAATTGTGCCAGCTCTTCATTTTTAACAGCCTGGTATTGTCTGGCATTCTTCTGAAGGAAAAACCTCCTATACTCAGACAAAGTATGCTTCTGTCCTTAACAGTTGGACAGGAAAGCTTGGGAGCCAGCAAGTTGCTATTATGAAAAGTAACATTCAGCATTTTTAAAAGTAATTAAGCTATATCACTTAAAATTTAGGGGAGCGGATCTAATTCATTTTTTTGCAAACACTAGAAGTTGGCAAGAGCTAGACCTACTAAATGCTTGTTGTCTATTAGCAATGTTCTTCTCACACACCCAAAGTTCAATGGCGAGCAATTATTCTATTGGGACTGCCAATACTGTTGTGATGGGAAATTAAAATAAGGATATAATGAAATTAAGTTCAGACTTTAGGTATCCTGCCTCTAACATGAAGGTATCCTGCCTCTAACATGAGAGATCCCCTTCATGTAAAACCAACAAAGTTTTCAATAGACACACCCGCACCCCTACAAACATGATGCGTATTTGACACTTGGAGTCCTTTACCACAATGACACCATTTATATCACATAGTAAGCCTGGTTTCTGGGAAGATTTGAGTGGTCTTCTCATTCAGTCTGCACGAGAGAGAGCAAGAACACGTGCACGCATGTTCATTGGGGTTGGAGGGAGGGGTTGGCTAAGGAATCGTGCCATTCTGAAGCCTTGAAAAAAGCGACTATTTCACCAAATAATGAAACGCCATGCCAGCTGAGCCCCATGGGAAGGGAAAAGCACATACTCAGAGCTAGTTAGTGAATTACTGTTTGAAAAACAAAACATACTGCTCTTCAATATAAAGCTTGCCAATAGCACTGTTCCCATAGCAAACGTGAGCCACAAAGCCAAGCTCAGAACTGAAATAAGTCTTTCCACCAGAAGAACCAGGGGCTCCCCAAATGCCGACACCTTAGATTTAGCACTCCACTGCGACCAGAAAAAATGCAGAGTAGACCAACTGCAAAGTCTTAGCTCCCTATTACCACACTTTCTATGATTCCTCAAATAAATGACTTTTCCATATTTAAAACAGAAGTAAATTAACACAAGCAATATGGTGTCAACAAAATGATCAAAGTGCTTTTTCCATATTTTTCATTGCCAAAGGCTTTGCCTTCCTGCTTTATGTGAATGAGGTCAAGAGACAATGCAACACCCTGCTAGTAACAGAAGGGCCAAATAATTCCCACTTTAAGAAAAATAATAGGGATTTCATAACAGGGATTTCATATGACATCGATACTTTGAAATAAAAAGCTGTTTCATTATTGTTCATAGAAAAACAATTTAAACTGTACACCAAGGTTACCATTTTTAAAGTTAGTCACATCACATCAAAACCCCCATCCCAGATCCTCCCAGCACATTGGTGGGCGTACAAAGTAGACCTTAAATACAAACTAGGAAGCACAAGCAGTCTGAACATTACACCTGTGTAGTCTTTCTTCGGGCCCCCATACACAGATCATATAACTCAAGTCAAATAAGTTAAAAAGGCTCCTCCTTTTTCCATGTCCCTCTAAGAGGGATGTACACAAGACACATTGGCAAGAGAAGAACCTGAAACACCAAGGCCTGAACACTGACAGTCAGGTCTTTCACTAAGAACTAAGAAATCAGGAATTAAAGAAATCTCCTAACTGGAAGAACATACAAATGCCTTACTCCTGAGAAGCATGTAGTACATAGTTAGTTTGTCATCCTGAAAAAACAGAATATAACATCCAGCTTTGCTTTTCTCCAGTATTCACCTCCTGAACTTAGAGAAACAGATCGTTTACAAACATCAGCTGCTGGGCCCACACCTACTCACTCAGCACTTTTGCTTTACCAAAAGTAATGCCATTGCTTTCCCTCACCATCCATATCTCAAAAACACTTTAGACAATAATAAAACCCAGAAAACTGGTCTTGATACAACCTACCAAAACTGCAAAACCTCATTCAAACACCACAGATAAATACCTTTCACAACCTTTTACAAACTTCAGGAGAAATTTTTAGTAGTTAAACATGCTGAGAAACACCTACCTCAGTCAGCATTTATTGGCTCTTTTTCCAAAGAGCCAAAACTGAAGTTGAGGCAGTCACATTCACAAGGAGTCAGAGTGTCCCTGATCTGCAGCCCAGGTGAGCAGGGACAGCCAACGCTTCTCTGCAAGAGAACAGAACACCATCAGCCATCCCCGTGGAAAAGCACTGCCCAGGCATACAGCTTTGTGGCCAATGAGGAGACCACAGAGGCAGCAGCCACCCCAGGCATTCTTTGGAGACTTTGCTTCTGTGCCATGAACTTAGCTAAACAAAAATGCAGTGGTCATTGACTTTCCCCCCTTTTTTTTTTCTTATATGAAAGGTAAAAATGGAGCTTACATGCCCAGCTAACACAACCAAAACCCGTGCCTACAAGGAAAACAAATCTTAGCCAAAAGCTTTATGAATGTTTTAAGTGGAGCAGGGTACAAGCCAAAGATTTTATTTTGTACTCTAGCCTCCTTTTCACCAGCTGAGAACAGAAACTAGAATGCCAGAACACAGTAAGAAAGCTTTCTCTTGCACTATGTCTAAACACATCTAAGCAGCAGGTATGGGAAACCTAACTCCAGCCAGCTTTTCATAAGGTTTCCTTACAGTCTTGCAGCATAACAAGAAGGTACAATTCAATGAGCTTCCAAGCAGTCAGACATACTTATGCTCCATTTGATTTCAGCCAGCAAAACTTAGAGAAGAAATAACAGTGCAGGAAAACACTGTAGAAGTCATAGGAAGTAAGCCTCAAAACTCACTGTTTGCAAATTAACCATACAGACACCCCGGCACAGGAAATAAAACCACCTTTGCTAAGCACCTTCAGGGAGAAATTAAGAAAGCTGGCAACCCACAGCTCCAAGAAAAGGTTTCATTCCCCTCCACCGCTCTTATATTGGCTGCTGGCCCTGATTGCATGGGGGCTCCAGCTGTGCTGGCCAGCTGTGGGGGCACCAGCCCCTCCCCAGGTGCAGGGCTGCCTGCCTGGCTGTGCCTGCTGCGAGGCCAAACAGCCCTCTCCAGCACAACCACAAGAAAAACCCGCAAAGGCATCAGTGCCACCAACAGGAATCCTCATGGGCACCTGGGAGGCAAAGGACAGATCAGTTCACATCTAGGAGAGACAAAGAACTCTTGTTTTAATGTTCACAGTAATTGAAATCTCAGTTAAGTCTTAAGCAGCTGTAGAAATTCTGTCAAGGAAATACACAAAAGCAAGCTTTGCTGGTCAGAAACCTGAATAACGCATGTTGCAATGAGCCAATTCAAACTGCTTCCCAACATACCCTGCTAAAGTTTTTAAACGCAATTTTTGGATACACAGCAGTTGCACGTATCAAGTAATACATCGCCCAGCTACTTGGTCTAAGGTGTGGTTTATCCTTTGGCCATTTGCCTACCCCATGTGTTTGCGTTGCTTGAATTAAACTGAGGTAAAAGCGACTGAGTTAAATAAAGGCAACCAAAACCCACACGCACCAACATCTTTCAGGATTTGAAGGAACTGAACCAACACCATTAAGCTCGTCTTCTGCAGGGAGGTGAACAGCAATTCACTGATTCAGAGCAGCAAAAGCAGAATCAAACATGAGTCAGACAGAGTCCCTGAAATTCAGTGAAAGACACCCCAAATGGTGCATATTCAGTAATAGATTTTAAATTAGCTACTAACGGTCAGGAATAAGCACATGGCATTATTTTGGATAATTCAACTCAATGTCATAACAGTATAAAAAAGCAAAAAAAAAAAAAAAATATAGAGGCAAATAGAGGATTTGGAAATAGGGACAGGAAACCAAAGTGAAAACATCATTATGTGATCCTTATCACTCTAAAAGGATAAAACAGCGGTCAAAAAAATCCAGAATGATGAAAGGGAAGAAATAGCTGCCCTGTGAAAAGAGACTTTGTGCACTGGGCCTACATCTCCTGGAAAAGAGATCAGTGAGGGTGGATGTGATAGTGGACTATAACATAATAAATGACACAAATAAAGGAGGAAATATTCATTGGAATGTTGGATAAAATTATCTGAGGTTACATTATTTAAAAAAAAAAGACTTTCACACAGCAGACTGAAATTCATATTCATGGGATATTCTAGCTGTCAAAAGAATAAATGAGATAAAACCAATTACAAAACCACATTAAAAAAAAAAATATCCTATCAGAGTTATTAACCACGAAACTGCATCCCTGGCTCAGGAAGGCCCAAAGCACAGAAGCAGCCAGCAGCAAGACATGACGCCAGCAGAAGGTTGATTGCCTATGTTGGATATCTTTTCCCTCAGTAAGGTGTTGTAGGAAAGAAGATACTGGAGCAGGTGCTGGTCTGGTCGCTGGTCTGAGAGGACTATTTTTTGTGTGACAGTAGGAGCTGCAATATATGAATGTAAACATGCTTTCAGCCCTGTATGTAAGGACACACTTGCACAGCACCCATCAGGCACCTGATGGCTGCCAGGGCAGGCTCCGACGGACAGGCCCAGGGAAATACCTGTTGGTTCCCCAGCATTCACACTTTGGAAGAAAACTTTGTGACTCCCCTGCCCTCATGCTTAGTTGACCTAATTGGCAGGAAACTAATTGAAACACCACTGTTATTTGTAGTCTACAACTGAATCTTGCACTACTATAGCTAGTTTGGTATGTTTTGGGGTTTTTTTTTAAATTCATTGCAGATATTTTTGTTTTAAAAGCTGGTCCTAATTAGCTGTGCCTAAAGTTATTTTTAACATGTCCATACACTGCATTCCTACTCGCTGGGCCACGCCACCCGCTCTCGCTCTCCAAGTGGCAGGGCAGGGCTTAGCCTTTGGTTAGCCTCCCCTTACGGTTTTCTGGGGTCACAAAGGAATTTACTGAGTCAAGTAAAATTTCTAAGAGGTGTTTAAGCACCTCCTAGCATCCTAAAGGTCCAGTAAATAGAGGTCATAAGGATGAGGTCATAGGCTCTGGCTGAGCCACGCACTGTGCCGCGATGGGAGGCAGCCAAGCCTTGGCCATCAAACCCTGGGCTTCTGTGATGAGTTTCAGCCATGCTACACTATGCCCTTCTGCCCAACACCAAGCCACAACCAAGGAAATCCCAAATTAACGTGGAGGCTGGTTAGCTTGTGCTCATGTTTCCCCAGGTACTGATCTTAAATGATGTCTTTAACTCCAGGGGTACAGCTTCACACCCAGAGAGCCCCTCAAGCTGTTCAGAGGCCTGAGGTGCTCTTGTATGAGTAAAAACACGCAAGGAAAGCACGAGACGTGCAGAGCTGGATTCAGAAACACTTTGCAATTTATCTTTTCTGCCATAAATATCTCTGCCCATCTCTTTACGAGGGGAGGAAATGTCAGTCTGAGGCAGACAAAAATATTCAGACCAAAGGAGTTACATCTGGAGGCTTTTGTGAAATGAATGTAGCCAAGAGAAGAAAGTGAACTTTTTCTCCCCCGATTTCCTTCCTACACTGAGCTCTGTGCACCTCCTTGCAAGAATTTAGCACAATGGGAGAAGAAATAAAGACTCAAATAAGGCTTTATAGTCCCAGGAAAGGTGAAATTCAGTCTCAGGTATGTGTGATTTGCTCCCTCAAGGGCTGTACATGTGAAATATAGCTCTTTTTTCTCTTTTTTTTTTTTTTTTTTAATGAGAATTTAATACACTTCATAAACCCAATCTTCTCTTCAACACCTTACCAGCAAACCTGGCAGATTTCAAACAGCTTTCTAAATATGTAAAGTAGGGGAAATTTGTCACCTGAGTTCTTTTTGTAAAAGTAGACAATACAGCTGGTAGTGTTTAACTTTATAGTAATGGGCATATAAACCTCATTTTCACTACTGGCAGGTATTCTTGTTTTCCTAAGAGTTAAAAACTGCTTCTTTTTTAACCCAGGTACTGCCCAGTCTCTAGTATGTCACCAACCCCTTTCAGGGATATCTAAGGAAAGGAAAAAAAAAAAAAAAACAGATAACTGCTATTAATTCACTCCAAAGCCGTGCCCTGCTCCGCAGGTCAGACAAACAAACGAAAAAAATCCCAATAACTAATCTTCTAAAAAACCCAGCTGGTTGAAATATTTTCAGAGACTGGAATGAGACCTGTATGTTCAGATTATAAAGTTGATCAACTTCAAGGGAGGCTCCTTCCTCTATAGATTTAGTTTGTAAGTGATTATGCATGAAATAACTAGAACTGTAAACTGCAAGTCCCTAGATGTTTCCTACCTCCCCACTTTCTCTTGCCTTTACCAACTCCCCCCTACTGCCTGTATTTCACAGTGTTGGTCTTTTGTGGCCTCTTTAATTCAAGCCTGAAGTTGTATTACTTGCTTTGCACCACTCCTGTTTTTTCAAAAGGAATATTTTTTATTACAGTAACATGCTGTCCCCTTCCCACATCCATGATAGCCTTCTCACACACAGCCCAGCCAGCCCCTGCCCCACGCTGCCTGCAGCGCAGGCAAATGCCCTGGTGCTGCCCACTGCCAGCAGTACTTTTAAGAAAATTACTTGTTCTACAGCTTTGAGTGATTTTTTAATTTCTTTTTTAAAATGAGAAGCATTTATTTAGGAAGCACTAAAAGGGCTCTAAATTTGTTAGAAGGACATGGAGAAACAGCTAGGCCAATTGCTCAGGCTTCCACCGGCGCTGAACCCTGGCCACCTCTAGATCGGAAGGAAGCAGATGTGTGACCATGGCTATTTCACTGCCCTTGCAGGAAGCAAGGCGAGGTCTCTGTAATCAAGTCATGATTGTGGTTTCTGGTCTTTCTCACACAGTCCCCATCACTGGCTCAGCAGAGAACCAAAAATGCCATGTATGAGGCAAACAGCACTACTTTGCAAGGTGCAGGAGCTGAGTTCATGGTTGCCCTGTTAGTCCCCAAGTGTGGCCACCTGCAGCTGGGTTAGAGCCAAATAATCCCAACTTTTTCTTCCCAGAGGTCCTTCTGTCACTTCTCAGCTCAAAAGCTCTAGGAAGCCTTCCCATCAGGGATGAATCTGATTTTTCTACCCCGTGAATGGCCTGTTTGAAACCCTCTTCATTTCTTTGGTCAGGTGGAGCCAATATATAGCTCGTCAGGGTGGCAAGCTCATTGCTTAGGGGAGCACTTCGCTCCCCTAAATGTTAAGGGAGACAAGTGACATGGTGCAATGGTTTTGCAGTGCAGCAAAAAAATATCCCAAACACAGTAATCCGGGTGTGAAAATGATCTTGATTTCTCCTTTTAGCACATTTGGTTGCCTAGTGAGAAGGAGCCTAAGACAGAGTAAGCAGACGGATCTGCAAGATTGGTGCTGGCAAACGTGGAAACTTTTGCAGCCTCTGGCTCTGGCCCCAGCTCGTCCCCACTTTCCATGAATGCCTAATTGAGACTGCCTGGCTTTTTCCGCAGAGGTGGGAGCCAGTTTCCAGGCAGGGCATATGGGTGTATTCTGTAAGTCTTTGCCTTGTAAAGTTTTAGCACCCAGAAGAGCCTCCGGTCTCCAGTATGATTCAGTTGGCTGGCAAGGGAGTGGCTGACGGGTAGGGGTGATGGCTGTTGCTGTTGGCAGGAGAAACCAGAGGGTAGGAGTGGGGACAGAGCGGCTCTCTTTTAAAGAAATTATGCTGACAGCAATCATCTCATTTTGCACAGGGCACGAAACCCTCTCAGGGTGCTACACAAAAATCCCTGCAAGACAGAAAACCCCCATACAGCCGCAGCACAGGTACGACAGACAGCAACATGAGGGCGAGGGTATAGCCATTGTGGCTGTTCATCCCTGGATGACACTTGTGGCACTTCCCCTGGTGCAATCCATTAGCAGGGCACCATCAGCTGTCTCATCCCGCAGCTTAGCGTGTGGCTTAGACCTGCGGCAGCCGTGGGATGTACTTGGCACTCACACCTTCACCTGCAGCACCTCAGCCTCTGGACCACAGCAGTGTTTGCGGCAGTCTCCGGCCACCACTGCTCCCACTGCTGCAGCCACACTCTGTGGGTTCAGAGGGGCAGGTCCCGAAAGAAGAGGCATGCCAACGTACCACTGTGCGCGGCAGCAGCTCCCACACCAGAGCTTGCCTGAACTGCTGTTTCCATACGCAGAGCAGCAAAGAGCCAGGCAAAGTCACAGCTCAGCATCCAGAGCAGAATGGGGCTGCCTACGCCATGAGCTTTGCCCCCCACTGATCTCCCATAGGTGCCCGAGTCAATAGTCACTTATGCCCAGCGTAGATAGGGTGCAATCAGATAATTCTCAGCTAGGAAGTTGTCTAGGCCCCCAACATACCATGTTCACACTATTCCTTTCTCAGTGAGCCAGTCCCTGCACCTGCCAAACATAATGTGGCTGATGGAGTGGCCTGGCCTACCACGGATGTTGGGATTTTATACTAATCACATGGAAATCATTTTGGACAATTAAGCATAGAGATGAAAGGCCAAATGGCTGCACATGTTGTGTGGGGCATGACCTAAAAGCAATCCCAGTGATTGAGATGATGTACTGTGAAAGCTGGATTAAACAGGTCAAGTAAATTTGGAGCAGCTAAAATAAACCGAACTCTCTTCCAAAACATATGTTGTGCTTGCCACATAATATTGCTGTACTGTGGTAGCATGTCCCAAACATGCCAAAACTGTGATACGCTTGTTCCAGGGTCATGGTGCCAGAGAGAGTGAGCGAGGATGGTTACTTTGGAAAAAAAGCCAGTCAGAAAGTAGTTCTGAGAAAGTCACAAGCACTCCTGAATGAGCTGCATGATAAGGCTTTGCATGTCTTCCCCGCAGCCAACCTGCCCAAATACCCTGAGCCCTAGGAAGGCATCCAGATTCAAACTGAGCAATCAAACGTGAATGAATGTTCTGGGCTTTTGCTCCCCTCTATAAACATTTTCCAGCTAGTGGTAAACTGTTTTGAAAGCCCCCAGCAGCTTGGCTGGGAGCTGGAGACATTTTACAACATCTGGGAACGATTCCCAGATCACTTCCCCGCATACACCTGTACTGAACTCCATTTTCAGCGAGTTTGCTGTGGCAAGTAAGCCTGCACTGCCCATCCAGGACCAGGGCCAGGAGGGCATCACCACCAGCCAGGATGGCCAATTCCCACCCCAGCGTGGTTTGCGGCGGTCCGCAGGGGTACCTAACGGTGTGAAATGCTCGCCATTCCTCTGTGCCTACCTCACTTTGAGCCATCGCTGGTAACACAGCGTGCAAAACACTTTATTGGAGTGATACGGCTGTGTAGGAAAATAAAACAGCCCTCAACCACTCATGGGCAGGTTACCTAGGCTGGGCATCAATCATACCAGGAACACAGGGAGTCCAAAGTGATTTGCAAAAGAACTTGGATGAACTGCAGCCCTTTTGCATCACGTGGTCCTCCATGGCCAGCTCTGCCCAGGTCAGTGCTGCTCAGTCTTCTTCAGTGCTCTTATTTTATTTTCTTACCATTTAATTGCCATATGCTTTGTATTATCTTTGTTTTCACTTTGTCTTGGTCATCCCAATTCTTCACTACACCAGATAATCAACAGTTATCAGCAGTAAGCTATTAGATAGTAAAACACAGCACTTGAAAGATAGGAAATGTTAAGGGTTCAACTAGCCCTTGTATGGAGCCCTGCAACATGTAAAGGTTTTTATCCATCTTGAACTCATCACTGAAAAAGTGTTTTTAGCTTCTATGTGCGGTTTCAGTGCTGTTCTTTTGAATGGCTGTATTTCAGCATTGTTATTAATTGCCAAAGCCCTGCCTCATTTGCAGGGGCTGTGATGGAGAGTGCACATGGCGTGAAGTTCCCAGAGTGAGAGAAGATGCTAAGGGCACACTGCCCCAGAGACAGCTGGACAACACACTCCTGTTTTCTTAATTTTGCCATGAGAATTTGCAAACATACCAAAGTTCATGAGTTTGCAATTAATGTTCTATATATGAAGCATATAAATCCATGGAAAGCTTTGTGAAGAAAGAACAAACTACTCTGAGAAGGTAAAAAAGCTGACTAGAAACTTTGTGATTCCCAGCTAACCACATATGAACTAAGGCATCTGCATTTGCCACACTAACCGGCTGGTTGCGTGCAGAACTCCTGGGTACCCAAGCTACCTGCTTGGAGGCAGCAGAGAGGGAAAAGGAAAGGTCAAAAGATGGAGAACTTCTGAACCTCAAATTAGTGTGATTGTTTGTAGAGTTCACAGATATACTCTGGAAATAGGGAAGGAGGGTGTGAGCCTTTAACTACAGATCCCTGGGGCTCCAAGCTGGAGGATCTGTACTCAGGTAAGAGGGAAAAAGAAATCTACTGTTGATATTCAGAGTTTTGGGTTCTGTGCTTTATTTTCGGTACCTCTCTTTTTCTATACCTACTGTCTAGAGAATCTTGACCTGAAGGCTTACTAAACAGCCATTTGCTTTGGTTCAGTGCCAGCCTCATTTACCTGGCAGCATAGTACAGAGAAAAGCAAGACCTGCTGGCAGCCTGGTGACCGCAGAGGAATTTAGGTAGTGCCTGGGAATGTGCCCTGGCTGCCTGCAGAAGATCAGAGCAGGGTTTTTGTTAGCCTTTGGAGGAGTGCTCCTTAGCTGACACAGGCATCCCATCTGTAAGGAGTGGTGACAGTAAAGTGCAACAGATAAGACTCAAACCCTTGTAGGGTTTACTATTCATTTATTGATGATTTATAAAGCAAGTGTGGGGCTGACCGCAGCATAACAACCCACTGCCCCTCTAAAGTTACACATGTATTTGAAACAGTTCCTTAAGAATAAATGAGATGGTCAGCTCCACTGCAGCTAAAACCTCAGTGCACCAAGCTCTGTTGGCCATCAGCTGTTTCTTCCAGGTGAAGGGCAGGCACAGCCCCTATTTCTAAGCCCTGCAAACTGGTCCTATGCTGGAAAGGAGGTTGTGCAGGTTTCACTGACATCACAGCGAGCCTGGCCAGGCTGACTGCTCCTTGGGTGAGCCCTTGTGCACCCAGAAGGAGATGGAAAGGACACAGTGAAATGCTGATGGCTTCTGAGAACCTCCACCTGCTGTCTCTGAGGCTAGCCCAGGGATTCGCCTTCTGGCTGAGGCACAACTCACTGGCACGCACCCAGAGTGATTCCTACAAGTCCCAAAGCCCCTAGACCCCAGGGCTGTGCCAGCAGTTTCTGCTGGTGCCGGGGGGGCTGCAGTGCTGCCCTCCAGCCAGCAGCACTTCCATTGCCCCATTCGTGCCGTGGGACACCCCACACCGCTGATCACAGCTTTTGTTCACTGCAGCGTGTGTTACACTGCAGCACCAATGGTGAGCCCTGTTAGACGTGTATGTGCTCACCAGGGCCTGTTTTATTATGTCCAGAAGGATCTTTTATAATGTCAAACATCTGAACAATGTCAGTGCTGCGTGGCTATTTTCTTGAGGCTGCGGCAGTGTGTTCCTAGGCTGTTGTCTTTCTCCAGAAGACTTTTGCCAGACGGCTATATGTGGCTGAGACAGCTAAATGGAGACCTGATGCAGACATCCCCTTAAAAGCATTTGTGTATTTATTTGCCAGAAATAAAATTATTTTCAAGCTGAACCAGAGTTTTAAAGACAAATCAGAACTTTTCTAAACATGTTAAAGCTTTTCCCTTTCTGAAAAACAAATAGGGGCTGGTGGTTGAGTACTGCAATTACACTGCCAGGCTGCCAGCCAGGGTAACATCTATCATTTTGGTACAGCTGACACAACTTGAGAAGTAATGCTGCAGTGTGAGGTCAGGCCAAGGTTGAGCATGCCGGTTTCTCCATCCCATCAGATGACTGCTGGCCAAGGGAAGAGGTCCAGTGGGGAAGTCAGCGGATATATGTTCAAGCTCTCCTGTGCTGTAGAAAGGAGGACAGGGAAACCTGTAGCTGGAGACTGGCAGAGCACTGGGAATTACCTTTGATGGCTGCCTTGCCATCCGGTCACCTTCCCAGTGGTTAAGGCAGCAAGGAGGGTGGCTGGAAGCACGGCGTCCCTGGCAGCAGGCGAGGGCTCTCCCAGCACCCCTGGGGCTGCAGGGGTCTCTGCAGCCCAGTCCCACACAGTGAGGGGTCAGGTCCTCAGGGTGGTCCCTCTTCACTGGCACTGAGGTGAGGCTGGTGGGGGGAACTGGCTCCAGGCAGTCGGCTAAGGCAAAATCCTCCCCCATCCTGCTTCTGCTTCCCGCTCCCTTTGGTAGTCAATTCCCACCCCCAACAGGCCTTATGGTATAAATAAGGGACCACTGCTTCGTGGTTGAGCATCTAGAGCCCTGACAAAGACCAGATTGCCACCACAGTTATTTCCTCTTGTAAGTAAAAGGGGAAACTGTGGTATCTCACACACCTCTGGGCAGAAATAGCTGACAAATACCAACTTCTTGTGGTGAAGACTGCTGCTAATGGCATCTGGGCCCCACTTTGAGATGTTAAGCTACTAATTTCAAATGCCGCCCTGTGATGTGAAACATATTTATAGCTGGAGTGTCCGGATCTTTTGGGTAGTCTTACCTTCCTAAATAACCCCCTGGCCTAGATGTTGACATCGGTTTTACAGCTGCCACCCAGCTCCCAGAGCTCAAGGACAAGATCAAACCACGGCTCTACACACTGGCCGGCTACTTGTGCAACCCAAACACGCACAAATTAACATCTCCGGACATTTCCAGGAGCAATGGAAACTAATAATTCTTTTGGACAGGATGGATTTCCTGCTGAATTTAATAACAACAGTTGGAGACAACCGTCTGGATACTTGCTGCTTTGAGATAACCAGCCAGTAAAATAACTGTGGTGATTTTCCTTGCAGAAAATTCGTATGTGACAGCCAAACATGTACTCTCTTATTTCTAGTCATCATTGTATATATTTATAGAACTTCCATCAGAAGAATGCTTAAGATGGAGGAATAAAACTCAAGGCAGCCCACTATCAGCAAGCTTGCTTTTTATGAGGTTTTTAAAGCTACACCAAATTTAAAGGCTCTGGGTTGAGGCTTTCACAAGATCTGTGTTTGGCATCTTCCCTTTGAATTCAGATGAAGCTGGGAGTCTAACTCCCTTCAGGACCTTCAAAACCCCCAATTTTTGTCTGCAGTGGCACAATAAAAGGCGGGGGGGGTGGGGGTGGGGGGGGGGTGGGAGCGGCACGGAGAGCGAGAGAGAGAGAGAGAATCCTCCAAGAACAGACAGAGAACAAGAGTAGAAAGAAATGATAAGGAGTGCTGGTAAGCCAAGATTCACATCAGGAAAGAGGAGTTTAAATGTAGTCAGAGGCCAAAAGGGAGCATTAAAGCATCTTTTCCGACAGCCCGTATGCTACAAGTCATTATGTCTTAGCCAGTTACTCTCATATTTAGCCTAATAACTGTTCTGGCATGTCTTTGGAGAAAGGCATTTCATCTTGACTGGAAGACCTGCATCAGTTGATGGCTTGGTCCAAAGCTAATCATCCTCACTGGTCAGACACTAATCCTCATTTCCTATATTAATTTGCACACCTCAGATTCCAGGTGTTGTGTCTTTCTGTGCTTTCATATGGCAAATTAAGTACTTGGTATTTTTCCCCCACATTCCACTTACATAGTGTAATTAAGTCCCTCTCAGTCCTTTCCTTCCCCCCTCCCATTTTATTTTCCTTTAAGCTAAAAGGCCTCTTTTTAGAAGGGGTTTTCTTCTAGTCATTTTTGTGGCTCTTTTCTGTGACTTGCCTAGTTTTTCAACGTCTTTTGAAAATGGTCCCTGAATCACACAGACCACACCTTTGTCTCTCCTTTTTAAAGACAGAGCTTCCCCCTCTTTCTGCCTTCTAACCCCAGCAATTGCAGTGGCCCTTTTGCCACAGCACCATCATGGAAGCTGCGTTTTGCATCCACTGCAGCCCTTAACTCCTCCAAACATGCAGGCTTTAGAATGCAATACTCACTTTACATATACATGCTGCCTCTGTGTTCTCAGAAGCATAGCTTTGTAGCTGACTATATAAAAAACACTTTTGTAGAAGTGAACCCATCAGGTCACTCTAATTATTGTGCCTGACTATCAACATTGCCTGTTTATCATCATCCTGTCCATAAGTTCACCAGCAGTGATTTTATATTGGTATTGATGAAAAAGATTGAGCAGGAATCAGTTTAGAAGTCCCAATCCTTGTAAAATGCCACTGACTACACTCCCCCCACCCCACATTCGGCGACTACTTCAGGAGAGCTATCAGGTATCAAATTCCAATTCACTTCTCAGGTGCTTTACAATTATTTTTTTCTTAAATCAGAAAGCCTCAATGTCTTAAGTCATGTGTGGTACAGAAGGTGAAGCACATTATGTCATACCCTGGGTTTTATCAGTAATCTATAAATCTGAAATCCCTTCCATGACCGCAGCCTGGATTCTCCAGTTTTTAGGTGCTGCAGTGGCAGCATGGACAGGGGGGCTCAGGGAAGGGTTCAGGAGCCGCACAGGCTGCGCAGCCTGAGACATCGCATTTGCTGCTTCTGGCTCGATGGCTTCGCTCTCCGTCTTCTGCGCACACCAGGGCTGCCTAGATATGACAGCTAGCTATAGCCCAATGTGGAGGTTTCCTATCTCGCAGGTACGTCAAAGGCCCCTCTCACAAAGCACTGCCTTTCACTTCAACACTGCCCCACCAGCCCAAGCAGGCTATTGCCAGAGGCACTGACATTACAGGCATGCAAATCATGCTCTAAGGTTCAGTTTTGCCAAATTTATGATACTTCTGCCATTAATGAGCATTTCTAATTTATTTTGCTTGTTATTCACATGAGCGTATCAGCTACTGGGGAAAAAAAATCCTGTCTTTGGGATGCTGGCACAAGCTCCTGCACCTCCTGCTGCCTGCTCTACCTGAGGAGGGACAGGCAGCTGCCTGCAGTAGCACACTCCCTATATACTTCCTGGTGCAACTGCAGTCTGTGTGCTCCTTTGGGATTGTAGGATAGGAAAGCTGAGCTGTTTCTGCTCTCCTGTATCTCTTTCTGGCAGTGTTACCAGCGCTGTACGTCCCAGCAGTCCCTGGGCAGGGACGCATCAGCTTGTGCGTACCTCAGCATCACCTAGTCCTTGCGGGGCCCAGGGTGGAGGTCATCTCCCTGGGACACAGCTATATTTTGGGTGGGTGTGAGGGGCAGACAAGCCCATCTAGTCCTGGAAATGTGACAAGTATGAATTCATTAGGAGAGACTGCAGTTACAGCCCAGCCTTCCTCCTCCTCCAAGTCCAGCAGCATGATGTGCTGTAAGACAAATGAACTGGCTTCTCCTAGGAAAGCTTCTAAAACTAATGGTGTTTGAGGGAAAGCATAGCTTGAAGGAATTAAACTTGGTTCCAGCCTGACCGCAATCCAAAGAGAAAATTAATTCCACTTTAAACACTAGATATTTTTTTTTTTGGTTACTGAAGCAGGCTCTAAGCTGGATCATCATCTCTTTTACTGGGCCCTCACCCACTAGCATCAGAAAGATTGCTTTTACAGCTTCTTTTTTTTTTTTTCTTGACAAGGGTTACTTCCCCCTTGAACTTTCCTGTGCTGAACTGCTGGAACAGATTAAGAGGAAGGAAAAAAAAAAACCAACCAACAACCACAAATCTCTAGCACAGGGTGGCAGGGAACCCCAGTTACAGACCAGCACATTTTCCTCAAAACCAAGCACTTCTGCCAAGCCATTTAGAGACACCTTTGCCAAATTAGAAATCCTTCAGGGAACCTCCAGGTCCTGAATGCTCTTTGGTTCATCTTTGGTATAAAAGGATCTCACTAAATGAGGTCAAGAGAAAACATTGTTATTGCAAATCAAGGCTTGTAGGTGTCATTCTAATCACTGCGAACCCTCCCCTTTGCTTTACAAAACCCATGCAGTAATTCAGCCATATCTGTCAGTAGCTGCTTTTAGTTGAAGCCATTCGTTTATCACTAGAGATTCCTATCTTTCCCCAAACAACCACCCCCATCAGCAGCCTGCAGAGCAATGAAGCCAGGGGTGGCTTATCTGCAGGAAGAGCTGGCCAGCCCCGCTCACCCTGGGGCTGCGTCCTCCGAGCCTGAGACTTAGCCCAGTGTCCTACCATGGGAAAAAAATGACAACATATAAACAGTGGGGAGACACATTACCTCTTTTTAAACAAACTCTCACTGTGGGAGATGTAAACATAAAAAGCAGACACAGAATCATAGAATCATTTAGGTTGGAAAAGACCTTTGAGATCATCAAGTCCAACCATTAACCCAGCACTGCCA